>CM032229.1:27335000-27705000 GCA_019009955.1 Riptortus pedestris
TAGAAAAGCGTGGTAACCTGTAAGAAAATCCCACCCCAATTAGCTATAGTTCAAATAATAATATTAAAATACAAATATATGTTGTGTTTGTGTCTGTGTAATTTTGACCTTGTTTTCTTCATCTCCTTGGTAGTATCGATGGACATTTGAAGACACATTTTTTATTGCTAACGTTGTTCATGGTTACAGAGTAAAGTTACCACCGAAAGAATTCTTCCTTACCAGAATTATTTAGTGCCATACACTACCACATATTGTAATATGGAGTTTTATTTTAATGAAACGTGGGTTAATTGGAGTTTTTGGTTCAACTGGTAGGAGACTGGCCTGGCTGATAGCTTTTGTTTTGTCTATTATAAAAATTAATTAAAATATTTGTTATTTAACTACCTGGAATAAAATCTACTTCTAATATTGAACTCGGGACAAAAAATTAAAATTAAATTGAAAAAAAAACTATTTGCTTCACGCCAAAATTAATATTCGTTCTACAACAATAAATGTAAATATTTAATAATCTAAATGGTTTTGATTAGTACTGAAAAAAAGGAATATGGCGGAGAGATTACTAGACTTAATAATTGGGTTTATATTGCCCTGAGGCGGGTATTCTATTAATATGCTAATAGTCTACTTATTGTTTTATCCGTTCCCAGCGCCCCCGGCCTCTCTTTGCTCTCTAAATAATTTCAACGATTTTTCCAATTTAACACAGAAATACTGGGATGGGAAGTTGAAATTATTTATTTGTAATTGTATTTGAACTAAAGTGAATTAGAGCTGTAATGCTTGTGCCTAGATGTAAGAAGCAACTTGTCATATCAGCAATTTTCATTCTGCAGTGTTGATACTTTTGACAGTAGTTACGAGGGAATGTGCTAATAGCAATTCTACAAGAAATCCAGTGTGCTCAGTTTTTTGCCGGTTCCTCTTAAAGGAAATCAGCTGTTGACGTCGTAATCACGGCGCGATTTTCGAAATACTTTCTCAAATGTCCATCAATCCCACCCAGGAGACGACGAAATGGAGTCCGTTCAAAATTGTATATATATATATATATATATATATATATATATATATATATCTGTTATCGTTCTAGTGGTTTGTTTGATTGTTACCAAACTACATATTTAAACACTTTAAATTAAAATAAAGATGGAACTCGTTAACGGCTGAAATAGGACCAGTGCCTTTATAGGGGGAATTTTTAAAACTTGAAATATTCCGTTATTTTACGATATATCGAAAATGTTTATAGAACCAATATTATTGCAAATGTAATGTTCTATAAATGTTGCTATATACATGTTTACTCTCTTTCTTCAACAATAACCGAGATACTGACATTATTTAGATTTCATCCTTGAGTAAACCCCCACTTTCCGTCATTGCACTTAAAAAATAAAAGAATATATCATAAAACGTCTTATTCCAAGCATAAATACCAAATATTGTTTTCAACGGGCCTTTATTATGGGAGATAAATGACAATCGTTAAAGTGATGGCGTCATAAATTAAGATCTTATTGAAGGTCAACTCGATCCTATCTAGTAAAATGAAAAAAATGACGTCTGTTTAAATATATATATATATATATATATATATATATATATATATATATATATATATATATATATATATACATATGTGTGTGTGTGTGTGTTAAATGTAAAGTGGTCACAAATTTTGTTTAATGGTTACCAAACTCGATATTTCCCTTAAGGGAAATCTGCTAAAATAAAGATGGAACTCGTTAACGGCTGAAATAGGACCAGTGGCTTTATAGGGGGGATTTTTAAAACTTGAAATGTCACCGTTATGATACGATATATCGAAAAAGTGTATAGAACCAATATTATTGCAAATGTAATGTTCTATAAATGTTTCTATATACATTTTTCCTCTCTTTCTTCAACAATAACCGAGATACTGACATTATTTAGATTTCATCCTTGAGTAAACCCCCACTTTCCGTCATTGCACTTAAAAAATAAAAGAATATATCATAAAACGTCTTATTCCAAGCATAAATACCAAATATTGTTTTCAACGGACCTTTATTATGTGAGATAAATGACAATAGTTAAAGTGATGGCGTCTTAAATTAAGATCTTATTGAAGGCCAACTCGATCCTATCTAGTAAAATGACAAAAATGAGGTCTGTTTTAATATATATATATATATATATATATATATATATATATATATACACACACATATGTGTGCGTGTGTGTGTTAAAGGTAAAGTGGTCACAAATTTTGTTTAATGGTTACCAAACTCGATATTTCGTTATGTGTAAAATGAAAGATTAACTTTGTTAATGGCTGAAATGCGACTAGAGGGATGGGGGGTTAAAAGGAAAGAAATTTCGAAATATCCCCGATATCATGCCTCGGATCGAAAAATTGATCAGATTTTTGCATTTTAAAGTTTTGGGCCATCAGTAAGCCACTTCTACTTACACCATATTAACAATAAGTAGTTACATTATGAACCACTTTATTTAAGGCGTAAAATAGTTATTTATTATACAAGTGACGAAAGTAGATCATTTTACAACTCGAGTGAAACGTTTACCCACACGAGCGAAGCGAGTTTGGTAATTTCACGAGAGTTGTAAATTCTACTTTCGTCACGAGTGTAATATTAATTTTTTTCTGTAATCGTGTAATACATGATCAGATCTAACCAGAATATGAACAAAATTAGGATGTTGTGAAGATTATGGTATGTTGTTGGTAGGTTATAAGCATGGTTGTGAAAGGTTATAAGCATAGTTATAAAACAACTAGTGATGATTGTGAAGTAGTGCAGTTATAAACAAGTGCAGGTTATAAACAAGGAAGGTAATTATTATTATATTTAAATTTTAAAATATATTGATTATTTCCACCAATAATTCATTCACATTCCAATTTATTTTGTTAAAAGAAATTCTTACAATGTTAAAAAACATTTAACAGCATTTAATTTCCAACTTTAAATTATTTTTTAATTTATACTTATTACTAATTAAGAAGGCAATTCACTTTCTTCACTTGTGAAGAAAGTGATTACTTTCTTCACTCTATTGCAAAATGTTTCACTTTTTTCACTCATTTCAGTTTAGTAATGTTACCATTATTCAACAATTACAGAAAAACCAATTATTGTTCTTATTGAAATTTTACTTGAGATAAATTGAGATAAATGCAAATACGGGGCACACGTGGGAAATCTGCTTAGTTTACGCAGCCCCTGCTTGACAGACTTTTTACGTTTCTTCGAATTCTTCACCATAACTTGCTACACTTCCAGTAAAATCCTCTTTTTTTCTTTACCACTTTTTCAGCTTGATCGCTTTCACTAATTCCTACCTCTCAGTCGGACTATAATAAAATCCTCTATATTCCAGGCTAATGTTTTTTTATAAAGAGTTTTTTAAAAAAAAAATACCCACCTATGAAATATTTTCAATAATACTAGCTTGATATTAGCAATAGTTTTTATCAAAACGACAAAAAGAAAAATATCGTGGTACTTTGGCAACCTCTGAGGCGTAGTTATGAAAATAAATAACTCTGAAATACATTTTTCTTCACAAAGCCTTTATTTTTTTTTTTTTTTTGTAGGATTTCTCCCTCCGACAGATATGAAAAAGGGACTAAACGATATGAAATATAGTGGAATGCTTTCAGTCGATAAATAATAAATATTTTCATTACAAACGTGATCTCCGTCTCAATAGAAATTTAAGAGTAAAGTATTCAAAGCAATGTCATATGCAAATGAAAATTGAATTTTGAAATACACATTTCCGTAAAATATGGTTTATTAAAATTGTTTTTAAATTTTCAACTGAGCCAAGCGTCATTCTGTTTCCAAATATAGCACCAAATTTCTCTCTGAATTAATCACGTATTTACAAACTTTTCACGGAATGTTTAACTTATAAAAGTCACAAAACTATCAAATTGTATAGCAACCTATTTGACAGTACTCTTCTCTAATAGCTACCCGTTTAGCGAATTTCCGTTTACAGTTTATTACTACTGTAATAGTGATTAGTACTACGTACAAGGCACGGGATCAAGTGACTACTCATTTTGATGTCTCTAAATTACAAAAAAAAAAAAAAAAATCTATTCGTTCGATTTATGTTAACAAGTACAAACACACACACACACACACACACTACTTCTCCAGGTCATATTTCGCTCTCTTGTTCCTCAATCATAATTAAATGTTGTTATAGTTAATTTACACTCTTCTGTAAAAAAATGCACCTGTAGACAGACATGTTTGTTAGATGGAACCAGTGTATATTTAAAGAACATTATGAAAAATTACTCCAAGGATAACCTCAGTATCAAATTAAAAAAACCGGTGACCAAAGGAATCACATCCATAAGCGAAAGATGTCCACCTCCCAAGAGATCAAATCAAATCAAGTTAAACCGAAAGAACGAGACTTCTAAATAAATGATACCCACCTTCTAAGAGCAGAAATGAAACCCAAACGAATGGAAATCAACGTCCGTGCAAAAGATATCCACCTCCCAGAGAAGGAATCCAAGCCCAAAGCCAAGGAAATCTACTTTTAAACTAAACATACCGACCTCGATAAAGGAGAAATTACGTTACGTTATTTATACATTAATCTCTAAATGGATTTTTGATTCGTTTATTTGAACTTTTTTTCGGATTTAGACTCCAATAAAACTCAATACTTATTCATGTGATTTTCACATTGAGACACATTTCATATTGCCATGCATTTTTTAAATTGGATTCTTTAAAAAAAAAAATAATCGTGATGTGACCTCAATTCAATCTTCTTTGAAGGTGAATCGGGTTTACTTTCAACGAAGATTAAAAAAAATGTGAAACGTCGCGTGTATTTTACTCCTGGTAGGAAATATATACTTTGAACAAGGAATTGCATTTATTTAATGAAATTATTTTCAAGTCGACATTATAATCCTATTGATAACTCATTTTACTGGTAATACGATTGGCCTGGCTATTTCCGTAAGCCATATTTATTGGTGTTTGTGCTGACTGAAAGGGTTCTGGGTCACAAAGGAGAGTGTAAAGATATCGGTTGAAACCCGATGCAGAAACCGGCACCCTATATGGGCTGGGAGTGTGAAGCATCGCCGCTAGAGGGTGTTAATGCTCAGGGGGTGAAATCCTACACCTTATCTCCCGTTCCTTCCCTTATCAAACCCTCTCAATCTTATCTCTTATCAGCAATAAAGCACTCCCGCGACCCTTCCACCTAACCCTAATTGCCTGCCTCATAATAAGCACCATATGGAAGAATAATGGTGTACGAGCATATCTATCTTACATCAGATTATGAGTTCAGAGGTACTCGTAACTTATAGGTGTAGACTAGCCGCTTATCCTGTCTTTGAAGGATTGGAATAGAAATGGTCTACCGAGAAGATATACCATATATTAAATAAATTAAAAAATATTGCTTTACTTTAACACATATTTCAAATTTAAAAGAATCACATTTTAAAATTGATAATTCTTTTTAAAATCAATTATTTTGCTCCAGCGAAAATTGCTGACTCTATATATGTAGATATGCATGCGTGTTTGTGAATGTGAAACTGTGTTTGTGTGTGTGTGTGTGTGTGTGTGTGTGTGTGTGTGTGTGTGTGTGTGTGTGTGTGAGAGAGAGAGAGAGAGAGAGAGAGAGAGAGAGAGAGAGAGAGAGAGAGAGCGTGTGATTGTGAACGCATGTGCAAAATTTTTGAAAACTTAATTTATATTATGTATATACTAATTTTTATTTATGAGTTTTGTTTGTTTGCTTCATAAGGTTTTAGGGCGAAAAACTACTAGGTTACCATCGCTCTGTAATATCTATAACTCACGTTTTGGTATCCTCATCATATCGTCATTTTAACAATATAAACGTGGATACAAAAAACTTGTATATTCACAAAATTAAACAATTTATCCAGCTCTTTTGGGTCATCTCCAAGGGCCACTTCTATATCATTGGAAATATTGCATTCGTTTCGAATATCTTTATACGTATGGCATTCCATTAATATGCGATAGATAGTAAAGTCTGTGGTACATTTCCCACAAATAGGGGTTGATCTTTTGTCATAAGATAACCATGCGTAAATCTTGTGATTCACGAAAATTTATTAGTTTTAATAGTTCTAATTTTAAAAATTGATTTTATATATATATATATATATATATATATATATATATATATATGTTTATATATATATATATAAAATTGTAAACCTCTGTCTGTACATTGATTTTTTTCGCGAAATTTCACGGTAACTTTTCGTTTCACATGTCATAGACACCATTGTTTCTTTGGTGTCTGTTTGTTTGTTTATTGTTTGTTTGTTTGTTACCTTTTCACGAAATAAACGGCTGAACCGAATTTTATGAAACTTGGTATGGTACACTACTACTAACCCAACTTAGACTTTAGACTATATTAATGTTCTCTGAGACGAACAGGAGTGGGGGTTATAAGGAAGGCTTGAAATTAAAAAACAGCGATATTTCGTTTCGTATTGGTTTTTTCGGTAAATATGTACATAACAAAAGTTGTTTATTTTGTTATTTGCAGTAACTTTTTTGTTATATACACTTTTGTCGTATACGTTAGTATAAATGAGTTATACGCTAAAAACTATAGCAGGAGTCAACAATTTTGAGGACAGTGAAGACTTACATAAAAAATTAATTTTATTATTAACAAATGCCAACAACGGGTATTAACCCTAAACACTGGACGGGTAAATGTCAGAATATTGGTGCAAAGTAAAGCCTTGCAAAAAAAAATACCATCACCATTCAGCCTCAAATCAATTCCTGGGCGAAGCCGGGTATCTGAGCTAGTATATATATATATATATATATATTATATATATATATATATATATATATATATATATATATATATATGTTTATATATATAATTTATCCGTCATTATAGTTTTTATTAATCTGCTTTCTTTCTAAGATACTTTTTAATTTTATGTTTCGTTTTTGTTTTTTTTTCTAATTTGTTACTTATTCGTGGTTTTTTGTTTGTTTCTTTTTGTATTTTGAGTTCTTAGTTTTGCCCTGTTGTAATAGTAGTGTTTAATTTTTTCTTGTTAGTGTTTTCCATATTTCTAATTATTTCTGTTTTTGTTCATGAGCAATATTGCTTCTTAGCTAATACTCCACAATAAATAAATAGCATATAGGGACCGAGTATGGTGAATCGGTAATACGTATGAAATTGGGCACAATTAAATAATAAGGAGAATAAAGATGGGTCGAAGAAAATGAAATAAAATAATTATGAAATTTATTTTTGTCTAAAAAACTATTCGAAATTATGTTGACATACAGTTGAATATATAGGTGTGTATTATACCATTACGTAAAGAAGTGTAGGTGTGCTCCAAGTGTCAGGGTTCAATATCATATGTGCATTGAGATATATTTAGGACAAAGCTTAGGTAAAACCAGTCGTCAAATGATTTGAAGACTTTTATTGGGGAGAATTAGTAAAGCGGATTAATATATGAAATATTGATGGTGCATTTTTTTGCTACAACACCGGGTAATACACGCTATCATGGAGCTTCTGAAAGCAAAGAATTTCACTTGATTGAAGAGATGTACGCTGTCGATGACGCAGGGTCAACGAGGTACGCGGACATCGTTGCCTCAAGGAGAATTGTAAATTTGCCTACTTCCTGGACCCGACGATAAGGTACGAGAGCAACGACCCTCATCAAGCGGAGAAGATCCACCAGCAAAAGAAAAATATTTACGAGAAATGTACTAATTTTTACTCGGAAAAATTCTGGGAACCATTTGGGGAGTGGAATTTTCTGGTCTTAGGCTTGAGGTTCGGTGCTCGAGGAACGTTTCCTAATCGTACTCAGACATTTTTTTGACGAGGTGGGAATAGACAAGAAGGTTCTGCAAACCTTGGTCGAGGGTATCATTATTGATACTTAAGGGATTATTTTCCACCATATATTTTAATTTTTGCTTTGACCAGTGAACTTATAATAGATCCACGGATCATGTTATTCCAATAATAGAGTTTCTAAATTATATCTAGTGGCATACACCTTTTAGGTTGTTTACTGTGTTTATTTTAGTTATTTAGCTGACTAAATACAATATGTATTGTTTTACTGTTGTCCTAGGGATTGATTTCACTTGCTGTGTGCTTCAGCATCTCAATGTAATTGAGCAGCCCCACAAACTGTATAAGAATTTGTACAATAAAGTGATTCTCTCTGCTGGAAATAAATTTCAGGAGGACTTGTAAATAGATTTGTGTGATGTTGCAAGAATGCCATGTTATAAACACGAGTTTAACATTTATTGAGCTATTTGTAAAGTTTTGTAGGTGTTACGTCTAACCTTAAGCCAAGTTCTAGGCCTGGGATGTACACACTATGCGTCGTATTTTAGTTAGTATCATGTAGATAACATGATATCCACTAACAATTTTTTTATGCAAATATTTCCAAGAATCAGAATCAGAGTCCCTTCCAAGATGAATCCAATTACTGTGATTAGTATGCATACTATCCAGTAGTCACCTAGAGCTTTTAAAATAATCTATTCTCAATACAGCCCACAACATACACGGAAATATAAATACAGGCAATATCTATGTACAAAACATTTATGACTTCCTCAAGAGCGAAGAATATCCGCAAATATACAACATTATTTATAAAAATATAATAAAGTTATCATACCCACCACTTCATCTCACAGCCCTTCTTATAAATGTTCCACCTAAAACCTTGGAAAATCAGAACAGCCTACTTTCAGGTATCCTCAAAATAGAAAAAGTAACAAGAGATTTATATTCGCTCTTATCATCAAAGCCACTCGTGACCTCCATTCTTCTTCAAGGATCCTCTTTCCATTACAGACCGCCCTCCGATATTAGAGCTATACATACTGAAAGAAATACTTACTTTATTTTTTTTTTTACAACCCGAGAACTGAGCCGTGAGTGGAGGGCTTCAGTTGCAAAATTATCACAGCTTCAATAAATGCTACAAGAAGAGTTGAACCTTTCTCATTCATTATGTATCTCACAGCCCAACTGATCCATTCTTAATGAACGATTGCGCGATTCTTGCCAATCATTGTAAATGAGACAACCTACCGCGAATATTAACCACTGAATTAACAACAACCCCAAAAAGTATTCGCCAACTCTCACTATCATTTCCAATTAAAGATTGATTTTAACAAAACATTCTCCATACGCTCCTGTCTGGTTCATCTCACTCTGAAATTTCTGAAGCTCGGAATTGACCAACATCTTAAATTATAAAGGTACCATAGGCCCAGATCTCAGTAGAAATCTTAATTATAATTCAAAAGATCTATCAAACATTAATACATTTATTATTGTTTTAACGTTTTGATTATTTTATTTTAGGAGCTCAGGTTAGCCATGTGAGTTAAAGCTTTGACCTTTATCTCACATGGTAAACCTAGAGTGGCGAGTACGATTCTCGCCTGGCAAAGGAAATTATTTAGTGACGGAATTCATTAAATAACATCCTATATCCCACCCTGGCTTGAAAATTAACTTGGTAACCTGTAGATAACTCGTCCCGATTAGCCTAAGTTGCAAAAAGTGGACGTTAACAAATAATAATATTTTATTTTACTTATTTAACACACAATTATTTTTCATTATTTTTAGTTTTGTGTATTATTTAGTTACATAATTCATCACTGGTCTTTTTTTACAATTACATGCCCTTTGGGCAATACGAGTTTTATCTTCTTGTCTTATTTATATATAAATACTTTATTTTCTTGTGAACGCCATGGCAGTCTCAGTTACGACAGCTATTGATGTCGTACAATTGTTGTTTTATGTATTTTTTTTCATAACTTAAGTTTTAGGCGAGTTATTCGTACTTATCTTCCGACTTCAGTAAATTCCGCCCCCACCCTACCCTTGTCGTCTACTCGTCGGTTGATTTTGATACAAAAAGGAAATATGTCTTGAGATCAGACCATTCGTGTGTTATACCAGTACTTGGGAAATCTGCTTACATGACGGGCATTTATTTTATCATTATCAAATTTTGCCTTAAATCTTTTTTTTTTTTTTTTTTTTTTTCAAAGAAGAAATGATATAAATTAAATAAAACTATTTTGTTATATTGTACTAGGAATATGAATATACCTGCATTATAAATATGAATATAAATGCAAGAATATATATATATATATATATATATTTCAAAGTTACTTGGAAAACCAGAAACATTTAGTCATGGTGGACTTCCTATTCCCTGTTAATTAGATAACATAGGCACTTGTGCTGTACATATGATACTGTAGATGAATCGCGGGTTATCAACTATCTTAATTGATATTTATGTAAATTTAACGAAGCGAGTAAAAAAAAAAAAAAAATTAAAAAAATAAAAAAAAAAAAAAAAAAAAAAAAAAAAAAAGGGCTTCAGATTATAAAATTGGTGATACACTTAATAGAGTTTTAAAGGTTTCCCTTATGGGAAATCAGCTATTGAGGTTGTACTCATGATGGGATTTTTAACACTTTTCTTCAATTGTCCATCGATGCTACCCAGTAGATGACGAAAATGAGGTCCATTCAAAATGATATATATATATATATATATATATATATATATATATATATATACATATACATTTGTCTGTTACCGCTCTAGCGGTCGCAATTTTTGTCTTATCGTTACCAAACTTCATATATAATCGTTTTATACAAAAAGAAAGATGAAGTTTGTTAACGGTTGAAATCGGACAAATGGAAGGGAGGGGGGGGGGGGTTTTGAGGGTGAGAAGGTCGAAAGTCTTAAGATCTCCGTTATTATGCATCGGATCGAAAAATCGTGTAGAACCAATCTTATTTTAAATGTAATGTTCTATAAATGTTGTTATGTACATTTTTTCACTATCTTGATTATTAACTGAGATATTTGCATTTTTTATTTTTGGTCTTCAGTAAAGCCCCAATCCTACTCATCTTATATTAACTATATTCTTTTATGTTATGAAGTACTTTATTTGAAGCTTAAATACCAAGTATCGCTCTCATTGAACTTTTAAGATTTGAGATAAATGCAACTACGTGACGCACGTGGAAATCTGCTTAGTTAACGCAGCCCCTGCGCGACGGACTTTTCTTAGATTCTGGAGAAAACTCCTAGAAAAAAACAAACAAACATATCGACTTGCTAAACCTCTTCGCGATCCTCTCACAAGAATAGGGCAATTTGCATGGAAGACTTTGCACCCTGGATATAAGATAGAAATGAAATATGAGAAAGTTTTCATCAGATTATTGTTAATAAAAGTTCTTATTATTATACACTCTTAAAATTTGCTGTTACTTTGTAACTTATGTATATGCTGGAGTCATTTTGTAGAAGTCATTTTATGGGGTTTTCTTGTACATTAGTGGGATAGGTGTTCATAAAAATAATATAATTGACCATTCTTCATTTTTTCCATTTAACAAAAATTAACAAATTGTATAAAAACCAAAAAAATGAAGAAAACTTCCTCCAACTAAATGTCTTTTAAATATAAGGGAATGTATCAAACAAATTATAAACTCATAATGAATATTAACCCCTTGGTTGGCCGTGAAAGACATTGCAATAGTATTGGTTGCAGTATATATTGTTGAAACCTATCACATTAAGTACGCAATATTAAAAACTATACAACAGTGCATCCTGCCTGACTTTCAAAACAGTCCTTCGCGCAAGCGCTGTGTAAACTAAGCAGATGTTCCTGGTGAAAATTTACAATTGATAAATCTGCATATACTTTTACACTTAACAGCACCAGTAACAAAAATATATTAAGTCAACAAATCTTTCAGCCTCTGAGTTGTAAACCACCACTCAGAGCCAAAAATAAAATAGTCTTGACCGGAAAGAAAAACAATTACTGACATTTATCTGAATATAATATATTAATTTTATTGTATTTAGAACTATTTACTATATCTGCAATTTAAAATGAACCAGAATAATTTGCATTTTTATCTCTCTAATTTTAGTAATCCAAGGACAAAAGACGGTGGTGGGGGTGTTATCAGAACGCATTTGCATGTATCTCATCTACAAAAGATTTCTTGAACACAGTATTCTGTAATTCACCTTGAAATAAGACATTTCTTGATATTTTGCTAACATTACTAAACTGAAATGAATGAAGAAAGTGAAACATTTTGCAATAGAGTGAAGAAAGTAATCACTTTATTCACAAGTGAAGAAAGTGAATTGCCTTCTTAATTAGTAATAAGTATAAATTAAAAAGTAATTTGAAGTTGGAAATTAAATGCTTTTAAATGTTTCTTAAAATTGTAAGAATTTATTTTAACAAAATAAATTGAAATGTGAATGAATTATTGGTGCAAATAATCAATATATTTTAAAATTTAAATATAATAATAATTACCTTCCTTGTTTATAACCTGCACTTGTTTATAACTGCACTACTTCACAATCATCACTAGTTGTTTTATAACTATGCTTATAACCTTTCACAACCATGCTTATAACCTACCAACAACATACCATAATCTTCACAACATCCTAATTTTGTTCATATTCTGGTTAGATCTGATCATGTATTACACGATTACAGAAAAAATTTAATATTACACTCGTGACGAAAGTTGAATTTACACCTCTCGTGAAATTACCACACTCGTTTCGCTCGTGTGGGTAAACGTTTCACTCGAGTTGTAAAATGATCTACTTTCGTCACTTGTATAATAAATAACTATTTTCCTTTTTGTTCTGCTAATATTACAGACATTTTACAAGAGATGTATACCTATATACCAAATAGAATTTGACATTTGACTCGATAATTCATATCATCCATATGAAATGTCCAGTCCAACAAAGAAACCCACACAAATGGGAAGATTATTCTTTGGCAAAGCCTTTGATGTAATACCGCTATACATTTGTGATTTCCTAAATATATATTCGTATTGCTCGTTATCCTGTCCACCTACACAAGAAATATCAAAAAGGCTCGGGCTATATAATCCGTGTTTTACTCAAGCTTAATTAATGATTCCCATTCAATTAAGTAAAGAGGCGTGAATGAGGCAAATCAAAAGGTTTTATTGTAAGGATTTATTTTGATTAATTATTATTCTATTTTATTTTCATGAGTTGATTTATATAATTTCAAAAGACATTTCCTAAATGTATTACCATGAATCATGTATAAGAACTAGCCAGAAGTTAGTATTTATTTCAATATTTCTCTATATATAAAAATGACTTCGCAGCAGTAACATGAGAAGACAAGCGTAACATGTACTTGTTTGAATAAAAAAGTCCGTCAAACAGGGGCTGCGTAAACTAAGCAGATTTCCCTCGTGAAGTTAAGTAATAGATAAATCTTCATACTGCTAACACAACACCACCATGAATATTAAGTGAATAAATACAAACGGAAATAAGCAATGTTGCAGCCGATTTTGATAACCTGCAGACAGGAAGAATTAGAAATGTAGACAAACGGGCCCGCCTCACACCGGAAAGAAAAAAAATTACTGAAATATATCAGAATATAACATATTAATTTTATTGAGAAATATTTACTATATCTAGTGCTGTAATTAATTAATGATTCAGAATAATTGCTATCTCAATCAATCAAATCTTAGTAATCCAAAACCAAAGACGGGGAGGGGGGGCGGTCAACAGAACATATTTGCAATTACCTCATATAATAAAGGTCTCTTCAATACAATTTTTGGTATTTAAACTTCGAATAATGTGATTTATTATGTAGCAGAGTATTGTATATGTAACATGAGTAAACGTGGCGCACACTGGAGCGATCCTTCAGTAATGTTGGACATTGGGGGAAAAAATAAAAGTTTTAATTTGGGATTTTGATTGTATTGTTAGTACCACATAAACCCTTTTCAATTGAGCAGATTGATTTTTAGCCATATTATTGCAATGGTTTTTACATAATGCCTGGTTATAATTGCTATGTTAAAAAAAGCCTTGGCTTATTAAATTCGTCGTGAACTCTTATTTCATTTTATAAATTATTGTTGCTTCCAGTACACATTAAGGGCATTATAACAAATCAAAAACTGGCACAAAAGGTTTTTGCAAATCCTCTAATTTTTATTTTTTTTACATCGAGCTGAAAATAATTTTATTTAATTGAATTCGCAAATCGCTTGTATTTGCTTGAAAAAATACCACTTGGCATGCTTTTAGGAGTATATTGTCTTATTTACAACGTCGTCAGATCTTGCCTAAATTTGCCTATTCATTAAATATTTTACTTTTAGTGTTAACACTTTCGATGTGGAAGACATATTATACCTCCCGCGGACCTTTCCCAACTACGTACTGTGTAAAATGCCTCCTCCTCTACGCTATTGACCCTGCCATTCACGTTCTAAGAAATAGTTAAATACGTGTTTTTCTTGTCTAAATATTTTTAGGACGGCTACCAACAGAGATATCCTGAATAATTTGTTAATTAATTCAGACCCTTTAATATCACATTTAAGGCCAACACGTAACAACGATAGCGATCGCTTAGAAACAATATCTCCGGAAGTAAAAGAACTTCTAATTGAAAAAATAAAAACATTTGAAATTTAGAAATGTTAGATATTCTTCCAGCTTACAAATTCTCATTATTCAATTTTTTCTCATTTTTTTTTTTTTTAAATTTTTATTCTATATATATATTTGTTTACTATTTTAGTATTGCGTTTGTGAACTTCAATTTATTAAAAATTTATAAAACATATGTGGATATTATGTGTCTACAAATCACAATTCTCTACATAGTAAGCGATACATAATCTGTATGTACACATTTAAAATTCATCCTACCGTTATATCGCAACTGGCAAAATTGCTTAAAAAATTGCTGATGAGATAGTTCAATAGAGTATTCGATGTGCTTTAAAATGACACCAGAATCAATATTCTAGGACCAGTAGAAACGGAGATATTAATGAATGTCCGGCTTACCCTATCACTCGCTCCAGTGTGTGGCGGTTCGCTGACGGCTGAAAATTGAAAAATGCAAATATCTCAGTTAATATTCAATATACTGAATAAATGTATAAAACAATATTTATAGGACATTTAATTTGCAATAAGATTGGTTCTATACAATTTTTCTTTTCGACCTATGGTACGGAGATATTTAAAATTTTCGAAAATCCTCCCCTCTTAACCCCCCCTATCCCGTACCCAATTTCAGCCGTTAACGAACTTGATCTTTCTTTTTACATAAAACGACCAAATATCGAGTTTGGTAACGATTAAACAATAATTCCGACCGCTAGAGTGGTAACAGACTTATACATATATATATACATATGTACAGTTTTGAAAGAGACCTCCCAAGATAGATCGACATATGAAGAAAAAATTCGAAAAATGAGTACGACCTCAAAAGCAGAGTTCCATTAAGGAAAATCTGCTAAAATAGAAAAAGTCCAATCAATAAAACAGTTAAAGTTGATCGTTAGGTTATTTCTCATATCGCAAGAAATATTTTGCCACAAATTGATGAAAGGCGATCATTTCTTGTACACTTATATTTGAGGTGCTGGATAGTGATGACAAGTTGGCCACAGGTAAACGTAAACATGCCTTGTTCCTTCGCAAACCTCCACAGGATGTTTCTAAGATATTTTTGAAGGAATGGTGTTTTTTTTGTGTTGATTTTTCGCTGTGATTTCCTCATTTTGTACAATAATAATCAAAGGAAGATTTGAAATTATTTTTTATGGAAGATTGGTGTATTTTATGGTGCTAATAAGCTCCACTTTTTGACAGTCTCTCAGTAGTGATGTGCTCAAATCCACCAACGTACAGCACTACTGACTTCGAACGTACACCAGAACTTCTTTCGAAGGCTTAGAAAATCTAATGTAAGAAAAAAAAAAAAAGAACTCATTCCTTCACAGTTGTTTATTCTTTGTGACAGAGCGCTTTCAGAGCATACGCTCCTTCATCGATGCTCTCTTCACAGAGATGTTACTTGAACCAAGGATTCTCTATGATTCCAGGGTCCCTGGCACTGATGATGGAGAGTATGCTCTGAAAGCGCTCTGTCGCAAAGAATAAATATTTGTGCTATCGTTTCTTACCTGAGATAGTAATTCCTTCACCATGCAGCACCTCAAAATTGGGTCTTTGAAAATATTCAAAGGCTGGTTCGATATTTAGTTTATTAATCAGTTAGAGGTTGACGACCTGTTTGAATTCAGAAGGCTTTATTATGGAAAGATAGATAGGCGAGATAGATCGTTTAAGGCACGGTTCGAGTTGCCAACTTGTAAAGGGTGACTCCTTTATTTGTTGGAGGCATACAGAGAGAGATTTCTGGAATAAATGAATTTCAAAGTAAATTCCAATTCGTACTCTTCCTAAAATCCTAGAAACCCTCAACTTTTCCTTTTCAGCAGCCATGAAATGTACCTGATTCAGTTTGCAGAGAGTCTATTCAAAATTTATGAAATTGTCCCACTCCCCATAAAAATTAGTCTTATATCTGAAAACACATTCAATCGACACTTTAAAGGGAATCTGCTAAAAATTATAGATACGATATTATGTATTACTATTGCAACTGCGAAAAGGTATTACGTTTATACCTTGCATTTACAAAATTCTGTCTTCTCAACCCTCTCCTATGTGAAAATATGTTATCCATGTAAGATGAGATTATGTTGTACAAGCTGGAGTCTTGTTCCGGTGTAGGTATATTGAAGCCAATCGTGGCTAATATCCTCCGACTTGTGTACCAAGACTGTTCATAACGGAATGAGGAGCCTGGCGGATAAACCACGACCATTTGGCCTGGGACCAGCTCGCCGGGGCCTAAATGAAGGCTGTAAACGTTAGTTTTTACGAGAGGGCTGGAGTTGTTGAACCCACCGCTGGAGAATTAGCAATGCTCCAGGTTTCTCCAGGAACCCCCCACCCCAGTCCCAGGCTCTGCCCTTTAAATTCTTCCCCACCACTCCTCTCCCTGGGGTACCATTACTCATTTTATACGGTCCAACCGTTCATTTTTCTCCTCCTCCCTCTCCATTTCGTATATTTTTTTTATTTTTATTCTCATACCTTTTTACTATCACGCCACGATTTTTTTCCTATCTAGATCTCTCTCTCAATTGAGAACTTCTAGCCAACATCTTCACACGTATTTACTTTTATTAAGATTTTTACTTTTAGTCGAGGTCCTTTTTAATGATGTCACCAATGGGCAATTTATTATCTATTAATTTCTTCCAAATTATTTATGATCACGACCAGTATTAAGTTATTTTTGATTGAACAAGAAATTACTTTTTCCAAAATTATTGTAAATTGGTAGGATTTTTGATTCGGTTGCTATTGTATAGAGCATATGTGGGCAACCACCGACCCGCGAGACGTTTTGAAAAGCCCTATTAAACAAAAATATAGCACTACTTACTCCAAATGAGAAAGATGAGGAGAGATTTGTGCATTTGTCAGTACTTATAAACGCGAATAGTTCTTTTCAATGATGAAAGTTAATAAAATAAAATATCGTACAAGGCTGGCTGACATAATTTGGAACATTCTTTTCGTCTTGTATCTATTGAATTAATCCAAACATCCGTGGGTTAGGTTCCCAAATTCAAGCTCAAGTGGCTCATTGATTTTGGTATCGCTATTTAACTTTCGTTGTTTGCCAAAATTTTACGATTTAATTATAATGTTGTACATATTTTTTTTTCATTTAATTTTGTTATTTTAAGAAATTGAATAAAAATTACATTGTCATATAATTTTATGGCTGATATCTATCGTTAAAAGTTAAGAACACTACTTTAAAATGCACTACAAAGCGGCCCGCGAACGTATTTGCACCCTAAAGTTTGATCCGCAACTTGTCAAAGGTTGCCCATACTTAATTATAGAGATATCTTACCGTAGAGATCTTTAGTCAACCCCTTTGGTGGGTCTCTAGTCTTTGGTGGATTCGCGGTGACTGTATTACGCGGATTCTATGAAGAACCACCGCTAACCAAAGAAGAATGAGTTGTCCCCGGCGCTTCGTTAGTGAACTCCTGAACTAATGTTCTCCCTTTGGAGGGACCATGCAGCAATTGTTGCTCTCATCTTACTGAGGCTACTGCAAGATGTGCCCACGCTTAAACCAATAGGTGCACATGATCCTCCAAGTAAATAGGTAAGAAAGGGGAATAAAATAGGCATTGAAATGATGGTAATTAATATCTAGTAGGGGATTGTAGATTATGCTTAAAAAGAATAATATTGCACAATGATTCCCGGCTGCCAATGGTTCAAGAAATAAAATAGCTCAATATTTAGAAAGAAAATGTGAATTTCTCTTAAATTAAATAGTGTTTAATATGATTTTTAATGAATATTCGGAACAACATCACTTAATTTTAATAATAGTCCACTTGTTGCTGTGAAATATGTAATAGTGCGCGTATTATTTGAGATGCCTTTTGCAAGCTCGCGCCTAGTAGTCTGAACCCCTTGCAATATAGAGGGCACTACAGCCGACTTCACACCCCTGCTACTCTTCTACACAACAGGACCCTGACTGTAAAACACATACTAACTGACTGCACTCAAGTAATAACGCATGGCCCAGAAATTTATGCGAACTACTAGCCGCACACAGTAGCCAATTTACAGACGATCTTTTTAAGAATTCAAGAAGCTCACGCATAGGGGTGTGTGTGAATGGATAAAAAAACTCTGTTCTTCGGGAAAGTCTGTGTAGCTTACCATATGATGTGACTCCATTTACTTAAATTGGTATATAAAATTATATATATTAAGCACTGTATTTGGAAAACTAGATTAATTATTTACCTCCTTTAAGATTCTTCAGAAGTTTACTCTCAGAAGTATTTTTAGCAGATTTCCCTTAAGGGAAATCAGCTATTGAGGTCGTACTCATGACGCAATTTTAGAAAAATTTCTTCAAATGTCTATTGATCCTACCTAGGAGAATACGAAAATGAGGTCCGTTCAAAATTATATATATATATATATATATATATATATATATATATATGTCTGTTAACACTCTAGTGGTCGCAATTTTTTTTTAATCGTCATCAAACTTGGCATTTAATCGTTTCATGTAAAAAAAAAAAAAGATCAAGTTCGTTAACGGCTGAAATCGGACCAGTGGGAGGAGGAGTTTAAAAGGGGGGGTTTTCGAAAATTCAAAATATCTCCGTTACTATACGCCGGATCGAAAAGTTGTATAGAATCAATCTTATTGCAAATTAAATGTACTATAAATATTGTTATATACATTTATTCTCTATCTTGAATATTAACGATGATATTTGCATTTGTGTAACGGACGAGCGACGGTTCCCGCCGAAAGCTAGTTCGCCCGTTTCCGTAACTAATCGGCACTCGTATGGAGATTTCTTTATTGTAGAACTTCATTGGGAAATCTGCTTAGTTTACGCAGCCCCTGCGTGACGGACTTTTTTTTTTCTTAAGTTGTAAATGTACTAATATTTTAGATTTAATTTTGTGCATTGTAATATTTATCTTGTACAGTTGTAATATTTAATTTAGTAGATTTTTCATATTTATTCAACTTTGTACATTAATATTCTTTCATGTTTAATGATGAATCACCAGCGGCAACTCAAATAAAAATAGTAATAATAATACTCATCTACAATACCCTTATTACATTTAAAAGCAAGCTGTCTCCACGTCACCTTGACTTCCAACTCTATTAACGAACCATTAGGGTTTGAGCTTTATTGTGAATTCGGTCTGAGCAACTCTCAGACGTTGGTCTGGTCGACAATACTCACAATCAGTCGTATCCTACGTTACCGTAACCCGTTCCGGCAATTTGACAAGGTAACGAGGAAGCGACGCAGTCTAGTCTACTCCCCTCGACTTGCCGCTAACGGTTCACGCAACAGCTGATACGCCAACATTTATATTGGGAGCTTACATCATCATCTACTCTACTATATATTTATTATATTATTATTAGTAACCACACTAAACTCTAGAAGAGACCGATAAAGAATAAATGTTACTTTTCAACATATCAATGAGCTAGAAGGAATTCATTCTACCACCCGCTTTCCACTTTATGTTTCCTTCTTTATACTCAGCATTTAATTAATTATTTACCAAGTAAAGGGTTGGAACCGCCAGTATACCGTAGTCATATCTGTCGGTGCACACCGTCGTCACTGGCTTTTGGTCGAGTACTGTTGGCAAGCGCTTTCGATCAGATTACAGTTTTCTAGATTAACTTTCAGTTAAGCAACTATATCAGACCTAAACAGAAACAACACACTAAAATCCTAAACAACCTAAACGGATACGGGAAACAAACTACTACACGATAACAATTTACCTGGACACAGGACACAACCACCCTTCGTTTGACTAACGTAAGCCAACAGACACAGACTAAAACGTAAACAACCTAATACGGTGAACAAACATATAAATGATACGGACCAAATAACACCTAACTCAGTAGTCGGCTAGAAGATGGTGCCCAGAGACGACGGTATGCACCGTCAGATATGACTACAATTATTTACCAGTTTACAAAATACACTCCGCTTAAAAATAGGAACAGTATGTATATTAATTACCAAGCTATTCTATCAATTATCTACCTAAAATAGTGTAAATAAGGAAATCCGTTACAAGGTAATCGTTCTGTCCGTGGAAAATCTGCTTATTTCACACAGGTCCTACGAGACGGACTTTTGACATTTTAATTAACCTAGTTTTGACGATGCAAAAATTACATTAATCAAGATTATTGATGAAGAATATTCAGTCTCGGGTTCTCCATCTCTAATTTTCAGCTTTTTTAAGTCACTAGTAAAGCCATTGAAGTCACTGAATGCCGATAACAATGAATAAATATGTTAAACAAGACGTAATCGCAAAAAGGAAACCTCTGGTAGTTTAGTTGTCGGCTAAAGCTTTAAAAACACGCCCGAACGGGGTTAATGAAATAATAAAACAAATACGTCAGGCTTTGGTGAGCTCAAATGTGAATAATATGGGCAATGTAGACACATTTTTTTAAAATAAAAAATATACACAAAATAAATCCGTCGTACTTCTGAAGCATTAACGTTAAGGGAAACGCCACTGAAGGTCCAGAGAAGGGAAAGGGAGCAAAGGACAAGATTTTGAAGGAAGTGAGAGTGGTATAACAAATCCCCGGTCTGGATAAACTACAGGAGTTAGCAGAGTTGTTTCGGGCACGTAGTACATCTGGAAAAATTCAGCTTGTACCTTTAAGGGATACGGATTCTCAAAGAAAAGAAGAGAAGGGTAAGCTGGATCATGCTTCTCTTGCAACAGCTCACAGTGGAATGACGGGTTGAGCTAATCTGCCGTCACAGAGCATGCCAGGTGGATCCTAGATCACGAAACAAGCACTAAATTAAAATTCATATTAAAATTATTTATTTATTTATTTTGGAGCGTAAGCAGCGATGCGATATTGCTCATCAAAAAAACAAACAATGTATATAATCAAAATACAAAAATGAAAATAGTAACAAGAAAAAGTTAAACAATACAAACTAAGAACGCAACTAAATAAAACTCAACTAAATAACAGAACGCAATCAAATAACAAATCAACTAAATAACAGAACGCAATCAAATAACAACTCAACTAAATAACAGAACGCAATCAAATAACAACTCAACTAAATAACAGAATGCAATCAAATAACCACTCACTAAATAACAATGCAATCAAATAACAATTCAACTAAATAACAGAATGCAATCAAATAACAACTCAACTAAATAACAGAACGCAATTAAATAACAAAACTCAACTAAATAACAGAACGCAATTTAAATAACAACTCAACTAAATAACAGAACGCAATCAAATAACAAAACGTAATTAAATAACAGAACGCAACCAAATAACAACTCAACTAAATAACAGAACGCAATCAAATAACAATTCAACTAAATAACAGAATGCAATCAAATAACAACTCAACTAAATAACAGAATGCAATCAAATAACAACTCAACTAAATAATCGAACGCAATCAAATAACAACTCAACTAAATAGTAGAACGCAATCAATTAACAACTCAACTAAATAATAGAACGCAATCAAATAACAAAACGTAACTAAATAACACAACGCAACCAAATAATAAAACTAAACCAAGAGACAAAAAAGAACACGAATCAACAATTAAAATAAATAAACAAAAACATTATGTTTTTATAATTACAACCAAACATTATGTGTTGAATCCAAAAACAAAAAGTCTTGTAAGAAAACTAGATAATTAAAGACTAATAAAATTACGTAAACAATTATATACTTTCAATGGTAAAAAAGAAAACTAAAATCAAATTAAAAAAATTAGTATGTACATTAAAAAAATTGAACAGATTCAATTTTCTAATATCTAAAATATTTACAATCATATGCTCTCACTGTCTTTATTACACATAAAAACACGCACACACACATACACATACAGTAAAACAGTTTAGCTGGAGTTTAAAATAATTAATTTAAGATGGATTAAAAAGGATTTTAAAATGTAATACTTCTAAATTTGTGAGTATATTTTAATGTCATGTAATTGTTGGAGTATTATGGGAATGTGTGGGACTAACTTCAATAAGTCGTGCAGGTCATGAGGGATCTTCAGATAGTGACGTCTTTTGCAGTCTGTTATATTAAAATTATAGGCGCTTAACAGAGAGTCCATTTGATTTCCTCTCAAATGTAACCATCCTGCGTAATTATAATAATAAACAATATTCTAATTAGCAAAAATTAATGCATGCAAATGAAACAAGTAAAATGGGAATTGAAATATGTACAGTTTTAATTATTATCGTCCATTCGTTATTCCATACTTTAATGGTAATAATAAATCAATTTCATTAATTGACGCCTGAAAAGTAACTCCCTAAACAGGAATTATATATAGCATGTCATAAGAAACGTTCTTGTATGAACGGTTACTCTACTATTCGACGTTCACATGCAGCTAATTACATTAAAAATATATTGCATAATTATTCACAACTTAAGACTTTTTTTCCAAAGCCCAAATAACGACGGAATGCTAGGCGTGGAAGAATTCCATAGGAAGCAGACTTCCAGTTAAGCCCGATATCTTGAAGAGCTACGAGGGTTGAGGATGAAATAGAGGGAAAGGGAGAGGGTGAGAGAGAGAAGTCGGAAGGAAGTGAAGGACTTAGAAAAACAAAAAGTTTTCCCATTTCCACGGAGAGACGGCAGCGCCCCCACCGTATTAACAACCAATTACTAAAGCCCGCTGCCCTCCTACTGCCCTCTCCAGCCTATTCGCTCTGAGGCTTATACATATCCGGGCGAATCTACAATACTGGCTCCAGTAATTAGCAGAGTTGTGGTCGACATTTAGGGTATAGGGGGTTCGTTCGTTGCAAGTCTGTACCTGGTGCATTATCTGTGCATGCTACTTGCAATATCGCTTACTTTCTATGTGTGTCCATATAGATCGTTTAATGCTTGACGTTCACTCCAAATTGTGACACGCGTAGTTACGTTAAAAAAAAAATTCTCTCATAGTTTTCCTATTATATGGAAGGAAGTAGCGAAATGCCATCGTTTATACATGGCATGTTGTTGTATCAAGAGACTATACTTGGTGATTGACCCTGTTAACAGGTAAGGAACGTCCGATCTTCTCGGGGGGGGGATTAAGAATGCCACTAGGGCATCAGGTGATTTCCAGTGGCCTTCTGTGTCAGATAATCCAGTAACGAAGGAAATTCCATTTTTTACATCAATGTCAGTATGAGTGGAGAAATTATCACTCGAGTCCAGAGTTATTAGACAGCCATCCCTCTGTAGCCCGTACCCAGCATTAACTGACTTACTTTAGGCATATGAGCACTCAGACTACAACTGTATCAACTACCCTTCAGTTTTGCCTCACTTATTTGTTGCACGTATTAATTTATTCCAAGAATATCAAACTGACAAATATGACTCATTAGTTTTGGTACTCACTTGGCTGGTAGTACTGTGTGTTTTATTGCTCAGACAATAATAACTCTTAATAGCAGTTATGGATGGCTTGGATAATAGCAGCTGAAAACTATATTTTTTATGCAGCAAGTATAGTGCGCTTAGTTCATTGATTCTCATACGAAGTAAAGGAAGAATTTAATTGCAACGAATCTATTTCAGATTTAAACGGGGTCATCTTTTATGCCCTTCCATAAACCCTTTCAGAGTAGTTTCAGCGTGGCGTCCCTATGCATATAAGTATATCTCATAACTCAAAAGTAACTAGCGTTAGAATATTGAATTATCATATTTTAGACAGCTTTGCCGTCTAGTTGTTCGCCTTCCTTTATAATCAAAATCGACTAAGGGGTAGAGGGGGTTTAAAGTGTACCTGTTAAAGGTAAAAAATATTCTCTTAGAAGCGTTTTTGTTCAACATGAAACAATCTAAAAAATATGTTACACGATTTTTTTCTATCCGATGCACAAGAACGGAGATAACAAGAAGTCATTGTAAATGCAGTGCAGCAAAACTTAATGTTTATTTACTTTTAGTAGGGGTATGAGGTAGTAGTAAGGCTCCATCAGATTTTTTAAACATCAATAAATCAAAAACAATATAAAATAACAGAAATCCTCCAGAACGATCTAACGACGAGTCGTATTCTCTTCTAGAAGAAAGTAGTTCAATATTTGTATTTCTAATTCAAGAATAATTAACCCTAGAATGGCAGTGAACGTAAAAATTACGTATGATCTGGTTTGAACTGTTATCAAAGGGCCGTTAACGACCCCACCACCCCCACCCCTCAGCTATGAGCCCTCCAGACAGTTCGGCCTTCACCTCCGCCAAGTGCAGCTAAGTGAACCTTCCCACTCGTCCAATACTATTTTTTGAAATAAAAACGACACGTAATATTTACGTATCAATACTATTAACCGCAACTTTTTGGCACGTAAAATTTACGTATCGCTACTAATAACCGGTTTTTATCCTATAACTTAGTTAATATTATTCTCAATTTACTTTCTTCCAATTTATTTTTATATTCTAATTTATTTTCTTTTAATGTTTTTAACTTTTATTTTTTAATATAAAAAAGACAAAGATGTATAGAGAGAATATAAATAATAATAATAATAATCTGTTTATAGTCTCTGAAAAATGGAGAAAAAATATTCAACGGACGAAGAAATTTGTTGAAAGAACTCTCCGATGGGTCAGATGGGGAAAATGACAATTATGAAATAGATGGATATTGATAATCCGATGATGATCCGGAGTATTCTCCAAGTGATGAGGAGGTTGAGCCTTCGGAAATGATTGCAACATAGAGTGGGCTAGATAGCGATGAGAGTCAGCAAATTTTAGAAAACATCAAGGCAATCGTAGAAAGAGAAGAAATACAGAGGCAAAAAAAAACCTAAAACCTCTCAACCACACAATATTGACAGATCAGTTACAATAAATGTAGAAGGTGGGGTAGTCCTTGGTAAGAATGGATATGAATGGAGCACACAACCTCCGGAACGTGTTTCGAACAAAGCGCCTGAAAGGATTGCCGTGCACATTATTAGATATTAACTTAGATATAAGTTAAAGAAAAGTGTATCTTTTAATAAAATAAAAAAATAGTCCCAAACATTAACAAATTTTGAATAATTTCACCAATTATCAGTTGCACACGTAAAATTTACGTATCAATACCATTAAGCGGGAAATAATATCACTACCGTTCTAGGGTTAAAAAGCTAGGGTTTCTATTTTCTATTCCCAAAGATGATTTGGTAAATATTTAGGTTATCACGAACTAGCGATGTAATGGTCATCGACATTCTTACCTAGACTTTTAATTTTATAAAAGCTGATCAAAGTTAAATTTAAATGTAATGTATCAAATTTATAATTGAAAAGGTCGTTTTTATTGTAAACAATAATATAAATACATTTGTTTAAATGTTACGTTGTTTTTTTTAAATTAAATCTTGGGTTCGTAGATATTGACGAATATCGCCCTTTACTAGCAAAATCGTTACAATTCAGAACCAAGTCATTTTCAGAATTTACATTTGTAGTTTCAATACTGTAATGCTATCAAATTGGGGATGCACAACTACAACTTACAACAGCACTAAATAAAAAATTTCAACATTCTAAGTAGAGCCGCATTTTTTTTAATTAATCAAAATAAGGACAGACGTCACGCCAAAACTAGTCTGAATCGGCTCAGGGAGGGCCAAACGGATAATTTCATTGAAATCAATAAACCGAAACTCAAAACAAGAACGTAAACATTCCCTGGTTTCTATTCCGAATTCACAAGGATAATTTGATCTATATTTAGTTTATAATGGACTGGAATTGTTCCAGTAATTTGTAGAAGCATTTGAATTTTCATAAAAAAAAAAAAAAAATCCAGAGAAGAATTTCGCGACTCTGTCTGTTTTTATCCCTCTGGATTATCTACAGTTGGTGGTTTTAGCCTCTGGAGCCTTGCTGGCGAATAGCGTTAGCTCTCAAGGTCCTCACGGCGTAAGGGGGGGGGATTCCAGTAATTGGTTGTTAATACGGTGCTGGAGGGAGATGGCGTTCCTCTTCTCTCTGGAGAAATGGGAAAAGTTTTTGTTTCCCCTCTCTCTCTCTACCACTCACTGGCCTCTCAACCCTTCATTCCAGCAGTCCTGGAATTATCGGGGCTAATGGATACTCCAGTAAGGCGAGCCCTTCCCTCCGTCAGTTCGACTTTTGATCGTCTACATCCCCAAAGTGTGTATTAGTTTGTTCGCTTTGGCTCCGTAAATAAGCTGAGGAAGATATGCTGTATTTCAATTTTAGATTTTTTTTGGGAGCTGATGGTGGAATTTATGGATATCATAGGGATGAAGACGTTTAAATTAATATCTTTTAGCAGATTTCCCTTAGGGGAAACCAGCTATTGAATTCGTACTCTTGATGGGATTTTCAAAAAATGTCTTCAAATGTCCATTGATCCTACATAGTGTTACGTATTATTACAAAACCAGTAATAAACGTTGTTATTAAGAGTTCTTTTGGATTGCAAAATTAAACACACCCAAGTTTCACAGTTTTTATCACTGCACAATTTATTTAACAATGCACAATACACTTGGTTAATTATTCTTAATTACTACTCAGTATACACTGATAGAGTCACTGTTCTTCAGATTACACAGTCCAATAATTCACTCACGATCACTGAATTTCACAAAAAGACGGCACTGCACTGTCTTAAACACGGCACTATAATGTTACTTACAGAGTCACTGCACAACACTATTCTTCTTATAAAAACACTTTACCGCACTGCACTAAATCGCTCTGAATGCACTGATGTGATCATCAAGACAGCTGAGAATAAACTGAACTGTATATAGGAGCGGAAAAACATAAAAGGTTGAGGCCGAGACTCTTCCAGGAAGGACTGGTAGGGACTAGGACGGGCGCGGCCATCTAGCGGCACTCTTTGATCTACTCCACACTCCCCAAACACGTGAACATCTCTGTCCAATTCTTTCAAGTATTTAATTTTCGCAACAATAGGAATGATGAAAATGAGGCCCATTCAAAATTTTATATATTTCTTTCTCTCTCTCTCTCTCTCTCTCTCTCTCTCTCTCTCTATATATATATATATATATATATATATATATATATATTTGTCTGTTAACGCTCTCAATTTTTTCTGATAAATACCAAACTCGGTATATAAACGTTTTATGTAAAAATGAAGATCAAGCTCGTTAATGGCTAAAATCGGACCAATGGGAGGGGGGTTTAGAGGGGGAAATTTTGAAATTTCGAAATAACTCCGTTATTATAACTCGGATGGAACATTTCTATAGAAATAATCTTATAGCAAATGTAATGTTCTATAAATGCTAAATGTTATATTGTTATGTACGTTTTTTTTTTTCATTATCTTGATTATTAACCGAGATATTTAGAATGTTTGGTTTTAAGCCTTTAGTTAACTCCCATTAATACTCATATCATACATTTTCGTATTTAACCGTCATATTTAATAGCTGAATATTGGGGCTTTAAAAAGTATTTTTCAATAAATTAGAAAACTTAACAGTACTAAAATTACCACTGGAAGCATCAGAAATTGGGTTACCATTTTATATAAAGATTACAAAATATCTGAAAGGTGGGTGGGTAAATTAGATTAAAAATATTTAAAAGAAGTTAGCATATTTTTATACTTTATTTGAGAGATTTATAATTTGACATTGATTGATGATATTATGAACTAAGAGCGAATCCATGATTATCTCTCGCCTCCTCCATCTAACTTATTCTTTTGCATTATGAAAATAAAAACTTTCTAAAACTGACATTTTTTTTTAATTGATGCCTTTTAGTAATTAACGCTGATGAGTGTACACATTTCTGTTAGGAACAGCTGTTGCTTGTTTCATTGGTTCAATGAGACAAAACAAACTTCTTGGAATGTAAAATATTTATTTTTAAACCGAAATATAGGAATAAAGATCTGAGATAAAATAACCCCCCCCCTTACCCCCTCTTGCTCGTCCGATTGCAGTCATTATCTGAAATGATCTTAAGTGTTGAATAAAACAGTAAAATATACAGTATGGTAGTATGGCAGTATGGAGCTGAAATTATGATGGTCCGTCAAAATCAAAATTTGGTATTTAAGCTGGAATAAGACGTTTCATAATAAATTGACTTTCTGTTAATTGCGATGAATAATAGTGGGGTTTGCTGAAAGCTGAAAATTTAAAAAAAAATGTAAATATTTCGGTTTATATTCAAGATAGAGAAAAAAAAATACAAACAACATTTATAACTAAGATATTTTGAATTTTCAAAATTCCCCACTCTACACCCGCTCCTAATGGTCCAATTTCAGCCGTCAACGAACTTGATATTTAATTTTACAATAAAAGTTTAAATATCCAGGTTTGTATCGACCTAACAAAAATTATTACCATATCTATAAAATTAACAGGCTTATATATATATATAAAATTTTGAAAGGCCTCATTTTCATCATATCAGGGGAAGGATCGACGTAAGTTTTTGAAAATCGCATTAAGAGTTAAACCTCAATAGCGGATTTCCCCCAAGGGAAATCTGTTAAAAAGTTGTTAAAAGGATAAAACAAAAATAAAACAACTAGAAGTATCTCAAATGAGAACTGGAATACAATGCTTGCTGAAATTATTATAAAACCTAAGTCCATTTTTAAGAGTAAGTGAAAACGTCAATATAATGAAAATGTAAATATAGATTAAAATATATTTTAAAAAATATTCATAAAGTCGGTAACTAGTTTTTATTTGACAACTAACTTTCACGTCCAGATACACCCTAGAGACAAATCAAATACAGGAGGAAACCTTAACTATATGGAGTCTAAAAACAAAAATAAATATATGTCTACAAAACAGTCATATTAATATTTTAAAAACAATTACATTATAAACTCTATTACATAAAATCTAATAAAAAATCCATAAATCTACACTAATAAATCCCACTATATATATATATATATATATATATATATATATATATATATATATATATATATATATATATACTAGTTGACCCGGCAAACGTTGTTTTGCCTTATAAATTATTTCTAGTTTCTAGATAAATTCTAGTGTAGACAAAAAGTAACTTACTTATTATAAGTGTGTAAGTATGTATATGCGTGAAATAGGCATGAACGATAAAGGAATATAAAAATAACAAACGCCAAACAATATTATTTTTAAGTTATTATAGTTTATTTACAACAACTGTTGTATCTTCAAATTTAAATTGTCAACGTCTGCATTTTTTGCTTCTAAAATAGCTCTTTCTGCAAGCCACTCATGATTTATGTACTGTGTGTGTGCATCGGGAAGTATTTGTTCAATTAGAGTATCTTGCGAATCAGCGATTGTGCAGAAATCGGTCGGTAATTTTACGTATCCAGTTTCATCTGTAGCAACTTTTCCATCACCGATATCTAAGAGTTGTTTTTAGAATGTTTCAGCGGGTGGATCTTGAAGCATTTGAACGCGCATATTTACTTTCAGCTGTACTTTTTCAACATTACGCCACAATGGAGATGATTTTAAGCAAGCGTTGATCTCATCAGCGCATGTTGAACGTGGAATGACGGGATGTGTTAGTCTGAAATCACCTGAAAGCACCAACAGAGTGCCGCCAAATAGTTTGTCGTTGTTTTTAATATCTTTCAATGTCCTGTTCAGCGCCTGAATTGAAAAAACCATAGTACATTCATCCCAGATGATAATTTTACAGTGTTTCAGCACGGTGGCCATGGACTATTGTTTTTTAATGTTACACACTGCGTCAGGGTTATTTTGAATATTTAGTGGCAGCTTAAATACTGAACGAGCTCTTCTGCCTCCGTACAATAAAGTTGCCGCAATGCCCGATGATTCATCAGCCAATGCGATGCCATTATTTTCATTAATATGCTGTTATGTATTACCAGTGTACATATCTATTGTTAAACTTCACGTGGTAAATCTGCTTAGTTTTAATCACCCCTGGTTTGACGCATTTGCTTTCAGAAAACAAATATTCCACTTCCTCTTTTGAGATCTACATCTCCAGGTAATCATATATTTCCTTTATTTTTCCAATAGCTATTATCGCTTTTTTTTTATTCTCTTACCTTTAACTTAAGCGACTAACTTGTAAACCTCACTCCTCATAAAATGACAAGATTTGAAACATCGGTACAGGCTTCTACTAAGACTACTTGACAACAGATCTAAACTATCACTACACAAAAAACGACTAATTTATACGACAGTACTCAGACCAACATGGGCATGCGGACTTGAACTTAGGGCTTTCAGTAAACCTTCAAATTCCTACAAAATCCAAACCCTCCAATCCAGAATACTCCGCAAAATTACAGACTATCCATTACGACCTCAACATTACTTTTGTCCATACCCTTGCCAAATCCCGATATCAGAAATTCCACTCTCTCCTTCCCGCACATCCTAATCCTCTAGTCGAATCACTTTCATCTACCCATATTCCAGAAAACCCAAGGTGACGTCTGAAGCGTAAGTGACCAAGAGATCTTCTCGTGTAGTGTAACACCGTATAACTCCATAGCTCAATGTTCCCTCCATTGTGAGTATTGTCAATGGACATCTTCCAACCTCCAGTCAATAATCAAGCCATGTTTATTATCTTTCATATCATTTGCTTGTAATAACTAAATATGTTGCTGCAAATAAACGAATAAATATAATATTTATTCCTGACCAGTTTGTACAGCTCACGGACTTAGTTCTTGATAATCTTCTTTTAGTTTTGGCTGAAGAGTAATTATTCCCTTTGATTTTCTACTAAATATACAGAATTATGCATAAATGATCGACGAATTCGAGGCTCATCTAGAATTATAGGGCTGGCCTATATTGGACTTGATAGACTAATTGGGTTCCTTGCTGTCCAATTAGGCACTAATCTGTTTGGTCCGAAGCAGCCTTATCGCGGGGCCGTTCTTAATGAACGCACCTCGGATTTACATTTAAATTGCCCCCCCCCCTCGGGGAATGGGAGTTTTGACTTATCCCGAAAGGAAGGATTTAAATTTGTAATCGGGAGCCCCCCTGGGGGAGGGGGGAGGCGATCCATTGTCATGTGTAAGTGGGAGCAATAAATTGCCCTCGAGGCCATAAACTACCTTCTTAGGGCCAAATTGTGGCCTAACCGAGTGGCCAATTATATAGGCCGATCCGGATTACAGCCACCACCTGCCGCTCTATTTCATTCAAATCCTTCCAAATCCCTTCCATTATCTTCCGAACTCCTATTTGATACTCTTCTACCTCCACTTTCCATTTAGTCTTGTCAACTTCTTACATTTCTCGTTTCCTTTGATTCTTTTCACTAATAAAAGGAATATCGGATCTTTTTTTTTCACAAAGCGGCCACAAGTTTAATTCGGTTTGAAACACACGACTTACGATAACTGTTCTGACGTTAAGCTACGGAAAAAATCAAAACCATTACTCACTCTGTAACTTACAACATTTGTAATACTAAGAGCACATTGATATCTAACTAAAATTTAAAAAAAACTAACTCATTTCTCAAACGTTTTCTCTATGAGAAGAAATAATAACAAATCTGTTTTAAAAGTGATAAGTCCGTCACGCAGGGGCTACGTACACTAAGCAGATTTCCTACCTTCTGGTACGGCACACTACTGATATCATCTCACCACAAATTCTTTATTTATTTTTTAAAAACCGATGAGCAGGGACATGGGAGGCACTGAATGCTAAAACAAGAAAGTACGAATAACTAGCTTTGAATTTGAGTTACGAAAAAATATATATGGATCGAAAATTGTAGGCCATCAATTGTTTATCAAGGTTGACAATAATAAATTTTACGACCCGAGTCTCCACCTCCAAGATATTTTCAATATTGGAATTCTCGTCGCCCACTAAACCCACACTATTCCAGCTCTAAATTGAGTCAGTTAGAAATATGATCTTTAGTACTGACTGAAACGGTTAAATATCGAGCGTGGTATAGATAAAATAAACATTTTAGTGACAAGAAAGTAAAATTTTAATTGGTGATGTCATCATAACGAATTTGCATTTGTCTCACAAAACAAAAGTTCAATGAAAATCGTTTTGGGGATTTAACCTTGGAAAGAAATGGTTCATGATATACAGCTTATTGTTAATATGATATTTGCAGGAGTGGGAGGTTTACAGGTGGGCGAAAACTAAAATATGGAAATATCCCGGTTAATATTCAATATAGAGAAAATAAGTACATTACAACATTTATAGAACATTACATTAGCAATAAGAGTAGTCCGATACAATTTTTCGATTCGACGCCTAATAACGGGGTTATTTTGAATTTTCGAAATTCCATCCCCCCCTCCCCTCCCCTCCCTCCGGTACGATTTCAGCCGTTAAGTAATCTTTAGTTTTGCTGGAAACGATATTTTTATTTATTTATTATGTCCTCAACTATGGCGACTTGCTCTTCTTAAACTTGGAGGAAAAACAAAACAAAAACAAAAAACAAGTAAACAAAATAACAAAACATCTAACAGGAAATAACAACAGAACATAGAATAATAACAAAACTTGGAACACAAAATAATATAAAGAACAAAACTAAAGAAACAGAACCCAAAAGAAACAAGAAACACGAATATAACATAGAACTAAAAACAGGTGGTAAATAAATATGTAAGAAGTAAACTTGTTGACTTTGAAACAGAAACTATTCGAAAAAAACCATGCATCATTCAATTAAATACGTCACACACACAAACACACACACACACACAGATTAAAAAAAAATATATTTTGGTAACCATCAAATAAAAATTGCTACCACTTGAGAGTTAAAAGACATATACATATAAAATTCTGAACGGAGCGCATTTTCTTCATCTCCTGTGTAAGATATATGGAAATTTGAGGCTCAGACAGAGTTGCGAACAGTCGAAGATAGATGCACTCTAAGTGCTTAAAAGCAAATGCTCTAACGGTCAACATTTTTGTTTAATCCCTACCAAACTTGATATTTAAACGTTTTATGTAACATTAAAAATCAAGTACGTTAATGGCTGAAATCCGACGTGTGGGAGGGGAGGGTGTTAGGGGGATTCCGATTCAAAAATTCAAAACGTCCCTCTTATTATACAGCTGATCGAAAAAGTGTCTTATACCAATATTATTTAAAATATTATGTTCTATAAATGGTGTTATATACATGTTTTCTCTATCGTCAGCATTAACAAGGATATAGGCATTTTTTAGATTTCAGACTTCAGTAAACCTCCACTTTTAGTCATCGTGCATTAAAAGGAACAGAATATATCAATGCAACCTCTTATACCAAGCACAAATACCAAATATTGTTTTCAATGGACTTTTATTATTTGAGATAAATGGCAATAGTTAGTGTTAAGATTTTATTGACAGCCCACTTCTACTCATCGGATATTTTTTTGAAAATAGAGAATATATGCTGAGATGTGATCAGTAATGCGTCATTCCGCCCGAAATATGCCTAGTTTTTTCAGCCCCTGTGTGATGGACTTTTCTTTTAGTTGGATGACTAAGATGGACTAGTCTTCTGACAATGTTAACATGTCGACGAAGACCCACAAATATTGTATCCACCTGACGGAAGCTCTAAGTTCTGATATGAGGTCGAACACGAAGTTAGATTCTGTGGTTGGGGAATCAGGGCGTGAAATAGTGACAATCAGTGGAAAATGATTCAGGTAGGTCTTGAGATGACCGGTTAAAGTGGTGAAGTAATTGTCAAGTCGGCTGATTTCAGTCATAAAAATTTAATTATAAGCTGCACTTATAATAATTAGTATAAAACATCCAGTTGGTTACTCATCATTGGGCAGCAAACTAATTGCTAATTGCTTTTCGAAATTTAATTGTGAATATTCTAAGTTTGTACTCTGGCAGGTAGAACTGAAGTATATTGCAGGTTGAGAAAAAAGGCCACACTTCCACAATAACAATTTATTGAGCGACACAGCGCTTTCGACGAAGTGCATCATAGTCGGTGGCCTTACGTCTTGGGTGTTGACCTAGATGGTCCTATGACCAGTCAGATGGCAAAAGACAGATGGCTCGACAGAGGGTCCGAGGGCCCTTTAGGACAACATCCTGGTCCTTAGGGGAATGACGGCGATGCACCAAGTCGAAAGCGCTCTATCGCTTCAATAAATTGATATGAAAGTGTAGCCATTTTAATCAAACATCAAAATAACTTTCAATAAATCGACGGAAGATCATTTGTTAATGACTGACACTTCTCTTCATGAATCCTCTATTTAAAACATTTATTTATCGAATTCCACAAATTTAAATGAAATAGAGACAAACAAACAAAAAAAAAACAGAAGGAGAGAATAAAGGATACAAAAAAAAACAACCAGAAAAAAGGAAAAAGTTTCTTTATTTAAAAACTTGTTCAATTCTCATGAGAAGCCTCCAAGTGTGTTTAATATCACTTAACCTAATCCACAAAAACCTGCTCTACCTTTCGCCAAACTCAGCTGATTTTATATCTTACTGTTTACATAATCAATCTGTTTCATTTATTGACAAAGGATAGTCATAATACAAGAAAATAAATAAACAATAATAGTTATGGAACGATTTATAATAAGATGCTTAAATTAAAAAAAAAAAAAAAAGTATACATAAAACATTTTAACAAGAGATTTTTAAATTTGACTGGCAAGTCATAAGTTGTAAACTACAATATTAATGAGGTACTATCTGATATAGTTGTTGTGGGAGGCACCTTTAGATCTGTGGCAGAGTGTCCGGGGTTAGTAGATAACCTGTGTGTAGCAAAATAGAGCGTGGTCAGCACTTAAATGGGTGACTGCAGAGTTCACTACCAGGGCGCGTTGGTATCGCAGCTGTAGTGAATCGACGACTGACTGACTTAAGGCCGGTATAACGAAAGAATTCAACTGTCCTAGATGTCGTCGATTTGCAAATTGGCTTTTGGTGATATGACTACTGTACGTTCCCCCACCCCCTTGGATATAATGAAACCCGTCAGTCAACAGGAGAACCTCATTTCAGCTTCTCCTTGGTTAACGGGGATTGTATGTTGAGTAGATCTTAAAGCCTATAATGCATACTTATATAAAAAAAATATATATATATATATACTTTTAGTTTCTATAAGCTTTTGGGGGCTCAGGTTAGCCATGCGAGTTAAAGCGTTGACCTTTATCTCACATGGTAAACCTAGAGTGGCGAGTTCGATTCTTGCCTGGGCAAAGGAAATTATTTAGTGACGAAATTCATTAAATAACGTCTTAATATCCCACCCTGGCTAGAAAAGGGTGGTATCCTGTAGATAACCCGTCCCAATTAGCCTAAGTTGCAAAAAGTGGACGTTAATAAATAATAATAATAATATAAGCTTTTGGTACCTAAAATACTGTTTCAAATATATATAAAACCGTTTACTCTAATTTTCTTTTGAAATATCATTTGATGTAAAGCATAAATATTACACCAGCTGATTTCCATAAAATGAATTTTCAGTTAGCCTAAACGTGGATTCGAGGGTGGGACTGTAAACTAGGTTAAGTGATATTGAATTTCTGAAGAGGCCCCATGAGTAGCGGAACATGTAGAGTACCTAAAAATAAAAAAAAGAGTTAACGGAGCGAAGTGGGATTCATTTATGGACGCTTTTCTGCAAATTGAATTCACAATTGGAACAATATTTTAATAATGATTCTAATGCCATTTTTCTGCAATAAACAGAACGGTTATAATTTCTTTCAGTAGACTGAATACTCTTTTAGAGTCTTTGGTGATTCGCGGAGCAAAATGTATTTAACAGTTTTACCCCTCATAAAAATGGCTGTTTTGAAAACAAAAAAATCGATTTTGGTTTCAAATTGTAGGAGATTCTTAGTGTTTTAACATTGTGTATGTTTATATATATATATTCCATTTAGAATATATATTTCTAATAAATAGTATAGAAACCTAATAAATGATATAAATAGTAGTCAATAAAACGTATGGTTTTCATCCAATTAGCTTCAGGAGAAATAAAAGCAAATAATTCATTAAAGAAAAACATTTTTTACAAGCGAAGGACACAAATTATTTACAAAATATTATTCACATTTTTTTTTTTCATTACTTGCAATTCAAAAAGATGATCACTTATAAATAATCACAAACATAGCATAGATTAGTGAGTTTTAAAGTATTTAAATTAAGGTTTAAAACCAATGATTTGTTTGTTAATTTTTAACTTCCGGCAGCAATAAAATAGTAGATTGGAAAAAAACTCAACAAAAAAATATAGCTTACAAAATATTTCGTGGCATGTTTAATGTTATAAAAAAAAAGTCTTCTCGGAGCAAATATTTTGGTATGTACTTATAATAGGTATCAATTTTTGAAATGCATGCAAAAATGCTAGGCGTCTAGTAGAAATCTAGGTTGTTCACCTTAAATATTTAAAATACCTGACCGAAACCATTTCGTTATATGTAGGATACAAGGGTTATGATATTGAAAGTGAGTATTTCTCTAACATTTCCCCGAAGGGAAATCGGCTATAGAGGTCAGAATCATGACGGAAGTTTCGACAAATTTCCTTAAATGTACATCGATCCTACTTAGAAAATCCAAAATGAGATCCGTTCGAAATATATATATATATATATATATAGATATATATATATATATATATATATATCAGTTACAGCTCTAGCGGTCGCATCATTTGTATAGACGTTACCAAATTCGATATTTAGTCCTTTTATGTAAAAAGAAACATCAAGTTCTTTAATGGCAGAAATCGGACCGGCTGGAGGGGTGTGTTTAGAGGGGGAATTTTGTAAATCTGAAATATCTCGGTTACTATAAGTTGGATCAAATAGTAGTACATAACCAATCTTATTCTAAATTAAATTGCCTATAAACGTTATACCTATGTGTTATGCAAACATTTTCTCTATCATGAATATTAACAGAGATATTTCGATTTTTTAGTTTTCGTCCTTAATTAAACCACTCCTAGACCTGCCATATTAACAACAAGCTGTTATATCCTGAACCATTTTATTCAAAGCTTTTATAACAAATATTTTTTAAAAGAGACCACAATTAAGCTAGATACTTGCAAATTCAAGATGTGATGAATAATTGAATTATTCAATAATAATTATAAATAATAAATTCATCAATAGGATTTTGTTCTAACTCGAGAATTTTTATTTTGATCTATACCATACTCGATAATTTAACTTTTCTGCCTACAATTAAAATCATTGTTGTTAGTGACTGAAATCGGGCCTGGAACAGAGGGGATTAGAGGGGGGATAGAATGTCAATATATATAAACACGCACACATACACATGTGTACAAATGCATATTAATTGTATTATTAATGCATAAAATTTGAAATCTTTTTGCACACCACGGACTTAATGTGTATGTTAAATTTTGTCGTATATTTGAATTTTTTTTAGGTATGAGATGATGTTGACAATATATGGGTTGCCTTCCGTCTGAAGTTCTTTTAAGTCTTGGGGGAAGTCCTGATATTGTCGTTTCCGTCATTCCGCCAGTATATGTATTATTGTCAAAAGAATGTTATAAGTTGAGCGAGTGGGTCTGTCAGTCTTTGTTATTAAGTATGTGTGTTAATTCGGTGTGGCCGGTTCTAAGTCTCGTGAGAACTACTTCTTCTCATACATAGTAATAGAGAATTAATGGTATTCAAGTACAAGTATGATACCTGCACATGGTAAATCTGCTTAGTTTACGCAGCCCCTGCGTGACGGACTTTTTGTATCTTTTCAGCGAGCAGTTTACCTAGTTGTTAATTGCATGTAGCTTGTATTGCGAACGCATGGCTATACATAGCCGGTCTTGCCAAAGGACCGATTCAGCCATTGATATCGTATGGCGATGACATTATTTAATTTTATTAGATATCGACTCGCCTGAGAGGTAGTCCCTAGTTGCTAGAATAGCGCAGGTCGTGGAAAGCTGTATATATTGCATTTTAGATAGAAGCTTCAAAGGCATTGTGCCGCCGGTGGAATGCAAGGCTCTCCCTCCTAGTTCAAAGGAGCCGCTACACGGATGGAAAAGGCTCTATAGGAAATGGAGGCGAATCTTGCAAAGCAGTTACTACTATTAAAGCCAGAGCTGCGGAACATATCTAGTTGTGACGTTGTAACTGCAAAGGCAGAAGGTCTCCTTTGACTATTTCTTATGACAAACATTTTAGAGTACTCTTCTGACACTGCCCTATAAGTATTACACAAGGAAACAAGGCAAACAAATAAGAACATAGTCAGAGGCTTCTGATTTCGAAGTTGGAAAGTGCTGGGGTATTACTGGTTTTTAGCGGATATCCCCTAAGGAGTCACTTACTGAATTTATGAATCTTTTTTTTTTAATATATTTTATTCTATATGTATATTTTCATTACACTGACTTTTTCAAACATACTTAAATATGTACTATTATAAGTATTATAAACATTTTTTCAAGTACTGTATTCCACTTTTTTGACCCCTTTTTGGCAGATAACCTTTAAGAGAAATCAGCTACTGCGACTGTACTCATGACCATATTTTCGAAACATTTCCTCGAATGTCCTTCAATCCTATCCAGGAGGTAACGAAAATGAAGTCCGTTCACAAGTTTAACAGGTTTCCCTTGAAGGAATTCAGCTATTGAGGTCGTAATCATAACGCGATTGATACCATAAAAGCGTTTTAGCAGATTTCCCTTTAGGTCGTACTCATGACGCGAGTTTCGAAAAATTTCTTCAAATGTCCATCGATCCTACCCAGGAGATGACGAAAATGAGGTCCGTTCAAAATTATATATATATGTATATATATTTGTCTGTTAACGCTCTAGCGGTCGCAATTTTTGTTTGATCGTTACGAATCTCGATATTTAACCGTTTTATATAAAAAGACAGATCAAGTTCGTTAATGGCTGAAATCGGACCAGAGGGAGGGGGGCTTTAGAGGGGGGATTTTCAAAAATTCAAAATATCTCCGTTATTATGCATCGGATCGAAAACGTGTATAGATTCAATCTTATTGCAAATTACATTTACTATAAATATTGTTATATACTTTTATTCTCTATCTTGAATATTAACAGAGATATTTGTATTTTTATGAAGTCTGTGGTCGGGTATAGTTCGGATTAAGTTAATATTAGATAATAATATTGGAACTATAAGTTATTTTCAATGGACTAAAAGTTTTGTTGTAAATCGAACCATATCTTATTCTTACAATTCAGAAGCCGTTTCAGTTGGGAATTTATTTTAATTAACTGAAAGATTTCTCATTACCTAATCACAGTGGTATTGTGTTACCAGTATGCAGATTTCTCTATTGTAAAACTTCACATGGGAAATCTGCTTAATTTACGCAGCCCCTGCGTGACGGACTTTTTTTAGGGAAAACTTTCCCAAAAAAGTCTTATACTGTTCCCATTTTAATGTCTTTTAATTCGTAAATAATTTCAAAAGAAAGATCAAAGACTTTTAGAGCTATTGAGCCTGCAATATGGTTCGATTTACAACAAACCTTTTGGTCCATTGAAAGTAACTTATAATAGTTCCAATATTATTATCTAATATTAACTTAACTTAAAACAATAAGCTTACATGAAGAAATCCCTTAAAATCTTAAAACGTTATATATGTGTGTCAATCTTTAGTCAACAGGAATTCAATAATATTAACTAATAAAGAGATAAAATCAGAAATTGATATACGATATTGGTTCATAAAGATATATTTGATTTGCTAAATCAAATTTGCTGTTATATCCAACATTTTAATGAAGACGGTTTGTTGAACCATATTTTCAAGATAAAATAATTTTTCCCTCAGATTATTGATTAAAAAAAAATTTGTTATTACTTATTTTTGTCACAATGCCCATAACATTCATTTATAAGTGATGTAATATTATAATTATTAATTAACACATTCCTACCTTCCAAAACTCGAGATGTTAAAAGCAATAATTACATATTATTTTCGAGAGCGTATTCCACTAGAACATTTCGGAATTAAAAGTTGGTTTTCTAAAGCCCACCTCATTTAAAGTTATTACTTGTCTGCAATAGGGTAAATGATATCTGGGCAACAACCGGTCAGTAGGCCGGATCCAACCTGCCAGACGTTTTGAATAACCCAATTAAAAAAAATATTACACTAGTTACTCCAAATGAGGAATGATGAAGAGAGATTTGTAGTACTTATAAATGCGAACACTTCTTTTCAATGATGAAAGTTAATAAATCAAAACATCGTACAATGCTGACTGACGATAACTTGAAAAATTCTTTACGTCTTTGTATCAGTGGAATAAATCCAAACATCAATGGATTAGTTTCCCAAATTCAAGCTCAAGTGTCTCATTGATTTCGGTGTCGCTATTTAACATTCTTTGTTTATAATAATTCCAAATTTCACGATTTAATTATGATTTTGTACCTACTTTTTTTTTTCATTTTGTTATTTTAGTAAATTGTATTATGAACACTACTTTTAAAAGCGGCCCACAAACGTATTTGCACACTAAAGTTTGGCCCACAACATGTCAAAGGTTGCCCATACCTAGGTAAAATGTTATATTTGCCAAAGACCTTAATACTTTTTGGCAGCACAATATTATTAACAATTTGTTAAAAACCGACCTCTAAAAAGAACCTTGAATCGGTCCTTAAATCAGCTTCAGAAATGATTTAGTTAAGTACCAGCCATTTTATCAGGGCTGTTCACAGCAGTGAGTCTAATGTACTCTGGGCAAGAACTATTTCTAAGTCTAGAGCGTAATGATCCGTGAACGACTAATAGTCCCGTGTTTTCTCTCCTTATAGCGAGCATTACCGTTTCCCGGGCTATTTTTGGCGGGAACAACTCATTAACCAAGAGAAGGAGGGAGAGATACTTCTCCTAGAGGGTTTTTCCCGTCATTAGAAAAACTCTACAACCTTGTTGATTCTGGCGTAATTCCTCTTTTCCTTATGGCTCTTGGCTTGGTGGGTAACAGGTGTCAACCCAACTATTCTGTGGGGTAATGTATATTTATATATATATATATATATATATATATATATATATATATAAATACTAGCTAAGGTACCCGGCGATGCCCGGGAAATCATTGTTGACTTACTAATGATGCTATTTTGATAGCAAGACTTCAATGTGTACAATTACACTTCCATCCAAGACGTAATGGTTTACCGAAATAGCCAACCCTGAAGGGAAACTTCAGGGGATTGATATAATAGAAATTTTAGTTTTGAAGAATAAATGAATATATGTTCCTAATCTATCCCTTTACACTTTTTGACTCACCTTTTTTCAATACTCGTAATTCAAACCATAATCATGGGTAGCATTTATTACAATTAAATATCATCTATAATGAACATATTTCCTTTCAAAAGCCAATCCGAGCTCATATAATATTAGGCAAAGTTTTTGCACGTAAGATTATATTTGTAATAGTGAATCACACTGGAAACTACTTTCAGTAATGCCAGACGGGAAATTAGTAAACTCAATTATCTAGTAAGGCTCCATTCATCTTCCGCTCCCGCATGAGACTTCTCAAAATTCTTCTACTTAAATTATTGATTCAAAACATTATTTTAATAATTTATCTACTGGATGGAATTAAATAATAGAGGTACCCTGAAAATATCATATCATATACGCATATTGTTTAAACGCATATTGTTTTTTGTCATAATGACATTACCATTAACGTTTAATTATTATGATAACACATATTTGTTTCAATAACATCAAGGTACATTATACAAATTAAATAATGGAAATGCTCTTATAGTTTATATTTCTATTGGAAATAAATAACAAAGCTATTTTCTAGGAAAAATAAAGAAATCAGGAGGGGGTGACGAAGATTTATACCTCACTAATCCGAATCATACTTTGAACTATCATATAAGACGAAAACATAACATCATTTGTCATAGTATTCATTTATTAAAACCCCTTAAATGAGTACTAATATAATTATTGACTCCCGTTTAGCGTATATCCCGTGTTTACTTCATTTTACGACAAAAGTGAATGCACACATAAGTTACTCTAAATAACAAAGTAAACCACTTTTGTTAAGTGCATGTTTGCCGAAAAACAAATAGAAAATAGAAAAACCGAGTTTTTCATTTCAGCCTCTCTTATAATCCCCACTCCCCTTTGAACCTAAAATTTTTAATATAGCTTATAATCATGGAAGAATTAATGCTAATTCACACTCCGAGTTTTGCTCAGTTCAATCGTTTGTGCCCAATAAAATTGTTAGCTCCCGCTTTAGCTTTTAGTGTATATCTCGTTTATATTTTGTTATAAGACAAAAGTGAATATAACAAACGCTAGTCTAAATAACAAAATAAACAACTGTTGTTATGTGTTTCTAATTGGAAACCAAATATTGCTATTTTTAATTTCAAGCCTCCCTTACAACCCCCACTCCTCCTCGTCCCTAGAAATGTTAGTATGGCTTATTATAATGAAGGCGTTAGTACTAATTCACATACCGAGTTTGGTTTAATTCGGTTTAGTCTTTAGTGCCAAATAAAATTGTGGACTCCCGCTTTAGTTTATAGCGTATAACTCATTTATGCTTCCGTATACGTCAAAAGTGCATATAACAAAAGTTACTTTAAATTACAAAATAAACAACTTTTGTTATTTGCATATTTGCTAAAAAAGCAATAGGTATCGAAATATCGCTATTTTTAATTCCAGGCCCCCCTTATAACCCCCACTCCTGTTCGTCTTAGAGAATATTAATATAGCCTAAAGTCTAAGTTGGGCTAGTAGTAATATACATACCAAGTTTCATAAAATTCGGTTCAGCCGTTTATGCGTGAAAAGTTAACAAACAAACAAACAAATAAACAAACAAACAAACAGACACGAAAGAAACAAAATGTAGTTATGGTGTCTATGACATGTGAAACGAAAAGTTATCGTGAAATTTCGCGAAAAAAATCAATGTACAGACAGAGGTTACAATTTTATATATATATATATTTTAGCAGATTTTCCTTAAGGGAAACCAGCTATTGAGGTAGTACGTACGGCGCAATTTTCGAATAATTTATTCAAATGTCCATCGATCCTACACAGGAGATGACAAAAACGAGGTCCGTTTAAACTATATATATATATATATATATATATATATATATACATATATATATATATATATATATATATATATATATTTGTCAGTTAACACTCTAGCGGTCGCAATGTTTGTTTAATCGTCACCAAGCTCAGTATTTAATCGTTTTATGTAAAAAGGAAGATCGAGTTCGTTAACGGTTGAAATCGGACCAGAGGGAGGGATTTCGAAAATTCGAAATATCTCAATTACTACACATCGGAACAAAAAAATATATAGGACCAATATTATTGAAATTAAATTTACTATAAATATTGTTATGTGATGTTGAGTATTCTTTATCCTGAATATTCACCGAGATATTTGCATTTTTAGTTGGTGCAACGGGCGAGCTATGGTCCCTTCTATTAGTTCCCGCCGAAAGCTAGTTCGGCCGTTTCCGGCACTCGTATGGAGATTTCTCTATTGTATAACTTTACATGGGAAATCTGCTTAGTTTAAGCAGCCCCTGCGTGACGGACTTTATATATATATATATATATATATATATATATATATATATATATATATATGTCGGTTGGATTATAGACTTAAACCTCTTTAGCCACCATTAGCTGGGCTCGAGGGATTCGCAATGAGAGTTGTTACGAAGTAAGTGATTACCTGTGCGTTCATCCCCGTTAACCAAGGAGTACATGGAATGAATTGTCTCCAGGATACTGACGGGCCTCAATATATGGGTTGGGCAGTGGTTATATCAACAAAGGCCAGTTTGTTAGTCGACGAAATCTAGGAGAGTCAATGTCCTTCGTCATACCGACTGGCATGAGACAAATTTACTCACTAGACTTTCACCATTCCACTACCACCACCACACCAGCACGCTCTGGTAGCGATCTAGAGCAGTAACTTCTGATATAATCCAGATCTCACGCCTGAGATATGTAATAGCAACCATTGGTTTTTTTTCTGAAGCTGGTCTTTACACACTCTTACTTCAGCCACTGAAATTCTTAAGGTTTTTGATACAAGGTGGTCCACGGGAAACGGACGGTTTAGGGGGTCATAATTATTATTCATTGATAAGACGGTTATTATTCATTGATAAGACGTCATGTCCGTTTCCGTGGACCACCCTGTATATTCGATATAAAGACTTTCTAGGATTCCCTTCTTCTAGGACCAAGAATTGTATCTTAAAATGTACTTGTTTGGAATATTTTTAGCCTGAAGATACACCGTCCTTTTCTTAATATTTGTATATTTCTCTTATAGATATTTAGCCATTTTTTTGTAAAAATAAATACTATTCAGTAATAGCTAAAACGCTAGAGGGGAGTTAGAGATGGAGGATCGAATATTCCATATTATTCTGTTATTAAGAGTTTGATCGAAAAATATTAATAAAGAACCTTGTTACAAATTTTATTTTTTATAACTATTGTATTATTCATATTTTCCCTGATTCATATATTAACCAAATGTTTTGTATTTTTGTTGTTTTTACCCTTCACTAAGCATACACGCATTCGATTTTTTCATTGAGTGCCTGAATTACTATACATCTCATGACCTGTGTGCATTTTAAATTCCCTAAAACTACGGGATAAATAGGAAAAAGATAGAAGCCAGCTTTTTTGGATTTTCTGTATTTTTGTTTTTCTTGTGTAACAATGAGTGTAAAAATGGAAGAAGTTCAATGAGCAGTTAACTAATTTAAACATCAAAGGATGTTTGCTCAATAAGGCGGTTCGGTTTTCCTTGCTGGAAACACAATAACAGCCAACTTGAGTTGTGTGTTAGATTCTATTGTTACATGTGGCTATGAATATCTCTTCTATTGTCTTGCATAGATTTCCTGTTCTGCTTCTGTTGTTTAACGTGATAGGCTATAAGTTATTAATTATAGTACTTAGTTATTCCAGAAACAATGCTAAAATGAAACTGGCCGGTGGCCTTGGGAGTAACAATTTGTTGTGTTTCCTGTAACACTAATAGAGGTTGTTGCATACTGACTCATTTCTTGTATCTAGAAGTTGGTTTTCTTTTCAAGGCCAGTTAAATACTCGGTCAGGCCTTATACATCCTCATCCTACTAATTTTAAAAATGTTGTATTTGATTATTAATTTAACATATTAAGTATATACTTCCTACAGGTGCTTCCAAGTCAAATCGGACTGGGGGAGGTTCAGAGGTGGGAATTTCGAAATATCTCCGTTACCATACGTCGTATCAAAAAATTATATAAAACCAATCTTATTGAAAATTACATTTACTATAAATATTGTTCTATACATTTATTCTCTATCTTGAATATTAACCGAGATATTTGCATTTTTATTAAATGTGGGCCGATAACGGACGTGTGAGTTTCCCGCCAAAAGCTAGTTCGGCCGTAACTGTTCGGCTCTCGTATGGAGATTTCTCTATTGTATAACTTCACGTGGGAAATCTGCTTAGTTTACGCAGCCCCTGCGTGACGGACTTTTATTATTCTATATATATATTCGCAAATATTTAAATGTTTTAGATGGTTTAGTATGTGAGTAATATATTGGCTGCTGTCAGTTAGTAGTTCCGCGCGGTATTTCAAAGTTTTTTTCGTTGAATGCAGTCTGTCAGTATGGGTTTTAGCGTTAGTTACTTTTTGCAGTATTTGCACATAGGATCGTCCTTCCTTGTCATTAAGTGTCTATGTGTGGCAAATCCTGAGTCTCAAGAAAGAAAGAATATCAAGATGAATAAAGTTCTGATTCTAAGTGAAGACTGAATTAAGTTTCAGACGAACTTGACGATGTTCTCTCCATGAGGATAGTAGGCCGCAGGTAGTTCATAAATCGAAAAAAGTCAGAACCTCAGGGGCTGCGCAAATTAAGAATATTTCCTACTTGCAAGTAAAACACTTTTGTGATTTCATCCCTATATATATATATATATATATATATATATATATATATATATATATATATATATATATAGGGAAAAATATTACCTATTTCTATAAAAAAAGAAAGAAAAAAAGTCCGTCACGCAGGGGCTGAAGTTTTACAATAGAGAAATTTCACGAGAGTCGAGCAGTTAAGGAGACGGCCGAAGTAGCTTTTGGCGGGAAACTCACCCGTCCGTTAGCCGCCCAGATTTAATATCTCGGTTAATATTCCAGACAGAAAATAAATTTGTATAACAATGTTTATAGTAAATTTAATTTGCAATAAGATTGATTCTATATAATTTTTCGATCCGACGTATAGTAACAGAGATATTTCGAATTTTCGAAAATCCTCCCACTGGTCAAATTTCAGCCATTAACGAACTTGATCTTTCTTTTTACATAAAACGACTAAGTATCGAGTTAGGTACCGATCAAACAAAAATTGCGACCACTAGAGCGGTAACAGATATATATATATATATATATATATATATATATATATATATATATATTCCGTCATGAGTACAACCTCAATAGCTGATTTCCTTTAAGGGAAATCTGCTAAAAACACCGATGAGTAGAATGAAATGAATAGAACAATAATTTTAGATCATCAGTTCAGTTCAACAAGATTAGCAATCTTGCAATACTGCTCTTGTGAACGCATTTCACGACCCGACTTTTAATAACAGAAATGTTTTGAATTTTCGAATCCCCCTCCCTCTAAACCCCCACTATTCCAGCTTCGATTTCAGTCAATAACAATTGCAGTCCTTAGAGTTTGACGGAAACTCTTAAATATCGAATATATGAATGAGACTAAAGTAAATATTTTGGAGTAAAGAAAGAAAAATTAATTTATGACGTCACCTCCAACATATTCGCATTTATCTCACATACTAAATGTCCAATGAAAACCATATTTGCTATTTTACCTTTGAATGAAGTGGTTCAAAGTACAAGTGTTTAAAGTCCGTCACGCAGGGTTAGCGTAAACTAAGCAGATTTCCCACGTGAAGTTTTACAATAGAGAAATTTCAGAATAGAGAGTCAAACAGTTACGGGAACGGCCCGAACTAGCTCTTGACGGAAACTCACGACTAGACCCGAAGTTAGCCAATCTCATCTCAGAAGCTGAAAACAGAAAAATGCAAATATCTCGGTTAATATTCAAGATACAGAATAAATTTACAGAACATTATTTATAGTAAATTTAATTTGCACTCAGATTGACTCTATATAATTTTTCAATTTGAGGTATATTAACGGAGATATTTCTAATTTTCAAAAATCCTTTCCTCTAAACCCCCCCTCCCACTGGTCCGATTTCAGCCGTTAACGAATTTGATCTTTATTTTTACATGAAACGTTTAAATACCGAGTTTGGTAACGATCAAACGAAAATTGCGACCGATAGAGCGTTAACGGTAATATAATTTTGAACGGTCCTCATTTTCGTCATCTCCTGCGTAGGATAGATGGACAATTAAAGAAATTTTTCTCGCGTCATGAGTACGACCTCAATAGCTGATTTCCCTTAAAGGAAATCTGCTAATAGTTAAAATGACATGAGTAGGGGTGGGAGATTGCTGAAAGCCGAAAACTAAAAATAAAACAAATATCACAGTTGATATTCTTAATAGAGAAAATATATATAGAACAACATGTGTACGGCATTAAATTTACAATAAAATTGGTTATATACAGCTTTTGGATTTGGCGTGTATTAACAGATATATTTCGAAATCCCCCACCCACTGGTCCGATTTCAACCAATAACGAAATAATCTTTATTTCTACATTAAACATTTAAATATGGAGTTTGGTAACGATCAAAAAGAAATTGTCATCTCCTGGGTACGATCGATGAACATTTGAAGAAATGTTTCAAAAATTGCGTCATTAGTACAACCTCAACAGCTGACATCCAGTAAGAAACATCTACTGTAACCCGCGGTCGGTTAAGACTAGGCAACATGTAACAAGGAATATATTTGTTTGCCTCTCAAAAATAATTATCATACAAATTAATTGGAAAAAAACACCACCTTAAATTTAAAAAAAAAAATGAAATACACAGCAGCCCACTGATATAAGCGTATTTCTTTCAAAATATTGTGATATTTTCTGTAAAAGAAATTCTGACATATCATTTCTATAAGGGTTTCAACGACATGATTATTTATTAATTATTCTTGTCAATCACTTATCTCGGGAGTAATAAATTATTAGTATAGGGCAGATGGCGATAAATGAGGCATAGATATTGGAAGAGATATGGTCATGAGGGAGATAGCCGAATTTAGCCGAGGCAGGGAAGCGTGTAGCCGATCTTGCCCGAGGCTAGCTGCTCTGATAACCTATCTAGGGGATGAGATGATCCTGTTACCTCTTCATCATCCCAATGCCCTCTGGCACCCCCAATCCCACCCCTAATACCTCTCAATATAAATATTACATCTAAAACCTCTTAGTCATATTTTCAATTTATAGCGGCTGCCATATTTCAATTTGGATTAATTACAATTATTATTTTGAAAATACATAACCCATTTTTTTATAAAAATATTAGTTTTCATTATCCTCTATCGATATTATGGACAGAATACATAATTAAATAATTAACAATTGAATTAGTTATAAATAATGCATTTATAAAGCAATTGAATTAATATTGCTACGTCTACTACCTAATTAAGGAAACAGATCACAAAATATCAAAATGAACAAGACACAAGATCACAAACTTTAACTAAAAGCCTCCGTCACTCAAAAGCTGCATAATTAGTGTTTTTATTAATTTTTAATATTATCCTAATTCAAATTTTAATATTTACTAAATAACCATGGTTTATCTCCAAATCTTCATTTTTTATTGCTTTATTTGACTCATAATTGATACATTTTACTTCTACACAAATTCACAGTTTGTCTTCCTGATTATAACTTGTTATTAGGAATCACAATTTTTTCGCCATTATAACCGTATTTCCGGAAATATAATAATAATAAATTTCCTCAAACTATTTTATTTGTACAGTACAAGTGTCGTTATAATTGTTATTAATTAACTTATTGAAAATAAAAAAAGAAAGAAATAGGAAGCTCATAATGATGTGTACATAGTGATTCCACTTTACAGTTCATGTTTCAAGAAGAAGATAGAGTAAACATAAAGTTAATTAATACGCATAACATAATATATAATTAACTACTGTGGTGCGAAACGGAATATATTCTTGACTGACTTCTTTGAATAAGTTTTCTTTATCGTTATTAACTTTTAAATACGCTAAATGTAGTTTGCCATTCTTTAAGGACCTACATGTATTTAAAGTGGTATAAAAATAGAATTAATAAACAAACAGGTCCATATTTGGTTTCCATTTTCCTTTGGCAATGGATGCTACATTTTTCTATAAGCTTGCTTTTCACCTGGTAAGAAATATCGGACACAACCTTTGATTTTTTTTAAAAAAAGTACTTTATAATATTTTCGTAAAATTACATGGATTTCATATTGAACTATTTTACGAAAAATAAATATGCGTTTCTTATTAAAGTTAAGTTTATTTTGAAAATGAATATATATATATATATATATATATATTTTAATTTTCCCACTTCCGAAAAAAATGAACTGACATAATTAACGCCCTTTGAAATAAGAACCAATAAGTTTTTCTCGAACTTTTGTGGGACACTAAAACCTTTGATGTGCAGTTTGAATGTAGTATTTCTCCAAGGAATGGGGGAGAATTGTGAAGGAAAGACGTTTCTAAACAACCAGAGATATTTTAATTTTGTTGGATTAAACAACTTATCAGTGGCACATTTCTTGCCTTTCTCCGGTAATCTTTATCTATTGAATTATGGATGTCTGTTTATATTGTATATTTGATTCAATAACAAAAACGTCTTCGAAATTTCGGATTATAAAATCAGTTAGGCAAGTACTAAAATAAAAAAATGTATAAATAAAATGAAAGCGTATTTAAAAATGAAAATACGAGCTCTTTATTTTTGCATAACTAATCTATGACGGAAGGTCAACAAAATAAAATATGGAAACCTCAATTGATTATTAAAATCAATTTTATTTCTCAACTAGTTTCGTGTCCACATGCCGCCTCATCAGGGGAAAATACAAAATGGTAACTAAACGAACGGTTGCGTCGTTATATAGAACCTATCTCTAGTTGTTCCAGCCAGAAACTGCTCTAGATTAGTTAATTAATTTTTTGGCTGATCTAGTATCACTATTATATAGAATAGGCTTATTAGATTAAATAGTAAACTCTATTTAATATTAAACAAAGCCCCACAAATATGATTTTAATGTAAGTAGCAAGGAAAGCTAATTGCAATTGTAATTTAATTAATTTGTACCAATATGGTTGGGATATTATTTATTTAACTTCTAATTATTTCTCTGTTCCAGGTAAGACCGCAGCAGAGAGAACTAATTCCAGCGAGGTAATAACCCCAAGGATGGTATAAGTTCCAATTATAGGAAAGCCGGGGAACTTGATTGCTTCGTGGAGACATGTTTAACTTACAGCTAATCCAGCTTCTGGAATTCCTTTCAAAATAAACAAATAGTTTGAAAATTAGGAAGGCTCAGTCTATTAAATGTTTATATCTCATTTAAACCGTAAAAGTTTATACTGTGTTAGAAACTTGTGATAAACTCGACGTCTCCGTTGGAAACACATTTTGCTTGATATAGTATTATTTGAATTATAGAAGAGAGACTTAATAAACTGAAAAAAAAGCCATGATCTACTTTCGGACTCGCAACCACACATAAATAAATTAATACGAAACAAGTAATGACTCAATAACATTTGCGGGGGTTTTCAAAAGTTCTTGCAGGAAAATTTAACTTTCAAACACAGAAAACTTTATAAAAAAAAAATATAAAAAACTATTTACTAGGCATTAAATGTTTCATTCTTAACCTTGCATTGAATTGACCTAAACTTGACGAAACATTCGTTGTAATTTCAAAATGAGATATTATCCAGCTTTATTTTTTACTTATTTTGTTTCAAATTTAATTAGATGTTATAATTTTTATTCCCTTAAAATATTAGCTTTTAAAATTTATTTAAATTGGAATTTATTTATGGATGTTTGATTCTTCTGTTGATGGTGACCGTTGATAGATGTTTTCTAGTTTCAAGACCAAAATATTTCTAACTCGGTAAGTGTGTATATACTTCTAATTTCATATTTTCTAGTTGATATCAATTTGAAAGCTAAACTGTCTAAGAAAGCTAAGAGAACAGAAGAGGGAGGTCTCTAACATTTCCTGAAACGGCTATTTTCTTAGAATTAGCAGATCCAGCTATAAAAAAGGCCTGTAGAAGCCGATTCCAAAGAGAATGCAAGTAGTAGTCATTTAAACGTATACGTTTGGCGCACGAGAACACGGAAAAGCCCAGTGAATGTAAACTGATAAATATTTTTCAACCTACAAGCTCGTGAACCTTTTACTAATGCAAACACTAGACTTCGTCTACTAGCAGAATAACAACAAATTAAAATATGGCTGACATTGATAACAGGGTAAATTAATTACCTGTCTTCCAGAAATCGGCTACTCATCGCATTCATAGAATAATTGGAGCATAAATGAAAGACGTCAATATTGTCATGCATTAAAAATGAAACTCCTGGTATTCGTTGTGGATGGCTTGTTTTACATGCAATACATCTTCCTGAATAATTAATGTATTAATAGAAGGTAGTATTGTAGATTTAAAATGGGAACGAGCAAGACTTCTGGGTTATAATTATGGAATTCCTCGGACATATTCAGATTCTACTAAATGGCAATAACAGTATCTGCAAAATTGGATAAAAAGTCTTGATGATAAATATACTGTTGAGCAACATGATTGGCTTTTATAACGATGCAGAATAAAAATTACAGAATCTTTCTATATATCCTAGTAAGGATGTGCAAGAAGTACCAGAGTGCCAATTAGGAAAATGTTTGAATGTCCTGATAGGCTTGGAGAAATACTACAGATCATCAGGTGGTCCATCAACAGTTTTTGAGAATCGCGTTGATTCCCCTGCTTAAGAAATTGATGGCCACGAGCACTAGAAGATAAAGAAGGAAATGTGTATAAACCCAGTGGTCAAGCACAAGGCTGATCAAAGTCAAGATTAGAAGAAATAGCGAACCATTTGGCAAGTGTTTACACGTGATGATCTGTTGGCGAAATAGTTGATAGGAGTACATGTAGGCGAACCAAGAAAACGTAGTTACTTGGAGATAAAAAAAGACGTCCAATTCTTCACATTTTTTTTTTATTTCAGCGCTAAGCGCTTTCGAAGACTATTGTTTCCACCTTCAGAGCTACGCATGAAAAACAATAACATCAATAAAATCTCTATTACACCAGGGTCATTATTGATATTAATATAAATAAATAAAAACACAAAATAAATATCTAACAGAAGTGAATATAATAAATGGACTTAAGTCAAATCCTAAAATAAAATACGGAGAGTGAGGGATCCATTGAGTTATAGCTAAAAAATATTTACTGACCTACTTCCATGCGTTCATTGGGAAAGACAGCAAGCGACTGGCTGGTGCTCGGATATAACATCGAGGTCCAGTGCCCCCACTATTGCAGACTTATAGCAATCGGTCTTCTTGCTCATACAGCGATCAACAGTAAGTTTCTTGTTCAATGCAATCTCCAGACCCTCCAATGCACTTAGTTTTTTACCTTTCTTGGCCTCATGTAATAAACACACTTCATGGGCTCCTTCGCTATGGCCCTCTTGTTCTTGATGGCAGAAGAATTCCGAATCTGAGCGATAACCATGTTCTCTAGAAAGGGTTTTTATTTGTCTTCCTGTTTGGCCGACGTAAGACCCTTTGCATGCACCACATAGAAGCAAGTATAGAAGCAATCTTATTGCAAATTAAATTTACTATAAATAATGTTATATACATTTATTCTGTATCATGAATATTAACCGAGATATTTAAATTTTTCTGTTTTCAGCTTCTGAGATGAGTTCGGCTAACTTCGGGTCTAGTCGTGAGTTTCCGTCAAGAGCTAGTTCGGGCCCTTCCCGTAACTGTTTGACTCTCAATTCTGAAATTTCTCTATTATAAAACTTCATCAGCTATTGAGGTCGTACTCATAGTTTAACGCGAGTTTCGAAAAATTTCCTCAAATGTACATCGATCCTACCCAGGAGATGACGAAAATGAGGTCCGTTCAAAATTATATATATATATATCTATATATATATATATATATATATATATATATATATATATATTTCTCTGTTTTTTTGAGGAATGTCTTTAACTTAAATTGAGGAGAAATTTCAAATGAAATAAATTTTTCTTCATTAACACAATATAGTGGGCGGTGGCCAGTCTACCTACATTGTTAATATTGTAACTATACTTTGCCAACAAAAATATTCTACTCTTATAAATGTATGGCACTTGACTCATTCATCCGTGTCAAGTTCTGCTAACATGGCGTTTAGGTAAAAAGTTTCTTTTGGCAAAAAGTAGAATAAGATGTTGAGAGTGTGTTTTCTGTAAAACATATTCTTTGAGCAAATACTTGTTGCCATCAAATATTGCTTTTCTTTCTTGCAAAGAGTTGATGCGACACCTCGGCATAAAGTTCCTTTCCTAGAATCAAACCTTTCTCGATAAAAAGGAAAACCTCTGGTGTTTCCCTTGTTTATATTTCCTCTGCTTCTTCTTGACTTGCAATTTTCTTTTAGATTTTCAACTCTATTCTTCAGTTCTTTGTTATACTGTTCACTATTGTAACTAATAAATATTATTGTTTGTTTTTGTAAATAGAGTAATAATATAATTATTTGCACTTATTGTTTGCATTCATATTTCAATAAGCTTTGTAATAATAAAAATACAAACAATAGTAGTATATTTTCACTTTATGATAACTAGTGACTAAATCAGTCATCTACATAGGTTTTACAGACGGTTTATTTATTTACCCTTAGTTCGTAATTTTCCTAGTTAAAAACTTATTATGTCTATTGAGTATTTTCTTACAGCCATATCTGAGAATTCCTCTTTCACTTTTCCATTCATTCTTTTCTGTCAGAGCCCGTGGCCCCTTCACATGTCTTCTTCATTTCCTGATTTCAACCATATCTTGGTCTTCCTCTTTCCCATTATAAACTAGTGAGTTGCACTTTACAATATGTTTAGTCCATAATTCGACTTAGTATTTTTTTTTTATCCATACCACTTCCTTTTACGGTTAGGTACGATCTCTTTGTTATCTTGGAATTCAGTATCTCCTAATCCGATTATTTATTTTATTACTTTACCCAATGGTCCCTGCATATACCGTCCTATAGACCACACAGTAAACCTCAATATTTTTATGGCCTTGGAGTTTATAGTCCACTTTTTTTATACACAAGTGATGATTGGTAATGCATCCCTATGGAGATTATTTGATAGGCGATGACAATGCTCGATGTATGTAAGATGTATCTAATAAGTGGACTATAGTTTTTAAAAGGTTTTAGAAACTTATGCCTATTGGATAGTCGGCGTTTCGAGAAATTTATTCTGCTATTTAAGAGTTAACTTTGAGTAGATAAATCAGTCTTAATTAAATCTCAATAGTGCTCTTATATATTGTAATGATGCCCTCTATCTCCAATCCTATTCAAATGCGTCCTGGACAAAATTTTCAGTGAATTGAACTGGACAGAGTTAGGCCTAGTGATCAACGATAGCTTCCTCATCAACCTCCGAATGGAAAACGAGCTTCAGAGAAGAATCAAAATAGGACGGTCTAAGTACTGGTCACTCAAGAAGATCTTCAAAGGCTCGCTCAGTGACAAGTTGAAAAGCAAGGTGCTGAGCATGTGTGTTTATCCTTCCATACTCTACGGAGCCCAGACCTGGGTGCTTACAGCCAGAGCAGATTCCTAGCTGAACTCGCCACAGATGGCTATGCTCAGGAGTATACTAGGAGTTAAAAAGAGGGGCAGGAAGAGGAATGTGGATATTTTAAAAAGAGTGCCGGTGAAGAACCTCAGAGTTGAAGCACACCGATTGAAGTGGGGCTGGGCAGGTCATCTGGCTAGAATGAATGACAAGCGATGGGCGAAGGTCTGCACAGAATGGATCCCAAGGGACATGGTCAGGAATAGAGGAAGGCAGTGCCTGAGATGGAGGGAGGAGCTTACTGCAGTTGTTGGCAACAATTGGTGGAGAGACAGAGAATGGTGGAAGAGGACAGTCAGAAAACTTTGACAATTAGGATGGACTCCTTATTATACCTCCTAATGGGAGAGGCTTTTATCCTGTAAAAAGGATGTCAATAAAGCTATTATTATTATTATATTGTAATATAATTATTCTATTTCATATCATAAATTCAAATATGTATTGTTTACAAATGGTGTACCTATGAAACGTATAAAATATGGTTTTAGCACATTTCTCTTATGGGAAACTTTTTGAGGCTGTACTCATGACACGATTTTTGAAAAATTTCCTAAAATATCCATCGAACCTTCCAAGGAGATGACGAAAATGAGGTCCATTAAAAATTACCTTCCTCCCTTATTATACACCGGATTGGTTAAAAACTTTACAGAATCCACCTTATTGTACTTTTAATTGCCTATCAATGTTGTTATATACGCTTTTTCTCTATCAAATGTCGAAAATGTTAACTTGATTGATACCATACTTGATATATTTATACGTTTCAGTCAACACTGAAGATAATATTTGTTAGTCGGATGCAGGTATTCCAGATTACTGGGGGTGAGGGGTTTTGGCGGGAGAATTCGAAATTTCAAACTGGTTTCGTTATTATGTGCCCGATAGTGAGATTTCAAAATGTTCGACGGGTTATTCGTACTTACTTGCTTCGACCCTTCGTAAACTCTCATCCACTCCTGTTGCTCACTGTTTTTTTTACAAAGAAACAGGGTAGACCTTGTGATGTGAGATCAAAAGTGTGTAAGACCACCAAGTGGGGAATCTACTTAGTTAACGCAGCCCCTGCGTGACGGACGTTTTTAGCTGATTTCCCTTAGGGTCAGCTATTGAGGTTGTACTCATGACGGAATTTTCGATTTTTTTCTTCAAATGTCCATCGATCCTACCTAGGAGATGACGATAAATAAATAAATGAGATCCGTTCAAAACTGTATATATATATATATATATATATATATATATATTTATATCAATCTATCTATCTATCTATATATTTGTCTGTTACCTCTCTAGCGGTCGCAATTTTTGTGTATTCGTTACCAAACTCGATATTTAGTCGTTTTGTGCAAAAAGAAAGATCAAGTTCGTTAACGCCAGGAGGGGAGTTTAGAGGTGGAGAATTTTGAAACTTCGAAATATGTCCGGTACTATATTTCGGATCGAAAAAGTGTTTAGGATCAATCTTATTGACAATTAAATATACTATAAATGATGTTATATACATTTATTCTCTATCTTGAATATTAACCGAGATATTTACATTTTTCAGTTTTCAGCCTTCAGTAAACCCCCACTTCTACTAGTGTTGCATAAATAATGCTCTGTTATATAATAAAATATATTAATTGAAGCCTAAATACCAAATATTGTTTTCATTGAACTTTTACTTTGTGAGATATATGCAAATACGTTCTGTTGACCCTCCCCCCTCCTTCTTTTGTTTTTGGATTGCTAAAATTTGAGTGATTGAGAAAAAACTGATTCTGATTCATTACAAATTACACCACTAGCTTTAGTAAATTGTTTTCAATAAAATTAATATGTTATATTCAAATATATTCCATTAATTGTTTGTCTTTCCGGTATATACAGCACTACGAGCTTGGCTTGCCTGCTTGTTTACAATTCAGCCTTGTATTGTACATTTACTGAGCATTCACGGTAGTGTTACCTGTATGTATATTTATCTATTGTAAACCTTCACGTTGGAAATCTGCTTAGTTAACGCAGCCCCTGCGTGACGGACGTTTTTTTATATTTTATAGGTGTTTCCCACCAAAGTTTTAAGTAAGCATATATTTATTCCTCTTCAAATTATTGGAGGCGGACTTCATATGTGCTGATGCTGGCTTCGAGTGAAGACTTGATTGCACATGGTACTGCCTGTATTTGTAGACTAGTTGGTTTTCTAGTTCCCTGAGGGCTATAGATTGTTTTCTTCATTTATATACAAAGAAACCAATAATAACTCCGTTTAAACTGGTCTTGTTCCAGAGAAAGAAACGCTTAGAACAAAGAGATTCCCACAATCTTAATGAATGTACTCAACCCAATCTTCTTTTAGACAATAAATTTTACTTATTCCGAATACATTTACGTACAGCTATTTTGCTGAACTGTTTTACATTTGCTTGGAAACATGGCTATAATTCAGTATTATTTGTGGTGAATGCGTGTCGAGAGCTTGGGATTTCGGTGGTTGGCACCTCTGGAATAAGAAATAGCCGGGACTCGGAGGAATGTAAGCCCTGCTTTAGGGGGAAAGAGTGAGTGAGAGAGGGGCTGAGAGAGAGAGAGAGAGAGAGAGAGAGAGAGAGAGAGGGGTTGGAGAGAAAGTGAGAGAAAGAGAGAGAAGAGGGATTCAGAAAAAGAGAGTAGTGGGGAACCTGCCTCTGATTTATCAGCCGTGCGGGTGGCTGCCCTGTCGCTCTGTTTCTCCAGTGACGGATAGAACACCCCCCACCTCGGCTCAAACAAATATACCCAGACAGTGGTAGCAAATACACACTTAGCGCCACACACACAAACACACACACACACACACACACACACACACACACACACACACACACACACAAACACAAACATACACACACACACACCAACAAACACACACGCATACACACCACTGGGGGATGATGGGAGTCCATTAGTAGCCCCCACTCCTCCATCCTTTAGTAGAGAGGGCCGAAGCTCCAGTCATTTGTATCCAACACATCCTAAACACGTACCTTCCACCTTCACCTTCTTCTAAATCTCTTACAAATAAAAAAACGGAAAGAAATAACAGCTACTAGGAAACGAAACCCAAACTCCTTTTTTTTCTACCGTATTCACTCATGCTAACGACAAGAATTACCCATGTTAATATATATTTTTATTTATTACTGTTTCAGTCAACACTAAAGATCGTATTTGTTATTGGCAGAAATTGGACCAGAAATAGGAGAGGGAGGGTTTAGTGGAGGACGATTGGAAATTGAAAGTAGCTGCGTTATCATCGGAAGATAAGTCGGATCGAAGAATGTTATAGAATCAAACTTGTTTAAATAATGATGCGCTCGCTACTGCACAATTCATTTTTTCGTAACTCAAATATTTAAGATAGTAATTTGTACTTTCTGTTCTCAGAAGGGGAGTGGACGGCCTTCCCTTCTCCGATTTGAAAGAACATTTTTTAACGGTAGTGCCTTACGAAAAACAAGCGCTTTTAATGCGGGAGAACGCACAGGCGTTCGCCTAAAAAAAAAATGTTAAAGTGTACCTGAATTGGCTTGAGGTGTCGCGAAGGAGTATTATACGGAGGACCTCTCGTTGCTGAGTTGGAAGTGCTTTCATTTTGTAATCACATGACCTCGAGATCGAATCTCACCTGTAAAGACTATTTGGTTTTTGGTTTCTACATTTTTTATTTAATATAAAAAAAAATGAAATAGTTTTTTAATTATTGGCATTTAATTTTTAACATGTTCCATATATTTTTATAATGTATAAAATGTTTCCTATAAAAAATATAATATAACGAAATATTTACTATTATACACAAAATATATAAATAATAATTGAAAACAAATAAATTTAACAAGTAATATTAATTAGTGGAATCTGTACTGTCTTGGCAAGATTCTGGAGATAATGATCATAAAAACAATTAAAACATAAATTAATGCAAATATAATATTATTTATAGTTCTATTTCTGGTTCTATTTTAACGTACACAGAAAACGTTTAACTGGCTGTTTTGTTTTCAAATAACTTATTTTTAATAGAATAGACACTTTCTACTTTTAACATCAAACCTTATATTAACATCATGTTTTCTCATACATCTTTCAACCTACTCCATTCTATTAAACATGTGATCTACAATATATCATCCAGAGATATCTGATCTACAATATCTGCCCCCTTAGATGGTCCCCTTTTTCTGCCAGTACCTTTGTTCTTCTCAGCTGATCGCTTCCTCGCGTGTTTTGGTAATTCTGTTCTCTGTTCAATTGAGAAAACGTTTACTCTTTCGGCTATTGCTACTTTCTTAACTGTGTAATTGGCTAATAGAAATTTACACGATACATCCTTCAAAAATCCATCTAAAGACATTGGTTTGCTTAAGTTCAACAAATTCCCAAGTACCGATATGTCTAAACATTCAATAAACGAAGACTTTTAGTATCCTCTGACTTTAAGTTAGCCAACTTCAAACTATTACAAAACTTGAAGTACCATACTTCGATGTCCATATTCTGTTGATGAACTCCTCGTTTTTGAACCTCGAGCATAACCTCACTTCCGCCCCACGTGGCCTTCTTCTTTCTCAAGGCTTACTTTAGTTTTACCTTGAGCTTTCTTCGGCATGAGTCCGATTAACTCGTCGCTACTGTTATTTTTTCAAATATATAATTGGTAAAAGAATAGACAGTTTCTACTTTTGACAACAAACCTTATTTTAGTACAACTTACAACACATCTGATAGAGATCAAACATCTGATGTACAACAGTTTTGTTTAATTTTACCGTGGATTCAGAAATGGTAGTCTAAATTCCTATGATTTTTATCAATTAATTCTCAAGGAGAACCTGGAAGTATACTTCATCACAAATCAACCAACGAAATGCTGTGACGGTCAACATGTGATCCTTGTTGAAACGACCCTATGATTAATTTAATTAGGAACCACTAATAAACTACCTACAGACAGACAAATCATATTCCTCCACTGCAGAATTTGACTCTTTAATCCGACTTAAGACATACAAGTTTTTTTGTTGCGGAAAACTCTTTTAGATAAAATAATGGAACATTGTGAGTCGGAAAGATATATATGTCAAGTAACACGAGCAAAGAACTTTTTCTTGACTAAGTACCGAAGCCAACATGCATAAGGGAAGAACCAGTGGTAAAATTATTCCAAGATAGCAGTAGACTGCATAATGCAACTGCTCTTTATATGAAAGCAGACTGGAAATAAACTAGGCTTGGAGGGCAAAGGGTAGGTGCGTGATAAAACGGAGGCAAGCAAATCTCTGTAACTGTGTGCTTAAGTAAAATGGAACCGTGTTTTATAGTGCTAAGTCATTTCCAGATGTACCACTGCAGTTAAACCTATTATAGTGAACCACAGTGAAAGTTCTTTATGGCTCAACGTACCAGAAACTAAATAAAAATGCAAATAGTTTTGAATGAATCACTCATTTTAGCAGATTTCCCTAAAGGAAAATAAGCTATCGAGATTGTACTTATGACGCGAATCTCGAAAAAATTTCCACAAATGTTCATTGATACTACCTAGGAGATGACGAAAATGAGGTCCGTAGACAATTATATACATATACATACATATATATATATATATATATATATATACATACATACATATATAGTTATCTGTTAGCGGTCAAGTGGTCGTAATTTTAGTTCAATTGTTACCAAAATTGATATAGAAGCTTTTATGTAAAAATAATGATCACGTTCTTTAATCGCTGAAATCGGAGAGGTGGGAACTTCAAAAATTCGAAATATCTCCGTTATTATACCATGGATTGAAATATTGTATAAAACCAATCTTATTGCTAATGAAATTGTCAATAAATGTTGTTATATACATACATTCTCTAATATGAATATTAAAAGAGATAATTGTATTTGTGAGTGTTCAGCCTTCAGTAACCCCCTCCCCCTCTTACTCATGTTATTATAGCAATGAGCTGTTGAATTTCAAATATTGTTTTGATGAGACCATTATTATGTGGGATACGTTCAAATTCGTTGTGCAATATTTAACCGATTTAGTGTAAAATGTATGATCGTATTTATTATAGGCAGTAATCGGACCCGAAATAGTGGAGAGGGTTAAAGGGGGAATTTGAAAAATCAAAATATCAGCGTTATTATGAGTCGGATAGAAAAATGATATAGAACTTGTTTGTGAATTTTTGTTAAAATATTCATGCTCTATGTATTTTTTCGTCATTCAAATATTAAGCGAGTAATTTGTACTTTATGGTTTGCAGTCGGAATATACAGGGTGAGGCATAATAACGAGAGATTTTTAAAAGACTGTTAAATAAAAAGATTTTGTTACAAAAATATGTTTATATCACAATATTAAAATACATGAAAAAGCATTTTCTGCAACAGTAAAATGTCTGTTATTTTTTGAAAATAACTCCAGTAAGATGGTGTCCGTTTAGACGCACACATTCCTCGCGCCGGACCTTGAAGTTACTCATCACATTGCGTAGCATTGCCAGTGGGATTTGACCAACTTCCTGCCGGATCCTTCAAAGTTCTCAACCCACTTTTTAATCGCACATGCAGACGGCACCGGCAAATTCCGATTAATATTGAAACGTCTGCGGAATGCACGACGTGCTAACTGGTATGAACTACCGTTTTGATAAAATGCTTTGACAGCGTACGCACGATGCTGTGGGGTCCAGCGCTCCATTGTGACTAAATGCTGTTTCGCTCCAAACGTAACTGACGCTATCCTCTCCACCTCCATCCAACGCAGCTTGGTTCGCGCACTTTTTTAAATCGCTCGTTAATATGCCTCACCCTGTATAGACATATGATATCACTAGTGTGTAATACCAGCAAATGGGAAATCTGCTATTGAGGTCGTACTAATGACGCGAATTTCGAAATGTTTCCATCCATGCCCATCGATCCTACCCAGTAGGTGACGAAAATGAGGTCTGTTAAAAATTGTATATCTATATATATACCTATAAAATTGTAACCTCTGTCTGTACATTGATTTTTTTCGCGAAATTTCACGATAACTTTTCGTTTCACATGTCATAGACACCATAACTGCATTTTGTTTCTTTGGTGTCTGTTTGTTTGTTTATTTGTTTGTTTGTTTGTTACCTTTTCACGCATAAACGGCTGAACCGAATTTTATGAAACTTGGTATGTATATTACTACTAGCCCAACTTAGACTTTAGGCTATATTAATATTCTCTAAGACAAATAGGAGTGGGGGTTATAAGGGAGGCCTGAAATTAAAAATAGCGATATTTCGTTTCCTATTGGTTTTTCGGCAAATATGTCCATAACAAAAGTTATTTATTTTGTAATTTAGAGTAACTTTTGTTATATGCACTTTTGCCGTATACGGAAGTATAAATGAGTTATACGCTAAAAACTATAGCGGGAGTCAACAATTTATTAGGCACAAAAGATTCAACCGAACTAAACCAAACTCGGTATGTGAATTAGTACTAACGCCTTCCTTATAATAAGCCATACTAAAATTTCTAGGGACGGGCAGGAGTGGGGGTTATAAGGAAGGCCTGAAATTAATAATAGTGGTATTTCGTTTCCTATTGCATTTTCGGCAAATATGCACATAACAAAAGTTGTTTATTTTGTTATTTAGAGAAACTTTTTTATATACACTATTGTCGTATACCGAAGTATAAAGGCGTTGTTCTCTAAAAATTATAGCGGGAGTCAACAATTTGGAGGACAGTAAAGACTTACATAAAAAATTTATTTTATTATTAACAAATGCCAACAACGGGTATTAACCCTAAACACTGGGACGGGTAAATGTCAAAATATTGTGCAAAGTAAAGCCTTGCCAAAAAAATTCCATCACCATTCAGCCTCAAATCAATTGCCGGGCGAAGCCGGGTATCTGAGCTAGTATATATATATATATATATATATATATATATATATATATATATATATATTTATCTGTTATCGCTCTAGCGGTCGCAGTTTTGTCTTATCGTTACCGAATTCGATATATAAGTGTTTGATGTAAAAAGAACGATCACGTTCGTTAATGATTAAAACCCGACCAGTGGGAGGAGGTGGTTTAGAGGGGAAGAATGTTGAAAATTCTTGATTTCTTCCTTATTATGCGTCGGAGCGACAAATTGTATAGAATCAATCTTATTGCAAACGTAATGTTCTATAAATAATTTTATGCGCATTTTTTCACTATATTCATTGTTAACCAAGATACAAGTATTTTATAGTTGGCGGCCTTCAGTTAACCCCCACTCCTCCTTATTTTAAAAAAATAAGCTGTTATACTATGAAGCACATTATTTGAAGCATAAATGCCAACTATTGTTCTTATTGAACTTTTACTTTTTGAGATAAATGTAAATACGTGGCACGCGTGGAAAAACTGCTTAGTTTACGCAGCCACTGCTTGACGAATGATTTTTGTTATCTACTTGGTTGAATCCATACATATTTGATGACTTCTTTTTGAAAATGAGTACAACCTCAATAGCTGATTTCCCTCCAGATGTCCAAATCTTCTATAAACTGTTGGGCCAATGTCGCCAAACTGACGAAGGCTTAGCATTCGAGGGTCGATTCAATTATAGTTCAACTGCGAACTGAGCAATGGGGCGTTAATTCAATGTATTCTGTTTGACTCGGCCATAGAGCTAATAGAAAGTTAGATATTGGATTTGAGAGCCATGATACCACATTGGCTGCAGGCCCTCATCAACCATAACAACATCTATAGCTATCCCATTCATCATAATAGGCTAGTGATGAGTGACATGCAATCCATTTAGGCCTGTCACTTTCTCTATGCACTGCGGCTGCATAGGGTGCATCCATTATCTCCCCACCCCCATATCATATTAGGCCTTTGTTATAGAATTTAGTCCATTTTCACTTATATGCTCACTAGTTAATGAATATCAGAAAATGTCACTTAAAATACGTGATAAAATAATCATTTTTAGTACAGAAATATCACGTCCGTCACGGAAGACCTGCGAAAACTGCGGATTTCCCTTATGTTGGAATGGCACATCCTAATCTCATCTCAGCATGTATTTTCTATTTCCAAAAATAAAATCCAATGAGTTATGGCGTCATCACTCTAACTATTTGCATGTATCATGCATAATCCGTTGAGAACAACGTTTATTCTCGTATTTTTAAAGTGTGATGGCTAAATATTTGGGTTCAATGAAGGCTGAAAACTAAAAATAATCCAAATTCGATTAATATACCTGCTTATGAACACTTTTCCGATTAGACTTATAATTACAGAGATATTTCAGGTTTTTGAAATTTCCCCTCTAACCCCCACCCTCACTGGTCCGACTTCTGCAATTATTGAACTTGATATTCTGTTTACATATACCGTTTAAATATCGAGTTTGTTAACGATCAAACGAAAATTGCGACCGCTAGAGCGTTAACAGACAAATATATGTATGTGTGAGTGTGTGTGTGTTTGTGTGCGTGTATATATTATTTTCAATGGACCTCATTTCCGTCACCTCCTTGATTTTTCGAAAATTGCGTTATGAATTCGACTGCAATAGTCAATAGCTGATTTACCCTAAGGGAAATCTACTAAAACGTATATATATGCAACCCAGTAGCGTTTGACACATCTGTCAGTTGTGTAAAAGGTTAAGTGTCAGTTGTTTGACTGTCAGCGATTGACAAAATGCGCGCTGCAAATATCGTTGAACACAGATGCATCGGTAGGAATTATATTGATCGAGTTATATTGACTGCAAAAAACGTTGATGTCAACGAAATGGATTTTCAAATTGAATGAAACATGGCTGACGAAATGATGACACTCAACTAGATTGATTCCGTCACTGACCAAGATGATGTCAACAATTCAACGTAATTCTCAAAATTCCCTTCTGGAATTTCCCAGATTAAAACTTAAAAATTGGTTCGGGAATAATCAAGTTGCTGAATATATTCCAGTTAGTATTAGTAATCGAACCCGACCTGCTGTGAAAAAAATGAATGAACAAGTTCATTAAAGGCATAAATTTGAAAGGAAAGTACAAAGGCGGAAAGGTTTTGATTCCAGGGATTTTTTTTGATTCTGAACGGCATGCCGATCTCAATTTCAAACCGTTACAATTCCCAGTGCTGCTAGTATTAGCAAAGTTGATATATTAATCACTTAGCAGTCGCTAAGTGTTTTATGCATCAACCTTGAAAATCCATAAATTTCACATATGTAATTGTATGTCCCATGTACCAGTGTCGCAATATCAACAGAACAACTCATATAAGTGCGAGAAAATAAAACGAAGAATATAGTGCACCATAAAGCAAAATTTCCTCAAATGTCCATCGATTCGACCTAGGAGATGTCGAAAATGAGGTCCATTAAAAATGTTATATATATATACTTATCTCCAATATTACTCCAGTCTACTTCTGTCGTACGTTTCCTCCACTACTTTTATAAACGTTTTCACAATTTAAAAGTATTATAGAATCCATGTATATAGTCCCATAGAGTCCACGGAAAAAATTCCCACATTTTATAAGTGTCAGTAGTTGATATTGACAGACAAGTAATATTATATTGTAATATATATAATTTTGAATTCATTTTCATCTTAATTAGGTTTGGTGGACATTTGAAAATTATTTCGAAAATCGCGCATGAGTACGACCTCAATAGATGATTTACCTTGAAGGAAATTCGCTATAAAATATAAATAAATCGGTGAGTTCCATGCCACAATTAACAAAATAGGCAGTGTTCTTGTATATTTTTTTGTTAAACAATCAAATACATTAGCCGATTTGCCATGAAGGAAATCTATTAAAATTATATCATAGAATTGAAAGCATATTCTATTTCACGCCAGGAAACCACACATCGGTAAAGCACAGAAGATATCGAGACTCAAGATTCAGAAATAGATTGAAAATTAGGAGTTAAAATTTGCTTTTTATTTTTTCTAGAGTGAGAACCCTTTAGCTTGGAGGAATGGTTGCGATGAAATATTTTGCAATAGATAATACCTCAAATGGTACATCATACTGTAAATCTGAATGTTTATTCGTAGATTTCATATCCCATCAATATTTCACAATATCCAAGCATAAATTTACTAAAAGTTTATAAGAAAGACGGTCGAAAAAGAATTCTTGCTACGACAATAAGAGGTTATTACAATATTGTGCCTACATTTCCGGAACAATGTCCACATTCGCTCTAATTATTAATTTATTTTTGTTATGGCTCAATTCTCTTGCTCGAGTTTTTACTTCCAAGAAGGGGATGAATTTAAATACGGCCCCTCGAGAAAACCCAACAATGTTTGCTGTGGAAAGCCCTCAGTTAGCCGGGCCCAAGTTTTTTGTATCAACAGGAAAATGCTTACACAACTTAGGTTGTCTTTTTAAGTTTCCCCTACCAGTTTCCTTCGATAACATTCTCTTTCCAGAACTCATTGCATCCCTCAATCTCTTACTTTTTTTCATTACGATTTTTTTTTGTTAACTTCGTCTCCCCCTCTCGTAGGGGCGCTTTTCCAATTGGATTAGTTTCCCAGCCTCCAGTATCTGTAATATTGAGAAGATTTGTTAAACGAGAAATGCTAATTATGTAGTTGTCAACTTTGAGTTGGGATAAATTAGATTAGTTCCGCTACAGATATATACTGTGAAACTTTGCGCTAATGATTGGTGTTATTTCCAAAGTATCGTAGTCATAAACCCAAGAAACGATTTGGAATGTAGTAGCAGTTCTCACAAAACATTAAAATAACATTACAACTTGAAAGATTCTTTTTGTATAATATTACTTGTCTGTCAATATCAACTATTGACACTTATAAAATGTGGGAATTTATTCCAGAGACTCTATACATGGATTCTATAATACTTTTAAATTGTGAAAACGTTTATAAAAGTAGTGGAGGAAACGTACGACAAAAGTAGGCTACTATTGGAGAAAAGTATATATATATATATATATATATATATATATATATATATATATATATATAAATATAAAATTTTTAATGGACCTCATTTTCGACATCTCCTAGTTGGGATCGATTGACACTTGAGGAAATTTTGCTTTATGATGCACAATATTCTTCGTTTTATTTTCTCGCACTTATATGTATGGTTCTGTTGATATTGCGACACTGGGACATGCGACATACAACTACATATGTGAAATTTATGGATTTTCAAGGTTGATGCATAAAACACTTAGCGCCTGCCCTTGTGATTATTTATCAATTTTGCAAATTCTAGCAGAACTGGAATTTGTAACGGTTAGAAGCCGAATGCCCATGCCTTTCTGAATCAAAAACATCCCTGGAATCAAAACCTTTTCGCCTTTGTACTTTCCTTTCAAATTTATGCCTTAATTGAACTTGTTCGTTCATTTTTTCACAGTAAGTGGGGTGCGATTACTAGGACTAACTGGAACATATTCTGCAACTTAATTATTCCCGATCCAATTTTTAAGTTTTAATCCGGGAAATTGAAGCGAATTTGAGAATTACGTTGAATTGTTGACAACATAATCTTGGTTAGTGACGGAATCAATACGGAGCTGTATGTCATCATTTTGCCAGCTATGTTACTTTGAATTTGAAAACCCATTTCGTGTACATCAACGTTTTTTGCAGTCAATATAACTCGATCAATATAATTCTTATCGATGCATCTGTGTTCAACAATATTTGCGCGCACACTCTGTCAATAGCTGACAGTTATCTCAAACAAATGGCACTTAACCATTTACACAACTGACACTTATGTCAAACGCTACTTGCATTAGAAAAGTTTATAATGTCAAAGGCAATAAGTATGTTACATTGGAAAAGTAAATATGGTCGTTAAGTTTTCATAAATTATTTAATGTTCTGCGATTTTTTTTCTTTTATCAGAACCTACTCTAAACAATGACAAACACAACAAAAAAAGAATTAGCAAAATTGGTCGAGCCGTTCACGCGTGATGCCGGGACCAAGGGAAATAGTGATTCATTTATATATATATATATATATATATATATATATATATATATATATACATACATATAAATTTTCACACTTATTTTAATTTCTTCTTCATTTATGATTCTATACCAAATATCCGTATTCAACAATATATAATAACTGACGAGCAAGGATACTAGGTAGAATAATAGAGGTTTTTAATTGTGTTTAAGTTGACTACTTTAAATAGAAAAGATGAAATTCTAGAAGGTCTCTGGTACATCTGGAAGATGTGATGTATATAATTATTGTCGAAGTGAAGTAAAATATACTTATTTATTACATCACTCCTTATTGATATTTCAATGTTTCTGGAAGGAAGTACCGTTCATTATTTTGGAAAACAATTCACAGAAGTAGAGACAAATATTATAAGAAATAACAAACAACATTCAATCTTTTATAAACATACAGCCGCATCAAAAGAAATTATATGCTATATTTAAATAAAAATACAGTTTTACAATAGAGTATATATAAATACTAGCGGACCCGACAGACGTTGTCCTCCATGATATTTCAAACGATTAGGATCTTAAATTTAATAATATTATGTTTAAAACAAAAGTTACTTATAATAACACAAAAAACAACTTTTATTGTGTGCACGTTTGCCTAAAAACAAATAGAAAATCAAATAATGCGAATTTTTTATTCAGGCCTCCCTTATAACCCCCACTCCCGATTGAACCAAAAAAAATTAATATAGCTTATAATCATGGAAGAATTAATGCTAATTTACATATAGAGTTTTGTTAAAATCGGTTCGATCGTTAGTGTCCAATTCTTGGATCCCACTTTAATTTTTTATTGTATGTCTCGTTTATACTTTGTTACACAACAAAAGTGAATATAACAAAAGTCACTCTAACTAACAAAATAAACAACTTGGATCCTGTGCATATTTGCCAAAAACCCAATAGGATACGAAATACCGCTATTTTTAATTTTAGGCCTCCCATTCAAACCCCACTCCTGCTTCATCTGCCGGGCTGGTTTGTGAATCTAAACGATCCAGGGTGCCACCTAAAATTCATTTAAATCGGTCCAGGAGTTTAGGAGGAGTTCAGTGACATACAAATGTACAGTAGAATTATATATATATATATATATATATATATATATATATATATATATATATATAAAGATATTATATCATTACAACAGTAGATCTGAAGGTCTGAAACCATTCTGACATGGTTAATAGTTTTGAATATATCTTGATAAATAAAATGGAATAGTTTACAGGTGAGGCAAAATTAACTATTAAGAGTATATATTTTGCAGATTGATTTAAAAGGCCAAACTTGTACACTAACTAGTTATTGTAGTAGTGAGGCCTTTTTACTCAACCTGGATTACAATTCCATCTGTCAAAATACCAACTTGGCTTAATGCTTAAATAATGTTGCGAAATAAGCCTCCATGTGGCCAATTGAGGGATTTTGTTGCTACTTCAAATGGAAACACACTCCTATTTTATCACGTGTTAAGAGGTCCAAGGAAAATGATAGCATTTTTGCAAAGATGGCTGTAGATTTAGCCAGGGCGGGAATCTAGAGCCTTCTAGGCAGCCTGGTTCAGACCAATCAGCGGGTGAGTTGGTGCCACCAACCTGCTGGAGCGATTGACGAACTAATATAAACTCTGCCAGCTCGCCCGCAGTTTAGTTTAAATCTGTGATTTGACTAGTGATTCGAAAGATCTACTAGTGAGTTATTGTGCTGTGTAATAAGTACGTGGAGTTAACACTGTATATTATGATTAGTTGTGAAAAATAGGTTCCCAAGTATGTATGTAAAAAGTGATAAATATTTGTTTACTGAGAAAAACGTTAAAATTTGGGCATTTAATTTTGCAATCAAAAGAACCCAAATAATGGACATTTATTATCATTGTAATAAACGAAACGATATTTTAGTGTATAATAACTTGCACATATACACCTTTTATTCAGAATTTTAACATATAGGAGGGCGGATTTACTAGCTAGAGTAGAATAAAGGAGAATCAAAACCAACGTACATTACGGTTACAATCTGAATGTAAATAAAGAGGGTGAAATAAATCCCGGTTTAGATGGTGTAAAAATCCTGCCATAGAATTTGTTGCCTAACAGCTGAGGCGTAGTAATTGGTTTCATAGCTCTATGTAGCATGATGACGAACGAGCGGCCATATTGCTCTCCCGGTGACGTACAACTCTGTCTTCCGTCCACTTAAACAATTTAAACTCTGCCCTAGTGCTGGGGGGTCGGTCCATTCCGCAAAGTGCCAGGGGACAGAAGCTGTTAAAAACGGCTTTGGTGGCCCTGGTAGGGGCCGTTGGAATATATACGGTCACCCTCATCCCCTGACCGCACTATCTCTGGAGCGGGACAACCGAAATGGGTACATAAATTCAGGGGGACAGCTTCGTGGATTGTACCTCCCTCCCTTCAACGGCCAGTGATGCCTCTATCTTCGGATAGGATAACAAGTCCACAACACCTTCCTACAAACTGGAACAATTTCTGGATGGAACAAGTATTGCATCATGCGTTGCTCAATGTTGTATCTCTTGACCAACTATTGTTCATCAGGATCAATAAAAAGTCCGTCACGCAGGGCCTGCATAAACTTAGCAGATTTCCCACCTGAAGTTTTACAGTAGAGATATCTGCCGACTAATAACAGTAGTAGTAACGAGCCTCTACACCAATTTCACGAGAGCTGAACAATTAGGGAAATGGTCGAACTAGCTTTCGGCGGAAAGTCCCGAATAGTACCGACTTCAGCCGATTTCGTTATAGGCACACAATAAAAATGCAAATATCTCAATTATAATTCAATATAGAGAATAAACGTAAATAACAAAATTTATAGTACATTTAATTTAAAATAAGATTGGTTCTATACAATTTAAAATTTTTGAAAATCCCCCCTTAAACCCCCCATCCCACTTGGATAATGTCAGCCATTAACGAATTTGATCTCCTTTTTACAAAAAACGATTAAATACCAATTTTGGAACGATCAAACAAAAATTGCGACCGCTAGAGCGTTAACAGACAAATATATATATATATATATATATATATATATATATATATATATATAAAATTATCCTTTATTTAATAACATAAATTTACAAAATAGTTCATAGTGTTCCTTCTGACCACTGAAATTTTACAAAAAGTAAAAATGTTAAGAAGAAACAGGGCCCTTGGCCTCAGTGCATCGGCAGGGTTTAGCCTGGTAGCAAGTCTATAGGATCGCCCTACGCTCTGACTGTAATTTTTGCTTATAAAATTATTTAAATTTAAAAATAGTAATTATTAATGTGTTATATTTTAACTGTAAATTAGTATGAATATAGGTGTTATTATTGTAAAAAATTTTATAATTTTATAGACGTTTTTTTTATATGAACAATTATGTAAAACATTTTTAAGAACTGATTATTAGACTCCTTTATTATGGTGTTACATTGTTTTTTAGCTCTGAGGATGGGGATTTAGTCCCCGAAAGTGCACAGCGTTTATAACAAATAAAATTGTGAGGAGCCATAAAAAAGTTTTGTGATAACCGTTAAGAAGAAGATTGTTGTAAATGCAATTGACTAATAGTAGGCAGTCTAATATTGCAGCTTTGAGGCATTTTCGTCATCTCCTGGGTAGGATCGTTGGACATTCGAAGAAATTACTTGAAAATCGCGTCAAGAGTACGACCTCTATAGCTGATTTCCCTTAAGGGAAATCTGCTAAATGTCCTTGTCCTCTAAAAGTGTTTTATTTTATGGAAAGTGCATTTTCAGAGTCAGTGCTATATCACCAGTGCCTGCTGATTAGAGGCGTGTCGCCTGGACCAAAAGTGATTAGGAAAGTGTCGCCCGTCGGTTTTCGCCCAGGCAACAAGTGCACAAATTAAAACACTAGTCGAGTACAAGGCCTTTTCATTGATTCTGATCAATTGGTCCCTCTACCGCCCAGCGTTTCCAGAGAAAACTATTGTTAATGTCTATTCACAGATCAAAGTGACCAATTTTACAAGACTTGAACTCCTGCACCAAAATCAACCGTGTGCTACATTACCCAATTAATTTTTATTTTGAAGCTCAAGCGATTATTTATAGAACAACCGAATTCTTCTCAGAATGCTAACGAAGATGTCCGTCACGCAGGAGCTGCGTAAACTAAGCAGATTTCCTACGCGATTGTACGACACATTATTGTTCTCTTCTATATTTATTCTCTATTTATTTTCTAGTTCTAAGTACAAAGCTAATGAGTACATCGGTAAGAGGCTGGATTTACAGACAACTCGATACTTGCTCAATAATAGAGTCACGAAAAGTGCATGGATCAATAATTGTAGACCGTCAATTGTTTAACAAGATTTGTTATATTTTTAAATTTCGAATTCACCCTTCGTACCGCCACTCCCCTCTATTACGACCTCTAAACGGTTAACAGGCAAATGTGTGTGTATGTGTATAAATACTGCTCAAAAATGAATAGGGATATTGCCTGTTTTGTAGTATTTTTGTGGCATAGTATTTTAGTTTTTTTTTTTTAATTATAAATATCATTAATATTTATTAGAAATTATTGTTTCCCCCCCATAAAAAGTAATTTAATTAATTAAGGTCGATTTAATTAAAATTAATAGAATAAGAAAAAATAACCAATATCCCTATTCACTTTTGAGCAGTTTATATATAATTTTGAACGGACCTCATATTCGTCACTTCCTAGGTAGGATTGATGGGCATTTGAAGAAATTTTTCGAAAATCGCGTCGAGGTTACATCCTCTATAGCTGATTTCTCTTAAAGGAAATCTGCTAAAACACCTATAACTGATTGACACGTGATTTTGTATTGCAAACTTACCGCTGTTTTTCGGAATTCTTAGAGAAAGACCATTTTATAATAATCAATATCGATTTAAACCTCAAATAAAACCATAATCAAATTTATAACTGACATTCACATTATTTTAAATGTAGACAATAATATATTATTTGTTTCATCAACGTGAAACACGCCTTGGGACATGCATAATAGCGTTCTAGACGATCCGGGAGAGCCTAAATTTTCTTCATGTATAAAATAAAAAATAATTATTTTAAAAATAGATTAGCTACGTACAAAATATCGCTTAAGTTGAGGCTAAAGGGACATTCTTGAAAATATTTCATTGTATCTGTGATAAGGGAGTTTCGGAAAGAAACAACCACCTTGATATCAATCATCCAACGCACATATTGAAGCGTAGTAATTTTAAACTCCAATCGACAAGTTATTGAAAGGTAACCCCTACTAGCTGTCATTCATTCATTGATTTTCGAAATTATACTTAAAAACGCCCGGTATTTTTAGTTTTGTGAATCTAATGAACTACTCTCTAAAAAACCAATGAAGCTTCAGGCCTAAAAACTCAACCAAGGACCATATTGTAAAATTAGAAGCATTTTCAATGAACAAATTAGTACTAGCTGTTTCTTCTGACATTCAAAATGATTCTTCCCTTCCTTCTAAGTAGAACATTCAAAGTACATGGTGCTGTCTATTCCAAATCTTTTAGTCAAGAAAACAGCTTTCGTCAAGATAGAGTCTTCTTAATATTTAACAATAGCACTGATGTGATTAATTCCTAGTAATATCCCGTCTTCTCTATTCGTTGGTGATCTTTTTTTATATATGGTATTTCAGCGTCAATAGTTAACACGGATCCAAGACAATTTTCACATTTTAGAAGAATGGAGGATGCGCCATAGCTACTCCTGGTTACGGGAGACATCCTCTCCGGCAGTAACCTGATGCCCAGGATTGTTCACTGATAAGCCAACACCTCAATTTTTAAGGACTGCTTAATGTTCAGTTTTTTGTTGTTGTTTTTTTTTTTGGGGGGGGGGCTTTCTCTTTAGATGATCTGCCTGAATATGTCAACCAGTGTCTAGGTCTAGCCATTATCCTCTTTGGCCCTAATAGTTTATAAGGGAGGGAGATTCAAAAGAAAACATCAACAGCGAATTATCCAGTAGCAATAAACTACAGGGAATATTGGAAAACTGATCAGTACTTTCTTTAGCACGAAATCGAATGAGCTCTGCACTTTCCATTCCATAAATTCCTGGTATCCCAGTAAGGTTATTTATGATGGCGAGTAGATGAACCTACGATGAGCGGAGGGTTAAGGGAGGATAAAGAAGGGAGAGGAAGGGTGAACGACCCCGAACCCAGCCTGCAGTCTCCCTATCGAGCCAGCCCAGATGTAGGTAAACCCTCTCTCTTTAGGTCAAGGCTCCTCCTCCTCTGCTCTCTCTCTCTCTCTCTCTCTCTCTCTCTCTCACACTCTCTCTCTCTCTCTCTCTCTCTCTCTCTCTCTCTCTCTCTCTCTCTCTATCTCTCTCTCTACCCCCCTCTACCTCCCTTTCCCTCACTCTTTTCCCCAAATTTAATAATAATATATCGTAATAACGATTTGTGAAATCGCAGAGGTCTAATGTATTGTAGTTGCCATGAGTTTCAGAAACATTCTTCTAGGAAATACACTTCAGTTGGCACGCCATAACTACTCGTCACAGGGTTCTGAGTAGTAATGAAGTGTACGATCGCAAGTATGTACTTTATTATGCTTTGGGTGGATCAAAGGAGACAAAGAAAACAGAAAGAGAGGTGAAGTCATCTAAGAGGCATGTGACGAATTTGGATAGTTAACCAACTCCTGTTTGTCTGACTTTTTGCACTTCTTAAAGCTTCAGACTTCCCACAAAACCAACTTAATCCTTCACAGGCAAATGGTAACGCAGCTCCCCCACCAACCATACAATCTAGTGGGGTAGCATTTGGAGTTCTCCCTGCCTGAACCCCAAACAGATTGTAAACGATGTGAGAGTTATACCATTACCCACCCCCATCTCAGCTCATAGCAATAACATAAAACCAACCTCTCATGGTTTCACCCTCTCTATACCCTGAGTGCTAACAATCTCTTTATAAAGCCGACATATCAACCAACATTCTCCCCTTCAGACATGTTCCCATGAATACAAAACTTCCAGGGTTTGTTTCAGGTTCTTTGTCTGTTCCAAGTTAATCCTACCGTAGCTAAAACGCCGAAAACTGACTAATTAATGATCTACTGAAACAAGGGAGGAACAAGAGATCATTTATTCTTACGATTCATATCTCCAAGTGGGACATTAGATTCTATCTTATATTCTCGTATCTGCACAAAATCCAAATATACGACAAAAAATTGACACAAATTAAGTATGTAGTGTACAACTAGATTTCAAGTAGACTTTTAAATACATTTATCATACGCAATGGCTTAATAAATAAAATACAAAGGGGTCTTTCCAATAATAAAGACTACACGTTTATCATTAACTATAGACTATTTATTTGTATTTTAGTTTCGACATTTAACTATTAACTGACAGCAGCCAATATATTTCACAAATACTAACATATCTAAAACACATCGACATTTACAAAAACATATAATACAAAATAGAATAGGTCTACAGCATACCTAAAAAGATTTAAAAGGGTTAACTTTTATTATATTCTTTGGACAAAGCACGGATATGAGAAAGAATCAGATATTAAAGAAATATTTTCCATAAAATAAAAGTACAAAAAAAGGTAAGCACATGAAGGAGTAAATATATCATTCTAATAATGCCAATCACCATCGCTATGGGGAAAAATAAAAAAACATAAATGTACTAGTCATATAGGACTAACATAATTTTTTTTATTAGAACCATTTTAAATTGTTGTCTTTATTACTAGTCTAATGTTTATTTATGTTTGTTTATGTCTAATGTTTATTAATTGTCTTTATTACTAGTATTTAATGATTATTTTTCTAGAATTTTGTTTTCATTTTACATTGTGTAACTTTGACCCAAATCGCCAAGATGCGGGTGCTAAATAAATAAAATAAAAATAAAATGTTTCAACAATAAGAGATGTCATATCAATTTTAAATGAATTGCCTCGTTTGTCCCACCCAGATTAGAAAATGGTGGTTAATGGCTGAAATCGAACCAGTGAGAGGGCGGGTTAAGAGGGGGAATTTCGAAACTTAGAAATATCTCTGTTATTTTATGTCGAAAAATGTTATACATACAATCTCATTCCAGATAAAATATACTATATATATTTTTATATACATTTATTCTCTATATTTAGTATTAACTGAGGTATTTAATTTTTTTTGTTTTCAGCTTACAGTAAACCCCCACTCCTACTGGTGTCATAGTAGCTTGTTAAGATGTTATATTATGAAGCACTTTATTTGAAGTCCAAATACCAAATACTGTTCTCATTGAACTTGTACGCTTTGAGATAAATGCAACTGTGTTCTGAGATGACGTCATTCATTAAGATTTTGATGTGGTGAATAGTTATTTATTATACAAGTGACGAAAGTAGATCATTTTACAACTCGAGTGAAACGTTTACCCACACGAGCGAAGCGAGTGTGGTAATTTCACGAGAGTTGTAAATTCTACTTTCGTCACGAGTGTAATATTAAATTTTTTTCTGTAATCGTGACATGATCAGATCTAACCAGAATATGAAAAAAATTAGGATGTTGTGAAGATTATGGTACGTTTTTGGTAGGTTATAAGCATGGTTGTGAAAGGTTATAAGCATAGTTATAAAACAACTAGTGATGATTGTGAAGTAGTGCAGTTATAAACAAGTGCAGGTTATAAACAAGGAAGGCAATTATTATTATATTTAAATTTTAAAATATATTGATTATTTCCACCAATAATTCATTCACATTTCAATTTATTTCGATAAAATAAATTCTTACAATGTTAAGAAACATTTAAAAGCATTTAATTTCCAACTTCAAATTATTTTTTTAATTTATACTTATTACTAATTAAGAAGGCAATTCACTTTCTTCACTTGTAATTACTTTCTTCACTCTATTGCAAAATGTTTCACTTTCTTCACTCATTTCAGTTTAGTAATGTTACCATTATTCAACGATTACAGAAAAAATTATTTCTTATATATAAATAAAAACTCGATATTTAAATGCTAAAATTGGTGATTTATACATTTTTTTCGTAAGTTAAGTACTAAGGGAGTTATTTTTACTTTCACCTTTTCACCCTTCAGTACCCCCGAATCGCCCCCCCCCCATAACCCTTTTATTCATCGGTTTTTGTCACATAGAAATAGGGAATGAGATCACTATTGCGAGATGAGGTCAGTCCCTGTGTGAACGACTTTATTTATCATTGGATCCTTACAATGACCTCGACAGGAGTTGTTTCTTACCGTATTTGAAGGCAACAACACTGTTCTTATTTCAGGTAATCTCCACGTATTTCCCAATCCCCGAAAGTTATATGATATCCCCCTACTTTGAAGGAGAGGTTGGAACTAATTGAGACATTCAGTGTAATTACGACATGTAATCCAACGCTCCTGCGATATAGATATCTTTCATGTATTGGGAAAATCATATTAGTTTAAGCAACATCTTGAGATATATCGAGTTATATACATATTCTGAAACAGCAAGGGAATTCGTATGAACCGGGTTCAGATGTAAATAGACCAATAACTTTGACGATTAAACCAACAGGCAAATTGAGTTCGTTTTTAACATTCCTATTTTCGATTAAGGTTTAATTATCCCAAATTAATACAGCAATTATGTCAACCAAAAAAAAGTCCGCCACGCATGGGCTGCGCAAACTATTAAGATTTCCCACTTGCTTCTATGGCGCTCTAGTGATCTCATCTCTCTTTATATTTTATATTTCTATGTAATACTCCGTTGGGTAGAAGTAGGGGTTTACTAGCCTTGAATAAAATGGTTAGACGTCGAATATGGTCTGAAATGATGGAATCTAAAATCTAAAATTATGCCCCAACGCACTACGTATTTGCACGCATCTGTCAAAAAGGTTCCTTGAAAACAATATCTTGTAATTGAGCTGCAAATTTGACGTTTTAGCAGATTTCCCTTATGGAAAATCAGCTTTGACGACGTATTCATGATAGAATTTTCGAATTTTTTCTTCGAATTTTTTCTAGTAGATGACGAAAATGAAGTCCGTTCAAAACTGTATGAGTGTATATATATATATATATAGATATAGATATATATATATATGTCTGTTACCGCTCTAGCGGTCGCAATTTTTGTTTGATCGGTACCAAACTCGATATTTAGTAGTTTTATGTAAAAAGAAAGATCATGTTCGTTAACGACTGAAATCGGACCAGTGGGAGGGGGGGGTTTAGAGGGGAGGATTTTCGAAAATTCAAAATATCTCCGTTACTATACGTTGGATCGGACAATTGTATAGGATCAATCTTATTGCAAATTAAATTAAATATAAATATTGTTATATACATTTATTCTCTATCTTGAATATTAACCGAGATATTTGCATTTTTATTAAATCTGAGTGGAGAACGGATGAGTGAGTTTCCCGCCAAAAGCTAAGTCGGCCGTTTCTTTGACTGTTCGGCTCTCGTGAAATTTCTCTCTTGTAAAACTTCACGTAGGAAATCTGCTTAGTTTAGGCAGCCCCTGCGTGACGGGACTTTTTTATTATACATGGTTCTTATTATTAAGACGTAATAACTAAAAGTGGAGGTTTACGGAAAATAATGCAATATATCGGTTTATATTTAGAGAAAAAGAGTATATACCTATATAATATTTAGAGAAAATTAAATTTACGATAAGATGGATTATATACAACCTTTCAAACTGACTCATAATGATGGAGATATTTTGAATTTTCGGTTTCCCTCCCTCTATGCTGTCCAATTTCAGTCATTATCGAACTCTAACTTTAATTTTATATAAAACAGGTATATATCCAGTTTGGTAATGATCTAACAAAAATTCTGAGCGCTAAAGTGGTAACAGGCAAAGATGTATATATAATTTTGAACAGACATCATTTTTGTCATTTACTAGGTAGCATCGAAATCGTGCTAAAGTTACGAAATTGAATTTGATGATTATTTACACATCATAGTGTGTTAATTTCAGTGTGAGCAATTTATTCTCAGGAAGTTTTGACCTTTAAACAGCGGTTCTGTAAAGTATCAAAAATATTTTCGACAATTTAAACTTGTCTATAGTAAAAATTAAGAAATTCTCAGAGCTTAAATGAAATATTACATGAGCTATGCATTAGGAAAGGAGTGGCACTTTACTCGAAGATCATTTTTAAAAGGAATTTAAACTGAATAAGGACACATAAAGAAAGAATCCAATGGCTCTATGAATATATTAAAATGCAAACCTCCAAGTATTTTCATTGTTATAAGAATTTTCTTCATGGCGGTATTCATGATCCTAGAGCAGCTCTGGAAAGAAAAAATAGTAGAAAACTTAATTTTACCCTTTTCTGTTTTTTCTTTTAGTAAACTTTAAAAATTCAGAAAACTACTACCCGTATTTGTTAAATAATTTGCAAAATTCGGGAATAATAAGGTAAAAGTCCTAAACATATCTCCTATAATGCTGACATATTTGAAAGTTTCGTGCAGAATAGATTATACCTCTTTTGCCAGAATGAACTATTGTTGAGTTACGACATTGTAATTCTGAATTTCTAAGTCGGTAAAAGACCTACAGCTTTTAATAGGAGAAATTATATAACATTGCAAGCCATTCTTGTGGCATTGGTGATTAATGATTACTACTTTTTAATTCAGAAATCTACTCAATTGCCTCGTAGTTATGAGTGGGAAGAACTGTATGAAATAAAAATATTAAGTCCAATAGTCTTCAGTTTTTATTCTGATATGTATTTCAATCTTGTCCAGCGGCTTGAGAAATTTGTCTTCTTAAGGTACTTTCGACAAAGAAGGTTTTCGTTTGATGCTCCATTTTCAAGATTAGTTATAGTCTTCTGTTTTTGTGGTAAGCATTATAGTATGCTCTCTTTGCCATTTTTATGGCTTCTCTTACAATCCTTTCTTGCTAAGATCAACTTCGGAATGTTCATTGAGCTGGGATTTCTCTGTCAACTAACCCAATAAGTTCTGCCTTAAGAGAAATGAGACCTGATGTAGTTAAAGAAGGTATTACAGTTTTCATACACTTGCTCTGTACTTATAATTTGGTCCATAAAACGTTACATGGCGTTTATTGTTGGAAAACAACCTGCCTAAGCTATTTAACAATAACTCGCCGACGGAATTAGTTGTATTTTTCGCCTTCTGTAAATACTAAAACCTACTCCTATAATTATATTTCTCCAACCATCACATTTCTAATTTAAACTTCAAGACTTGTTTAGGGAAGGTCCTGACTGAGCCAGAAATTCCAAATAAGATTCTTAATGGTGGTATTTGTGGCTCATTCCAGCACGTGGAGAAATTTTGTTCAGATTACACTTGATCAACGTGGCGGAATTTCACTGCTGTTTCTGATTTGGACATTAATCGTCAGTGGAATATTGTGGAGCTTTCATATATGAAATCGAAAGGAAATTAAATTTTTGGTTATTATAAGGAATTATTTCATACGCGAAATGACTGGTGGGATTCGGAGGTTTAAATTAGTTGCTATTGAGTTTCAGAACATTTCCCCTAGAAAATTCACTTGACTAGGCATATTATAATTACTCGTAGTAGGGGTTCAGAGTTCTAGTGAAGTGTAAAATCGCAAACATTTGCAGTATACTGCTTTGGATCGAATACATTTTTAATTAATCTAGTTGGAATATTAAATGGTATTCCTTCTATACAGTTGTTTCCATCTCAAATATGCATGGGGTTATTAGAATTTTCAGAAAATTCTCCACTTTCAATGTTCACTTAACTGTATTACTAGGTCTCATGTCCTGTGTCAATTGTAAGTCTTGTTTCCATAGGGTATTAGCTAAAGGAGACAGAAAGGGACGTGACATCATGCACATATGACGAAGTCATAATCATTGCAAAGTTAACGCGACTTCTGATATTTTTGCACCCCATCTTAATACCTTGCAACTCCATACTTCTCCCAGAAGGAGACAAAATTAACAAGCAAATGGTAAATCGATTCCTCCACCAAACCAAACGATCTAGTGGGGACCTCCCTGCCTGAGCCTGGAACAGATTGTAAACGATGTGAGAGTAAGACCATTAACTCAGCCTCCACTCATAGCAATAACATAAAACCAACCTCTCATGGTTTCACCCTCTCCATTCCCAGAGTGCTAACAAACTCTTTATAAAGCTGAAATATCAACCAACTTTCTCCCCTCAACCTGGTCCCCTTAAATAGAAGTTTACGCCAAGAGGGGTTCTTTGCAGATCCTCGCGTTACTTGAAACTAGTACTTCTAACTACATAAAGATCCCATGAAAACAAGGAAGGGCCACGAGATATCCTAGATATATTGTTCAGCCACTTTTGTGAAATAATAAAAGCCGTGAATTGGGTGACGCCATCATGATCAGCTTACTTGAAGTTAACCCTCCAAAGCCTAGATTTTTTTTCTGTTGAAATTTTTGATTATTTTGGCATTTTTAAGTTTATTGGAATATAATATATACATTTATACCAAATACTGAAATTTAGTACTGATGGATTATGAGATAAGCCTGTTGCCGTTATGGCAACAGTAGGCTCCTGAAGACAAAAAAACTGTAAATATTGAAAATTGGGAATTCCATAATAAAACACTTTAATATATACATTTTAAATTTATTTACATATAATACAGACTAATGTAAATGCATATTCTAAAAAAATTACATATTTTTATATTATTTTTTATGGTAGGCGGCAAAGTGAGGTATACAAAGTCCAACGTCACACATTTATGCATTTTGTTCTGATTATGGATTTGCATGAAGTAAACCCACATCGTCTTTTCTTCTCAATCGGTCCAACTAAGTGATCAAGCCTGTCATACTATTTATTTCTTCGTTTTGACGACCTGGTTGAACAAGGGAAAATTCTGGATGCTGTCGGACTCTGGGGTTCGCCTCTCTGTCTTGTATTTTATAGGTAGGTCTGTGCTAATTCCCGTCGAAATTTGTAATTTTGTCATTTTTTTTTCCTGATGCCTTACAAATGTTCCAAGCATTGTTGACGGCAGCAGCGTCTAAAAGCCAAGTAAAAATAGGCCAATAATATTTTTTTTCCCCTAATTGATACCATGAATGTGTTGATATCTTGGTTCATTCGGTCACATCCTCCCATAAACGTGGTTATATTGCTGTATTATATGCGGTTGGGGGACTTGAATAATGTTTTTTTATCCTGGTGGGAATATCTTCTTGCTGAACTTAGCCGGTTCTATGCCATAACATGTTGACGCCATTTCACGACACTGTTGTCCTTCCATCTTACAAGAAAATATCCCATCATTTTTTTTCTATTATGTAGTCCATAGTTCCCCTCCGCTCTTCTAGCATTTCCTTTTTTGTTTTAAGGGGACAGCTTTTGGGAATTCTGTTATCCCTAATTGTACCAGTGGCCCAATAACCCCTATCGTTGAGGTGTTTGAGCAAGTTGAATCCGGTGAACAAATTATCACAAAATATATGATAAGGTAAATTTTGTAATGCCTGTGGTATGTCATCCAACATTCGTTAATAGTGGTGCTGAAGCCTTGCCAAACAGTATTTCATAATCTGAATTAGGCCTAAGACTTTTTCCTTGGTACAATTCAAAATTTGCTAAGTAACCATTTGTTGTAACTTAGTGCCCACGTCTTATAGCCAAACCTAATCGGTTTGTTCCTTATGCATTGCTTACATGGGTGTTTGCCAAAATATTCAATCATACTCTCATCATAGCTTAACTGTTGAGTAGGTACGAAATGTTTTAAGAAATTTTTCTGAAGCAAATTTCATGAGGGGGTCGCAATTTGCAAAACTTATCTGTCATGTCCAAACATGTGTTATCTACAAAATGCAAAAATTTCATTATTATTGATGAATCTATCTCGTCTCATTGAGTCAGAAACCATGCCATTATGCATATCATTTACAGAATCCCAATAAAACCGTTTTCCTGGCAATACGCAATAGCCTGACAAAATAAGGATGGCCAAAAAAACATTTTTTTCTTCAATAGAAATTTGTGGGTCCAGAAATCCTCCATATTGTGCATATCGCCGTGATTCTATTGAAAATTAGTTCCAATAGCTCAACATCAAAAAACAACTCAAATAATTGCATGGGAGTCATATCTTTATATGAATCATAATTTGAAATTCCTATATAGAAAAATCATTTTGTGAGGGCACTATGTCACCTCTAATCCATGAAGTTCTCCGGTTTTTCTTCAGTTCATCACAGCTATCAGTAATATATTTTTTGCACCTTACCTCTACTTGGGGCTGAGAGCTGACGCCTGTTCAAATTGTTAACAAGGCCTCCATCATTACTTCATCAGCTGAATCCTCATCCGTTAGAACCCCAGGATCAGGTGGTGCTATGAAGAGTTTCACTTCTTCATCTGTGTCTGAGAAACTCCCAGATTCTAAAATGTCTAATGCCTCCTTCACAGTACAGTCTGTTAAGATCACTTTGTTACTGAAAAAATCAATAAAAAAAAAAATCAACAGACGAAAAATAAATAAAACTCTTAAAAATTTTAAAAGTAAATAAAGACTGCTAAAAAAAAATATTGATGAAAGCCTACTGTTGCCATATGGCAACAGCAACATATACATGAATACTATACGTACATAGAAACTGATATAGATCTAAAACAAATTTATTCACTTTCTAAAAACATCTCACTAACAACTATTTATAAAAACTGCACTTAGAAAATGATTAATTTTATATATGATGTACTTACAAGATTGAAGAGTCCATATCTGTCCTGATTTTCAATGAAGTGTTAAATAAACTTAAGTACCACCTCCAAATCAGCAGCTAATCTCTTCAGCTATGAACACTGTGAAGTAGAATGCTAGACTGAGGAACTGATGAGGGTTCGGGCCTTCCCAGACCTGTCCAAGCCTGTCAGGATGCCTGTCAAAAACATGACTCCATGCGTTGCCAAGTGGCAACTGTAGGACTTGGAGGGTTAATAGAGTTTCTACCTCCTTGGTAAGGATCGAGTTTTACTCCCAGCCCTTGAACAAGAAGATCTACTAGTTACTGATGAAACACTGGCCGATGAGTATCACTTTGAGAGATACCAGTTGCATGCAAGACTGCGATCCCGCTGCATTTCTCAGACCATGTGAGATATGATTTAACGTGGATATTACAATCTGAGGTTTAGATCGACTAGTGATATCACGACCACTTTTACTTTTTTTTTCTTTCTTCCTACTCTCTCGTATGTGCTCACCTTTTTCTTGCGTTTTCCCCTCGTCAACCACAGGTGATACCTACCGACCGGTAAACGAACCTCAACCTCTCTCAATCCTCGAAGTTTCTGATGTATAAGCATAAGGGGCTTCTTAATCACATACCAGCTGGTCATCAAGGTCCGCAAATTAATGTCACCTGGATGTTTAGACAGCTGGGCTTCTAAAAATAAAGGCGGGTTTTTTAAGGCAGTCAACTTTTTTGGGGCTCAAACATAATCAAGCTCAACCAAGACGATAACAGTTTCAAATTTACACATCAATTAATCAAACTCGATGGCTTACAATATAAAATTAATTCAAAAGTTTGGTGCAATAATTTCATGAGAAGACAATACACTTCTATTATTCTGCATCAATTCAAATTTTGCGTCGATGGTCATAAGGGTCAGACAAACTGAAGACATTCATCCATCAGAATTTTTGTTTTTGTTTATTATTGACATTTTACTAATGTGAAAAGATTGCCACTGCTTTTAGTATATAATCGAATTACAATTAGACATAATGGAATATAAATTATTTCTTAGTGGTTCTAGAGCTATCCTCCATATTGTTAGTTCTCTATGAATATATATTACTAAAGCTAAAAATTATGGTCTGATTCCAGGATTCCTAGAGAATGGATATGAGCACGGAAACCCACCAATAATTTTTTCCCACACCAGTAGCTGTACAATCTGTAACCTTTTTTCCGTTTTTGAGAGCAGATGAAACTGAACTAGAACCTTGCAGAGCCTGGTCCCTCCCCTCCCTGTGACTCATACTGACCCTAAGCTTTACCGAATTCCAAATGTCTCTCCCATTATCTGCTTTTGGAGTATCCGCAGAGAGATCCAGTAGAGCGTAGCACATTGGAATGTCATCTTAGAGTCGAGGGATAAAAGGAAGGTGGCGCGTGGCAGAGCGTGTTCCTTGGCAGATTGTAAACGAGGCGTGATTCGGACAATTACCTCTGAGAGCTGTAAGATAAAGGCACGCCTCCCCCTAACGTGGCCACTCCAATCCACCGACAATCTCTTTATAAAGCCCCCAAATGTCCTTCAGACCCTACCAGCAGTCCTCACTCTTGTTCCGGGTCCTCCCTATACACCCTGATGGTAACCCCTCTCCCCTTCCTCAGATCCAATGCTCTTAGGGGACCAGTATTGACCACATAGTTTCCCAGGAATGTAAGGGTACTTCAATAGGTTCCGGAACAATGGAGACATATTTTTACCCTCCTCTATTACAGGACTTCAGAAGGTGATGCACATACTCAGAATTGCATTTGCTCATTTTCTGAAAAAAGATATTAAATTCCTTTTCGTTATTTACTCCAGTCAATTGAAAAAATAATCATAAAATGTACGTATGTTGCCATCAAATCTTCAAAATCATAATTCTGTTAGTCAGCCATACATAAATTACCAAGGCACTGCTCGTTTTCGTCAGCCTGTTTTCTACTGAGCATTTGCAATTTGGTAATTTCTGTGGAAAAAGTATAATTTTTTTTTACTTAATCGCTGCAAACATGTCCGTAGCCTTCCTAGTCCAGGATATTAAGATAATGAACAAATTTATAGCAACTATTTAACATATGTTTCTCAGCTTTTCATCAACTTTTTACGCATGATAGAACTTGTCAATTGATGCCATTATAATCTAATGATTATATATGAACGTTATAGAGTTGACGATATAAAGTATGTAGAATCAATAATAGAACTATTTGTGTATCTTAGTCAAATTTACCATGGAGAGGATACAACTGTACAGACTATAGCACCTTTGTCTCCGCCTTCTTTGATTATTGTATTGTTAGGAAGTGAATATAATAATGAACGATTGTTATATTTATATCTCTTTGTAATGATAAGATATAAGTTAGGTTTAAAACATATGTTTTGTTAATTCACATGATATGCTTATGTTTGTCAGTCATGAGTTGAAGAATAAAGAAACACATTCTGTTCTAAAACATGCTAAACCTTTTGTGCTTAAGAACATGTATAATACACATTTATACATGTTAGTACAAAACATTTTTTTAGAGATATTAAGCACTTATCCCGATCACTAAATTCCTGAATTAGGAGAGCTACACAAAATATCAAAACTAAATCTGGAATAGAAGAGCTGGACACAAGTACTTAGGTAATATCATTCTCTTCTTGAAATAAAGGATGGCTATTCGGCATATTTGGTCTTATTTCAAGAATCATAGAAAGTGAAACGATCTTACAATAGATGGAGTTGAACATTTTTTTATTGATAAAAAAACTTTCAAAGTTACATTCCTTTGAAACTGTTTTATATGCTAAATTTGTTTGAGCACATGGTGAAGTTTATATTTCGGAAGAAGTCTATGATGCACATAGAAAGAACTAGAGATGAAATATGGTTACATACTCGATTGAAGATCTCGTCCTGAGTACCATCTTAATAGCTGGTTTCACCTACGGAAAACTCTTAAAAAGCCTAGTCCCATTCGAGAAAAGTCCGTCACGCAGGGGCTGCGTAAACTAAGCAGATTTCCCTCGTGTAGTTTAGCAATATATAAACCTACATACTGGTAACACAACACCACCTTCAATATTAACTGAATAAATACAAACGGTAATAAGAAATCGGGAAGCGTCTCAAATGTAAACAAACAGGTCTGCTAACGGCTCATCGGAAACAAAAACAATACCTTAAACTAATCAGAATATAACATATTAATTTTATTGAAAACTATGTCCTATAGCTAGTACTGTAATTTATAATGAATCAGAATAAATTTTATGTCAATCAATCAAATTTTAGTAGTCCAACAATTTAAGACGGGGGGCGGGTTACAAGAAAATATTAGCATATATCTCGTTTAATAAAGGTCTCTGGAAAACAATCTTTGGTATTTTATCTTCGAATAATGTGGTTTATTATATTACAGAGTATTTATGTAACACGAGTAGAAGTGGTGGTTTACTGAAGGCGGAAACTGCAAATATCTCGGTTAATATTCAAGATAGAGAATAACTGTATATAACAATATTTATAGTACATTTAATTTTCAATAAAATTGGTTCTCTACACTTCTTCAATCCGACATATAGTAACGGAGTTGTTTCAAATTTTCAAAATTCCCTCCCCTTGTCCGATTTCAGCTGTTAACGAACTTCATCTTTCATTTTACATAAAACTACTAAATATCGAGTTTGGTAACGATAGAACCAAAATTGCAACCTCTAGAGTGGTAACAGACAAATATTTAGATAAATAGATAGATCTATTATATATATATATATATCGTTTTGAACGATCTAATTTTCGTCATCTTCTAGGTAGGATCGATGGACATTTGAAGACAAAATTTGGAATATATATATATATATATATATATATATATATATATATATATATATATATATATATATATATATGTGTCTGTTATCACTCTAGCGGTCGCAATTTTTGTTTAATCGTCACCAAACTCGGTATTTAATCGTTTTATGCAAAAAGGAAGATCAATTTTTTTAACGGCTGAAATCGGACAAGTGGGATGGGGGTATAGAGGGGGAGATTTTCGAAAATTCGAAATATGTCCGTTACTACGGATCGAAGAAGTGTTGAGAACGAATCATATTGCAAATTAAATTTACTATAAGTATTGTTCTATACTTTTATTCTCTATCTTGAATATTAAGCGAGATATTTGCATTTTTATTAAGTGTAACGGACGAGCTATGGTCCCCGCCGATAGCTAGTTCGGCTGTTTCTGTAACTGTTCACTCGTATAGAGATTTCTCTATTGTATAACTTTACGTGGGAAATCTGCTTAGTAGATTGTGTCATGCCATTTGCAATCCCAGCTACTGAGAAATCCGATTTGCTTATGTAGCCCCTTCGGACATCACAGTAATCCGTTCTTATTATTTTATAGTTGATTTTTGTATGCCGTATTTATAATTTTTTTCACTACAGTTCCATTATTCATATTTTTTATTCCTCTTTTGTAACGCTATTTTTTTACGCCAAATCGCCCCATAAAATAAATGGGTATATTTGTTCCTTTTCAGATATTATCGTGTTAAATAATACAAAATTAATCGTACACTTCACTAAGCTTGTTGATTACTTGGGGAGGATCAACCAGTGAGTAAGCCTAAGGCTACTCGATGTGTGATTTGGAATTCGGTGTGAGCATCTGTTCGGGAAGCCATGAGGAATCCCAAGCATCTGGAAAATATTCCCAAACGGTCCGGACAAATATGTGCCTCTTTCTTACAGACCTATTTATTATTGACAATATTATTCTTGTTCTATTGAACTTCTCGTTTCTCACTGCAAGTGCAGAAACTAAAAATCCGAAAACATTTTCAAAATTTCAATCCATCTCTTTAATTTATTTTGTAAGAAATTGATTGAAGAGACTACAGTGCTTTAACAAAGAAGACTTTCCAATTGATCTAATTTATCTCAGGCCATTCCACGTTCCGTTATTTATTTCTTCCTTAGGAAGTAATCTATTCAACAAAATTTAAATTTTTAGCTGTATATAAGTAACTTGAAAAATAAACGGTCTAGATGGGAGTGGGGGTTAGCTCAAGGCTAAAACTAATAAATACAAATAAATCCGTTAATATTTATGAGTGAACTACTTAAATTTATCAACAATATTAGTCTTGAACACATTTTTATTCGACGCCAAATATATTTAGAATTTACCTCTTCACTTTCTACTGATTCCATCTATTACCGACCTTGGTCTCTAGTTTTGCATTGAACGTTTATTTATTCAGTTGGGCGACGAACAACGAATATTGCGGCCACTAGACATACCTAGAATTACAATCTACTTCCAGTAAAGGAAACCTGAAGACAGCCAGTAATACAGGGTTGGAGTAACCTAAGCACATTTCTTTCTTGTAATTTCATATAACTAAATTCACATATTTTAACTACTTCATATCTTAACTTTTAATTCATCAGAGTTAGGATGACAATTGGCCACACCACAGAAGTAGAATGATGAATAACACACATATGAATGGTTAAACATGGAATGATAAATAGGCCAGTACTTCTGAACTCCCATTTTTCTAAGTTCGTTTATAAAATCGTCATTTCATGAGTCACAATAAAAGGGAAAATCTTTATCCATTAGTACTTATTTGTTATTGTGTTCAGGCATTCAGTCCTATTGTTAGTAACATGTTTATGTATACAGTACTGTTCCAAGACTTATTCAGTAAATAGAATAATTATATATTGTTCATAGTTTAGTGGCAATGGTCACCAATAAAAAACACCTTTCATTCCCCGTAAACTCTACTCACAATTGCCCAACATGACCCACACATTTGTTGAAAAGAAATGGGTACTGAAGTGGTGGTAGTTAAGCCACGAAATGTATAGTGCAATTGTGAATAATGGCGGTAATTTATCAACTTTTCTGTTCATTCATTAATTCGTAGCATCGACTGATTTTTGAGTTTCGTCTGTTGTGTTATGGAAAACTTACTGTAATTAACTAGCGAATGGCAAAGACAGAACAAGACATATACATTTTTCTTAAATTAAATTATCCTGTACAATACGGAGTAAAATGCGCAATATTATTACGTCATTTTACGAAGTACTGAAGGAAGTATTACAATCGCGATAAATTTCGATCCTCAGATTTCAAAGTATTTATCCGTTTTGACCCTCTGTGAATCTCTTTTGACTAGTTTTGGCGTGACGTCTGTAGGTTAAAATGAATCTCGCATGAGTCAGAAACAGCAAGCTTTAGAATGTTGACAATTCATATTTTTCGTTTCGTTTCGTAGTTCTGAACCCTCCCTTTTGATTGAAATTGACAAAGGGATGTAGAGTGGGTGTAGTGAATGTTGAAAAAAATCAAATTGCTTCACACGTACAAAAAGATTGTACTGGACCATTTTTAGCAGATTTCCCTTAAGGGTTTATCTGTTAACACTCTAGCGATCGTAATTTTTGTTTAATCGTTACCAAACTCGGTATTTGATCGTTTTATGTAATAAAGAACGATTAAGTTTATTAATGGCTAAAATTAGACCAGTGAGAGGGGGGTTTAGAGGGTGGTAATTTTGAGAATCCGAAATATCTCCGTTACTATACGACGGATCGAAAAATTGTATTGAACCAATCTTTTTGCAAATGTAATGCATGATAAATGTTGTTATGTACATTCTTCCTCTATCTTGATTAATAACCGAGATATTTTCATTTTGTAGATTTCGGTCAACAGTAAACCCCAACTCCTACTCATCTCTTATTTTCAATATTCTATTATGTTATGAAGCACTTTATTTGAAGCCTATATATCAAATATTGTTCTCATTGAACTTTTATGTTTTGAGACAAATGCAAATATGTGGCGCACGTGGGAAATCTGCTTAGTTAACGCAGCCCCTGCGTGACGGACTTTTGTTTATAATGATAAGATTTAATAAATTTACTAGCTCAGATACCCGGCTTCGCTCGGGAATTCACTTGAGGACTGAATGGTGATGGTATATTTTTGGCAAGGCTTTACTTTTCAAGACAATTTAGCCGTCCCCAGTGTTTAGGGTTAACACCCCTTCATTTCTGTGGATTTGTTAATAATGAAATTAAGAATTTTTTATGTAAGACTTCACTGTCCTGCATATTGTCATATTTCCCGTTTCCTGTGTATTATGCATAGATTTTGAATTATTAAGGAGAAAAATATTGACATACATTTGAATTAATTTTATTTTAAGGTGAGGTACCTGGTAGTTCATATTGAAATGAAGTATTGAGGAAATGTTCTCTAAATAACAAAATAAACAACTTTTTTTATTTGCATATTTGGTGAAACCCCAATAGGAAATCACTATTATTAATTTTTCAGGCCTCCCTTATAACCCCCACTCCTGCCCGCCCCCTAGAAATGTTTAGTATGGCTTATTATAAGGAAGGCGTTAGTACTAATTCACATACCGAGTTTGGTTTAGTTCGGTGGAGTCTTTTGTGCCAAATAAAATAGATGACCCCCGCTATAGGTTTTAGCGTATATCTCGTTTATAATTCGTATAAGAAAAAAGTGTATATAACAAAAGTTACTCTAAATAACTAAAATAAACAACTTTTGTTATGTTCATATTTGCCGAAAAAAAACAATAGGAAACGGAATATCGCTATTTTTAATTTCTGGCTTCTCTTATAACCCCCACTCCTGCCCGTCCCTAGAATTGTTGGTATGGCTTGTTATAATGAAAGCGTTTTAGTGCTAATACACATACCGAGTTTTAATTCTTATTTCCGGTTTATGTCTATTGTCCAAAATAAATTTCTTCACTTCCGCTATAGGTTTCAGCGTATATCTCGTTTATTAATTCGGTATACGAAAAAAGTGTGTATAACAAAAGTTACTCTAAACAACAACAAATAAAAACAACTTTTGTTTATGAACATATTTGCCGAAAAACCAATAGGAAACGAAAAATATAGCTATTTTTAATTTCTGGCTTCCCTTATAAAACCCCCACTCCTATTCGTCCCAGAGAATAATAAATATAGGCCTAAAGTCTAAGTTTGGGCTAGTAGAAAAATACATACCAAGTTTTTCATAAAATTCGGTTCAGCCGTTTATGCGTGAAAAGGTAACAAACAAACAAACAAATAAACAAACAAACAATCAAACAAACAAACAAACAAACAGACACCAAAGAAACAAAAAGCAGGTATGGTGTCAATGACATGTGAAACTTAAAGTTATCGTTAAATTTCGCGAAAAAAATCAATTTACACACAGACAGAGGTTACATTTTTATATATATATAGATGACCCTTGAGGTTTTTCAATCTCATGCATTGGAACAGAGGTACCGTACATTACTTTCAAATGGAATACTTGTAAATGAAATGTAACCATAATATATATATATATATTAATTTAATAGGAGTACACGGAGGTTGCAGATTTTTAGAGTGGTAGAATGACGAGTAGAGGTAAAACATTCATGCTGAGTGTAAATGCGCACAGGGTATCTCATCTTTGATTAGGCTGATTGAATGGAATTCGCTCTCCAGAGCCATTCATTTACATTGGCTAAAAAAATGTATGCTGAGTATGTAGGTTCTTCCGCACCCCTGCACGAAAAAGTGCGTAAAGGGCTTACGGAAGACGCTTTAAAAAAAAAAAAAAAAAAAAAAAAAAAAAAAAAAAAAAAAAAATTAAAAGGGCGGGTAAATGTTGGAGGTAGGGGTTGGAGTTACTCTAGCGCGAATAGGCATGGGGCAACGAGGCAGGATCTGCCTAAGTCACTGCCTTCTGTGTAAACCTCCCCCCGCTGTTCGTTAGCTCCACTTCCAATATCAGGATAGCCCTTGGATATGGGTAGGCCTATCCCACGCAGCCCTTAGTACGACCGAAAGGTTTTACTTTTCGGATTCTAACCGAACCCTTAATATTCCTTTGTATCCTCCTCTCAGGCACCTACTACCTGGCATATTTACATACAGCCTGGATTTACACATTTTTGAGCTGAGGGTGGTGAAGGATATTACAGGTAAGAAAAAAAGGTCTAGTTAATTCACAGTTGTTAATTCGTTGCGACAGAACGCTTTCAGAGCATACTCTCCATCATCAGTGTCCTACAGGCAAACACATCATAAAAAAATGAAGTATAATATGCCAAATTAATTAAAAAATAAGAAATATATGTACATATTGATGGTCAAGAATTAGAGTTAAAACATAATATCTTAAGAATACAAATTAGTGTCCTAGTGAATATTTAAAGTTTATATATGAAGAAAAATATTTTTACTGATTAAAATTAAAAGCTCACCAGTAGAATATATACAAAATTTCAATAAATACATAAAATAAATAAATTACTAAAGTTTAATTGGACTATCCGCTTTTTACGTTTATCCTATTTTATCCTTTTTAACTGTAAATATTATTTTTTTTTGTTATTAATTAATAAAAATATTCTTAAATCAGTGGGGGGAAAGCCGTGCACTCCCCTAGTCAGTCTCGATGTGCATACTGGCAGGCAAGATTATCATAATTGGTATACTGGCTGGATTTCAATGCAGTCTAGATTTTTACACACGTGGGATTTGCATTGTGGCTAGGCTTACAAAATGACTAAACTTACATACTGGATTTTATGTTCTAACTCGAAAATGTTAGATCCATACCTCGATACTTAATTTTTTCTGTCAAATACCTCTCCTTGTTTAAATAATCGTTTACAAAATGTCAGTGGGATAAAACTGGAGGGTAGATTAATGTGGTAGTATGCGTACTCGTACTGGCTAATAGTATATCATTGTCAGCTGATACAGGCTACAGGCTACCGAGGGATGGCTGTCTAACAACTCTAGTCTAGAATGGAATTTTTCTAATTGTGACCTTCTTAGTTCCTTTTTTCGGTCCCTTGATAAATCTAGTGTAGCCTGAAATTTCAAATAGACCCGGCCTGTAGCCGGACTTTTATTCAAATGACTTTTGGCCTCAAAAATGCCAACCAAGGTCCCTGCTCTCCTGACACTAGTTTGCTTAATTTATGTCTTTGAAGTTTCTCCTTGATAGTGAGTGAGACAAAGAGTAGTAAAGTATTAGTAGGAGTTGTCCAGCTAAGTCGAGTAAGATAGAGGAGGGGGGTGGGAGAGGGACCATAAATAAGTCCTGACTTAGCCGTGTCCTCTGATAAGAGTGTAATTGTAACAAAGTTAGTTCTTTCTCTAGAGGCTTTGGCAACATTGCTACAGCTTCTCTCTCCCTCTCTCTCCTCACTACAGAGCGGCGGAAGCTAAATGTGCGAATTAACCGAATTGTAGCGTTCCACACACATTGTGCCTATAATTATGCATACTACAGAGAGATGGCTCTTTAAAAACTTGAATCTCCTCTTAAATTCACTATTTTTTATCTCATTAATGGTCCAGATGTCATTATGGTTGATATCTGGCATTCGATGACGCAATATAAATAATTTTGTACCATCTAATACTTTCGTTTATAGTGAATTTCATACAAGAAAACTTTATGCTAAGTAAAATACTGCATTTAAGTGATAAAATCTCGTGGCTGACGGGAGTTGACCATATCATGGTCGATATTTAAGTGCTTTGTCTTTTATTGCACTACCGCTCATAATTCGCCATGATTAATCGTCATTTATCTTTAGTAATAACCCTAACACAAATTATATAAATTTTGCATGCTACTTGCTAATTTCTCGAACATATTTGATCCAAAAGATTGGAATAAGACCTTTTACGGTTGGCATAAAAATATATTTATTTAAAACATGTACTATGACGTTTATTGGTGAGAGGTATTGAAATGGAGATCTCGCATAACACAAATAAAACACATATTTATTTTTAGCTGGTGGTGAGGGTGGTGAATCAGGTTAATCACAAAAACGTTTTTATGGCTCCTTACAATTTATTTCTTAAACCCTCCCAATACCACGGTTACGGACAATCACAGACAACTACTTGGGGTCCTTGCGGGACCCCGCTCTTTTTTACGACGTTTTATTTCATATAAACATAATTTATAAAATTTGGATTCATATAGTTAGGAATATGAAAAAATGACTACAATTTTTAATTACATACCTATTACAATTTTTATTGAATTGAGATTGTATGAAATTTATTTATTTAAAAAGAATTATATTGATTGTAAAAAAATTATTGATTAAGAAACAAAATCCTTCGTTTATTGTCTTGGTTCACTGATTTGACTCATTTGGAGTCATCATTTTACGTATTTTGTTAGCACAGTTGCCGTTCTAAGAAATCAATTAGCTTCCCGATTTTTTTCATCAAAAATACGAGAAAAGAGAGTAAAACTAGGAAAGGAATACCTTGTTGTTTTATTCTCTTTCCTCGAGTTTGGTGACTTAAAACTTTTAATAAAAACTAAAGTCATTTGTTTTTCCCATTGTGCAAATGCTATGTACACATAGTGAGGTTTCAGTACTTGCGAAAAAAGCTCGTTGAACCCATGATAAGAAGGCGTGCAAAACGACCGATCGATACAAAAAAACTCAATCAACACCCAGTTTGAATATGATGTCGCAAGAGTTTACAATCACTAACACCATTCGTCGTCAGATACAACAGCGGATGCGATGACGGCCCCAACGACTTCTGCAAGTAAGACGATGCCCCATGTGCCCAAGAAAGTAAGGACGCCCAAAGTGAATATATAAAGTGTCATTTTTTTGCAATACTTTTGTATGTAAAACTCATCGTAAAGAGCAAATAGTAATTAAAATGTAAAAATTGTGAATAGATTGATTTTTATTTTTGTACTTTTAATTTCTTAAATCAATAAATTTATTACAATCAATAAATTCTTTTAAAAAAAGCTATACGTGTAGTACGTCGCACCGTCACACGGGGTCTCGCAAGGTAAAAACAAAAACCCCAAACCACTTTTTTTTTAAGAAATAAATAAATATATTAATGGGTTTATCTAGTAGAATCTATAAAAACTGTTTAATACGATCTGATAAAAAACCGTATTTCAAAGGAAAAAGTCACAAAGTAAACAATTCGATTGGTCAAGTTTTTCATAAAGTTTTTGTGAAAATTTTCCGAGAGCTGGCGGGTCCTCGGAGGACCCCATGGTACTGGGAGGTTTTAAAAACGCTTAGCGCTTTCGGAAATTAAATTCCCATCCTCAGAGCGTCAGAACGGAGGGCGTACGTATAGAGTTGCTACTGGGCTAAACCCTGCCGATGCGCTAATAGTTGTCCCGAAAGCGCTAAGCGTTTTTAAGAAATAAATTGTGAGGAACCATAAAAAGGTTTTTGTGATTAACAAATAAAACAATTACATACATGAAGAACAGCAAATAATTTTGTTGATTTTATTTAAGAGTACAATGAAGTCACATGTCACATCACTAGTCAGAAGATTACCCTTAAGAGAAATCAGCTGTTTAGGTTGTACGCATGACGCGATATCCATCGATCGTACCTTGTAGATGACGTCCATTCAAAATTATATGTATATATGTGTGTGTGTGTGTGTGTTTTAACGCTCTAGCAACCGCAATATTTTCTTGATAGTTACAAAACTCGATATTTAATCGTTTTATGTAAAACGAAAAATCAAAATCGTAATTGGCTGAAATCGGACCCGGAGTAGTGAGGTTTAGAGGGTAGAGAATTCCAAAATTCAAAATATCTGCGTTATTATGAGTCGGATAGTAAAATTGAAAATTAAAATATTGGTTGTCTACAATTATTGCTCTATGTATTTTTTCGTAACACATATATTAAACCAGTAACTCAACTCTCTAGAATATGTGGTGGGATAAGATCACTATTGTCATATGAGCGCGTTGGAAATCTTTGTAGTTTACGCAGCCCTTGTGTGACGGAATTTTTTTATTTTTTTAATGTTATAGGTCGGTACATCATTATGTACTTACTCCTCTAATACACCTGTCTGAATATATTATTTACATGTGGATTACCTTTTTCTCTGCTTTCATTTGGTAGCCAAATATATTTTGGAGAAAAAAAACAAGCTTGAATTGTGTTTGAACAACGAAGTCTCCACAAAATGGAGTTAAGGGTCTTTTCAATTAATGGTTATTGGGTCCTGTTGTTTTTCAATCCAAGTGGGAGCCGTCTGTCGGCGGCAGAAGGTTAAAGTGAATTTAAAATGAAAACAAGGGCTTTCAAAGCGAATTACTAGAAATATTTGCTTAAAGCCGATAAGTGATTGGGAATTTGGTCGTGGGGGGTGGGGGAGAGCACTAGAGGAAAATCGAATGTCATTTCCATAGAACATTCAATCATCTCAACTGTTCTAGTACACAGAACCATTTTTCAGTCTATTCAAATGAGACACAGGCCACGAAACAGGAATAACCAGCTGTTAAATTGTCAACTTGCCAAACAGCATAATAGGCCTACACTTTAGTTGAATATATGCACTTTAGGCAGCCGAATTGAAGATATGACGGCCAATGAAATTCAATGTTTATTGAAGATATGATTAGAATTTCTGAATTATTTTCAATAGTCATGATTTGCATCTTCTTGACAAACAATATCCGTTTTGTCCATATTTTTTTAAGTATTTATAAAAGTTACTTTCCCCAAAAAAACAAAAAAAAAACGCACATATAAAACAAAAACGCAAAATATAGAATAAAAAAGCAAAATATTGAGAAAAAAAAATCGCAATATATAGAACGAAAACACAACATGTAGAACAAAAATGCAAAAATAGAACAAAACACAACAAACGTAACGTATAGAAGAAAAACGAAAAAAAAGAACAGAACAAAATGTAATATATAAAACAAAAATGCAAAATATTGAAAAAAAAATGCAATTTAAAATGAAAAAATAAAAAATGTAACTACTAATAGAAGGACGCAAAAATGCAACACATGGGAAAAAAAACCCAGCATACAGAACAAAATGCCAAAGTAGAACAAATACGCAACATATAGAACAAATCGCAATATATAGATCAAAATTGCAACAAATAAGACAATGCAGACCATATAAAATAAAAACGCAAAAATAGAACAAAACCAAACTTATGGAACAAAAACGCAACAAATAGAACGAAAACACAACGTATTGAACAAATCGCAACATGTAGAACAAAAACGCAAAAATAGAACAAAAACGCAACAATAGAACAGAACGCAACATATAGAACAAAACGCAACATATGGAACCGAAACGCAGAATATAGAACAAAAACGCGACAGATAGAACGAAAACACAACAATAGGATAAAAACGCAATATATACAACAAATTGCAAAAATAGAACGAAAACGCAACATATTGAACAAATCACAATATATAGAACGAAAACGCAACATATAGAACAAATTGCAATATATAGAACAAAACGCAACATGTAGAAAAAATAGAACAAAAACGCAACAATAGAACAGAACGCAACATATAGAACAAAACGCAACATATGGAACTGAAACGCAAAATATAGAAAGAACAAGAACGAAATATATATAACAAAAACGCAATATATAGAATAAAACGCAACACATAGAACAAGAACGAAATATATAGAACAAAACGCAATAGAACGCAAAACATAGAACAAAACGCAAAACGCAACATATATGAACGAAAACGCAATATATACAACAAATTGCAAAAATAGAACGAAAACGCAACATATTGAACAAATCACAATATATAGAACGAAAACGCAACATATAGAACAAATTGCAAAAATAGAACGAAAACGCAACATATTGAACAAATCTCAATATATAGAACAAAAACGCAACATATTGAACAAAATGCAAAAATAGAACAAAAACGCAACATATTGAACAAATCTCAATATATAGAACAAAAACGCAACATGCAGGACAAATCGCAACATTTAGGACAAAACGGAACTAAACAAAGAAGTAACATATAGAAAAAAATTCAAAATATAGAATAAAAAAGCAAAATATTGAAAAAATACAACATATACAATAAAAACGCAGTATAAAAACAAAAACTCAACAAAATATTAAATAAAAAATATCAATATCAAATAAAAATAAATAATACATAAAAAATATCAATACAATTAAAAGTAATAAGTAGTGAAAAAAGAATATTGTACATATTAATAGAAGCTAAAATAATTTTCGACGTTTATAATTAAATTAGTTGATAAATAAAAACACATATCAATAATACCAATTGTAAAAGAAAAATCGAATTGTTTTGTTAAAAGTGCAACTGCAAAGTTTTATGAATTATGCATGAATGTAAATAAAACTCCAGACAAAGTGAGACATCAGGGTCAATAAAAGGTCTTCTACTAGTATTTAGTATGCATAAGTGCACTTTCAAAGAGCAAGCTCCATCATCAGTGCCTAATTACAGTGGTGCAGTCTTATCCAGTGCAGCAGGGGTTCTATCTATTTACTTAAGACTGCACCACCAGCCACGGTAGCTGATTGAGTTTGGTCTCTCAAAATGCACTTTGCATACTAAATGCATGTTGGCCCATTTATTGATCACGATCAATTGGTTTTCTCTACCGCCCTGCATTCAGAAGAAAACAGAGACATTCTTCATGAACCATTCATTATGGCATTAGAACATTGAGATTATTATTATTATTATTATTTATTAACGTCCACTTATCAACTTATATTGAGATTACCAATGTTAGTACGATATTAATTTATTTATGATGCTTAAAAAGAATATTTAAATTTGCGGTAGATGTCCCCCTTAGAGAAATCAGCTATTGAGGTCGAACTCATGACGTGATTTTCGAGATTTTTCTTCAAATGTCCATCGATACTACCTAGGAGATGACGAAAATGAGGTCCGTTCAAAACTGTATATATATATATATATATATATATATATATATATATATATATATATATATATATATATATATATATATGACTGTTACCGGTCGCAATTATTGTTTAATCGTTACCAAATTCCATATTTAGTCGCTCTATGTAAAAAGAAAAATCAAGTTCGTTAACGGTTGAAATCGGACCAGAGGGAGAGACGGGGTTTAGAGGGGCGGGGGGAATTTTGAAAATTCAAAATATTTTCATTACTATACTTCGGATCGAAAAAATGTACAGAATCAATCTTATAGAAAATTAAATGTACTATAAATATTGTTGAATACATTTTGTCTCTATCTTGGACATTAACCGAGATATTTGCATTTTTCAGTTTTCAGCCTTCAGCAGACCCCCCCCCCCCCTTCTACTCGTGTTACATAAACAATACTCGGTTATGTAATATTTCACATCATTCGAAGCTTAAATGCCAAATATTATTTTCAAGAAACATTTATTATACGAGATACACGCAAATATGTTCTGGTGACCCCCTCCCCCTTCTTAAGTTTTTGGACTACTTAAATTTGATTGATTGAGATAAAAATTATTCTGATTCATTATTAATTACATTACTAGATATAGTAAATAGTTTTCAATCAAATTAATACGTTATATTCAGATATATCACAGTAATTGTTTTCCTTTCCGGTAAGAAGTTGGCAGAACTGTTTGTTTACATTTCAGATGCTTTCTGTCGGTAGGTTTCTTATTATCGTTTGTATTTATTCACTTAATATTCATGGTGGTCGTGTGTTACCGGTATGTAGATTTATCTATTGTTCAACTTCACGCTGGAAATCTGCTTAGTTTACGCAGCCCCTGCGTGACGGACTTTTTCTGAATGAGTCACCTTCTCTATCAGCATCTCATGGTTTTAAACAATCAGCTGCTCGAATCAACGAAGTTCATAACGAATTTACAAATTGATTCATTCAGAAGTGATGTTGAAAAAAAAAATGTCCCAAATGTTTCTGAATGCTACAGGTTGATCAATGAAATTTTATAGATATATTTTAAAATTCAAACCCAATTTATTACCTGTTACCTACCTTTTTTTATTTTAATACAAGAATTAAATCCATTACATTTTACAAACGTTTTCTCCTAGTTGAACATAAAAACACTAATGACTAGTCGCTTACTCAAAGAACTGGCAAATAGATAATTCAATTCACTTTTAATTAGTTATTTGCAATTAGAGCTAATGAGCAGATCTACTTTTCCAGGAAACATTTAATGAAAGCTAATTAAAATGTACAAGTAAAACTATGTTAATTTGCGAGAATGTTTTATTCTGTAATTACATTTTCGTTTGGAATTATCTCTGTCCCAATATGGCCGTTAAGGACTACTCTCAGTAAGTAAAAAAAGAAAAGAGGAACAATAATGTGAGTAGAACAAATGTAATTAGTGAATTTAACACTAATTAATGCAGTGTGTTTACACGCGAAAATGAAATTGTATGTAGAAAGGATATATACTAATAATGGAGGCTTAATAACATTACTTTTAGCAAATATTCCATTGCAATTACTTCTGCCTACATAGTAACAGAACATTAATTATAATCATATATTTTAATCATAACACAAACCTCTACGTTTTATACTGAGGAACCTGAAAGTCAGAAATATCGTCTCCCATTTAGAAATTTGCATAAATATTAAAGGAACATTTCATAGAGTCTAACCTTCCTATTTGAATGTAATATTATTTGAGCTTAAGGGAAATCAGCTATTGAGATCGTACTCATGATGCGATTTTCGATTATTTTCTTCAAATGTCCATCGATCCTGCCCAGGAGATGACGAAAATGAGGTCCGTTCCAAATTATATATATATATATATATATATATATATATATATATATATATATATATATATAATTATAGAGCGTTAACAGACAAATATATATATATATATATATATATATATATATATATATATATATATATGATCTTTACAAAACTCGATATTTAAACGTTTTATGTATAAAGACAGATCAAGTTCGTTAACGGCTGAAATCGGTCCACTGGGAGGGAGGGGTTTATAGGGGGGGATTTTTGAAAATACGAAATATCTCCGTTACTATACGTCGGATCAAAAAATTGTATAAAACCAATCTTATTGTAAATTAAATTTACTATAAATATTGTTTTATACATTTATTCTCTACCTTTAATATTAACCGAGATATTTGCATTTTCTTTTAATATGGGCCGATAGGGGACGACTGAGTTTCCCGCCAAAAGCTAGTTCGACCCTTTGCCGTAACTGTTCGGCTCTCGTATGGAGCCTCTAAATACAATAATACTGTTGATACAAATAGTAAAAAAAAATCAATGACTAACAGTACTAATAACTTAAAGCTCAGGAAACAATAATTCACTAAACATTTTAGAATTTCCATTTTTTTAATAATACTCTTAATTATTCTTGGGCTCAGGTTAGCCATGTGAGATAATGCGTTGAACTTAATCTCACATGGTAAACCTAGAGTGGCGAGCTCGGTTCCCGCTGAGGCAAAAAAAGTTATTTAGTGAAGATATTCAATTAATTAAATCCTTAGTCCCATTCTTGCTAGAAAAGGGTGTGAACCTGTAGATAACCCGTCACAATTAGTCTTAGTATCAAAAAGTGGACGTAAATAAATAAATTTTGTAAATTATTCTTAAAAAAATTAAATAGTAGACACAATTTAGACCTAATCAATATTGGACTATGCTCCCTTGTCTGGGGGATACTAACAAGAATTTACTTATTTTTTCCAATTACGCCAAAAAATACTGATGATAAAAATTACCCGGTTTTTAAATTTGTTCTTTCCTCAGTTCACAAATCTCAGAAATGATGGATATATTTTTATGATCCCCTCTACTCGCTCGTCCCATCATTCGTTTCTACGTACAGTGGAGCGGTTTATTGTATAATTGTTGTACATAAAATAAAAGTTAGTTAGTTTTAAATTTAATCAGCTATCAGAACGAAAAGACACTTACAAACTCCGACACAATACAACATACATTACCGAATGGTTACTATGAAGCGTATTCATAGCTACAATGTCAGAATTCTAATCAGAGCTATTATGAACTTAAATAACACAGCATTAACAAAGCAAGTGGCTTCTCGTTCCAACTTAAGTATCCAAACTATATGTGGTTATATATGCTTCTTTGGCGAGCTGTAGTTCAGCTATTACACTCATACTTAGACCTATTGCATTTTCTACACCACCCTGTTCCTAGTTCAATTTCCGCCATTAACAACGATGAACTTTAATGTTAAATATCGATCAAATAGATATCTTCGAGTAAAGAAGTAAAATCATAATTGATGAAGTCATCACATGGATGTATTGTAAATTAAATTAACTATAAATATTGTTCTATACATTTATTGTCTATCTTGAGTATTAACCAAGATATTTGCAGTTTTATTAAATTTGGGCCAGTAACGGAAGACTGAGTTTCCCGCCAAATGCTAGTTCAGCCCTTTGCCGTAACTGTTCGGCTCTCGTATAGAGATTTATCTATTGTATAAATTCATGTGGGAAATCTGCTTAGTTTACGCAGCCCCTGCGTGACGGACTTTTTGTGTTCAATTTATGTTTCTTTTTGTATACCATTTCTGTTTTTGTTTTCCATTCTTCTTTCTGTGTTCTATTTCTTTTTTTGTGTTCAATTTATGTTTCTTTTTGTATACCATTTCTGTTTTTGTTTTCCATTCTTCTTTCTGTGTTCTATTTCTTTTTTTGTGTTCAATTTATGTTTCTTTTTGTTTTCCATTTCTGTTTTTGTTTTCCATTTCTCTTTCTGTTTTCTATTTCTTTTTTTTTTGTTTTCCATTTCTGGTGTGAATTTAATTTCCGTTTTTCGTGTTAAATTTCTATTTTTTTTTGTTTTCCACTTCCGTTTTGGATTTCCATTTCTCTTTCTGTGTTGTAATTCTTTTTTTTTGTTTTCCATTTCTGTTTTTCGTTTTTCATTTCTGGTTTGTATTTCATTTCTGTTTTTGTTTTTCATTTCTCTTTCTGTGTTCTGTTTCTTTTTTTTGTGTGTTCCATTTCTTTTTTTTTTGTGTTCAATTTATGTTTCTTTTTGTTTTCCATTTCTCTTTTTGTTTTCCATTTCTGGGTTGTATTTCATTTCCGTCTTTCATGTTCAATTTATGTTTTGTGGTTTTGTTTCCCTTTAAATTAATTTTTTTTAATTTTATGCTGCGTTTTGTCCTGAGCAACACCGCCACAGCTGCGAAGCTCCAAAAATAATAACTAATTTTATTTTCTAGAGCTCAAAAAAATAGCACATTGGTTGAAATAGTGTTTAAATGGACCTTCCTAATGGATCATGAATTGGTTGTTCTTAGATCATCTAATGTGAAATATGAAGCTGCAAATAAAGTGTTAAAACTGTTTTCTAATAGCTGCATTGCACTAAATATTCCTGATTTACATACACAGATGAGAGCATCAACATATATTATACTGCATAATTATGACCTTTAAATAGACACACAAAATGACAAAGTGCTACGAAGTCAATCATGAATAAATAAAACTCTTTTTCCAATACATTTCAAACGTTCGAATCACATTGAGCGTTGTGAGCAAACTAATGAATTGAAAACTGAAACTTTATTTGTGATTGACGATTTTCACTTTATCAATTTGAATAATCGTTTATTTTATCAACAGACTATTTGAGCTCATTGCAAAGCTTTAAATGGTTTGTGATTGACTTGCAGATTACAGGTATTACTCAACCAGTCAAAGTGAACAGACATTTTGACATTATTTGTTCCATCTCAAACGATGAAAAGTTCCGATGAAGTTGTCAGCTTAAAGGCTTGCTAAGTCGATTCTCGTAATGATTTGACATATTGATAGTAAATGAGCCAAAGAAATGAGCCAAAGAAATGAGCCGAATTTTATGAAACCTGGTATGTATATTACTACTAACCCAACTTAGACTTTAGTCTATATGAATATTTTCTGAGACGAACAGGAGTGGGGGTTATAAGGGAAGCCTGAAATTAAGGAAACGATATTACGTTTCCTATTGGTTTTTCGGGCGAAAACGGTGGTGGTTTTTCGGTTCCTATTGGTTCACGGTGGAAATAGCGGAAGGAGAAATGAGCAATGAGATGCATTTAAGATACGGAAAATAAAAAATATACCTATGTGAGGTCTGTCAGTGTAAGAAACGCCCGACACGTATTTGCTACGTAAACTAAGTAAATTACTCAAGTGCAGATCAAGCACTTGTGACCTCATCTCAACCCATATTCTTTATTGCTATGTAAATAAGTCCGTCACGCAGGGGCTCCGTTAACTAAGCAGATTTCCCACATGCGACACCTATTTGCAATTATCTCAAAAATTAAATCATCAACTAGAACAATATATGTTGGTTTAGGCTTCAAATAAAGTGCTTCATAATATAACAGCTTATTAATAATATGACATGAGTAGGAGTGGAGTTTTACTGAAGGCCGAAAACTAAAATAATGCAAATATGTCGGTTAACATTAAATCTAATGAAAAAATGTACATAACATTTTTAGAACATTACATTTACGATAAGATTGGTTCTGTACAAATTTTCAATCCGACGCATAATAAAAGAGATATTTTGAATTTTATATATATATATATATATATATATATATATATATATATAGATTTTTTTTTATTTGTTTCCTTCTAATAGTAATCCTATAAGAAGGCCACAATTAATTTATACATAGATTATTTCAAAAGTGTGAGATATATATTATAAAGAATTAACAATAACAATTTTAAATTAAAGTAAAAGCATATAAAGAGAAGATTATTTGTCGTAAAAGAAAAACAGAAAAGAAATAATGAATATCCATAAATATTTTAAGTATTGTAGTTGTATCAGTTATAATAAGTATTCAACCGATTAATTGTATTAAAATCATGTTCTGCGAATATTTTAAAAGCATTATTATATTTTAAAAATAACTTGTCTTCTTCTATTAGAAATTTGCCTTTTTTTTGTTCTATGTCTTGTTTTAGTTTTTGTCGTTCGTTAGTCAGTAGTCTGCAATCGTATATTAAATGTTGACTTGTTTGTGGAGTTGAGTAATCGCAGGGGTAAGTATTATTGTCTTTTATGTTAAATCGTTGGTAGTAAGAATTTAGTGAACCATGTCGTGTTACTAATTGTGTAATGTAAAAGTCTGTCTGTATGTATTTACTGTTGAAATATGTGTTAATGTTTGGAATGAAAAGTTTTCAATGTTGTCCGAGTACGAATACAAGAAAATCAAAATATCTTGGTTAATACTCATGATAGAGAAAATATGTATATAACAACATTTATAGGTAATTTAATTGGCAATATGATTGGTTACGTCCAAGTTTTCGATCCGACTTATTAAAACGGAGAGGAAATTTCCCTCCTTTCCCCGTCCGATATCGAATGTTAACGAACTCGGTCTTTACTTTTACGTAAACGGATATATATCTTGTTTGATAACGACATAACAAAAACTGTGACTGCTAGTTCGGTAAGAGATAAATATATACAAATATATATATATATATATATATATATATATATATATATATATGCGGTTTTCTGAAGGCTGAAAACTAGAATTCCAAATATTTCGATTAATATTCAAAATAGAGAATAAATGTATAAAAAAACGTGTATAGAACATTTAATTCACACAATTATATATATATATATATATATATATATATATATATATATATATATATATATATATATATATATATATATATATATATATATATAGAGAGAGAGAGAGAGAGAGAGAGAGAGAGAGAGAGAGAGAGAGAGAGAGAGAGAATATGTGGTGAACGGAGGTAATAAGTATACTATACCAATATACTTTCTTAGTCCTGTGTAATTATAATTTTCTAGAAGAATCAATGACCTGCCAGTTTATGAAAGGACATTTCTTTAGTACAAAGATATAACAGGTGAATATATAGCGATGAAAGTTCTTCACTAAGGGCCCAACTCTCGCCTAAACATTTATGGCGAATAAATTTCATCCCAGGATCCAAATTATGACAGGAATATTAACTTATTGTTGTAAAGTTGTTTGTTGGCCTGTTTCAAGATGAGCCATAGTTGGAATGATAATTGCAGGGATTCGCTAATGAGCAGATTGTTTGTCGAATGAGAATAGCTAATAAAGATAGGAGTTGAGCAAAGTTTCCCAGCTGAATAAATCAGCCAGTGCCGCCATGTTAGGCAGTGCCTCTATTATCTGACGGTGTCTCTATGTTTCTCGCCCCATCATCTGAATTATCCTACGCATGTAATTTATTTTGTGAAGGCTATACCTTTTTGCTCTGTTTATTGTGGCCAAGGGGTTTCTTGTATAGAAATAAGTTGAAAAGTGCCAAAATTGCAAATGACTAAAGATCTAAACTTTTTTTTATCAAGTACAGGCACTTCCTGAACAGAAGAGGCAACGCAGGCCAAGACGTTTCCTAATCTCAACGCAGAAGCCCCACCAGGAAATAACTAATTAAATTGTTTTAGCCAAACTATTAATGTAAAATGTAATGTTTATTAATTATTTAATATTTAGTATACTAAGTAGTGAATAGCGTGAGTCGGGATTGCTCGGCACCTTTCAGCACCCAGCTGATGACAATCGACGTGCGTCTAGAGTGTATTGTTCTAGCGGCCAAGTGACTGCTTTCTCCAGCTTCTCCCAGTTCCAAGGACTTCTTCATAACCCAAGGCTTTTCCACGATTGGGCAACGTATTCTTATTGCAGCTTCAGCAGTTCCAGGACGGTCATCGGGAAGAGAAATGATGGAATTCCATTTAAATGAAGTATCAGGTACCTGATTTTTTTTGCTGTGGCACCTTTCTTCGACTGGTCTGCCATATCTCAATGTTTTGGCGTCAGCCTGCTTTTGTAAATAAGTTTTGTAAGCAGCCCCTTCCCTTTTCTTAAACATTTTTAGACTGCTCCCCTTTAATTCTCTTGAGCTAATACTTCAGAAAAGTTAAATTACAGTTCACGCGTTAAGCTTTAAGGTTAAAAGTATTAATTAATCCTGTTTTTTGGGAGGGGGTGAAGGGGTCTAGTGAGTTGAAGGTAATCAGATTTTTTTCAAGCTCCGGTAAAGATGCATAATCTCCACTTGACAAGAAAATCCAAAAAGCGTTGCTTATTTAACTTCTACACCGTAAATTAAAGGAAAGGTTTTCGATGTTCAACCATTCCTAATGCCAGTACAAGGACTCCTGTTTACCTCAGAAGCAAAAAATAAATTATTGTCTACATACCTTAATAAAAATATGTAATGTTCGGGAATAAAGTTTCTGAAGAGGGACTGGATACCCAAATGCAATAGGGCTACCATTTTAATGAGATTGGATGACAGAATGGTAGGAAAGGGGATAGAGGAAAAACGAAGAAAAAAGGACGGCAAAGGAGAAAGGCAGAAAGAAAAACAGTCTACTGCTGAACTCAATTAAAGTAAATTAAAGAAAAGTTTCGTCTGAATTATTAATGATGGAGTTCTGTGTGGCTAACAGAGTGCGGGGGGAACGTCGATGAGGAAATGCCTAGCGCAGTGTTTGAACCAGGAAGAAGAGAGGGCGGGTTGTGGGAAAGAGGAAAATAACGGATTGGAACGATGTAGGAATTCAATATGTTGCTTATCTACTTCAGGAACAATTTGGGTGTAAGTCATGAAGGGGAGTCTTTCGGTGTGGAAAGGTGACTGCCAAAAGTTACGTTGGAGGACTTGATTTTAGAGGATTAGGGTCGCGTGGTTCAGGTTTCGATGAAGAGGGGAGCCATAAGAAATGGTTGTTCGCAGTCCTATTTTATAGATAAGGATTTTGAGGCGAAGGGAATGGTTGGGGGGGGGGTTGACGAAGTGTTTGAGGGAGTGGTGTTCGTTGGGGATGAATATGACTTTCTAGGGGAGGGTTTGTCCTCGGGGTTGTCCGAAGTAGGGGCAGGATTGGTGAAAACAATGAATACGGAACAATATTAGCTATCGTAGCATTAGTAGTAAAAAATAAACATTTCATCTGTTTTGGCGAAATATGCATTTTCTGATTACACGATTCAAAATGGTTGAGTGCTCCCATTGGATAGAGAGGGAGCTCAAGATAGCAATACGCGATGCACGATGTCTTAGAGGATACTGATTGAGTTGGTTTAGGATTGAAATTTGTCTTCTTGATTGGAAGGTGTGTACTAAAAACTAGGAACGCAGCAACTGGAACCTATTAACCTATTTATTTAACTCTCCGTCTTTTTAAACTAATATTTTTACCGAACAACTTTACGTATAAAAATAATATTTGTTCTAAATGTCCTCCCATCCCTTAGCTTGATTATGTAGGACATAGGTAATGAGTGATTTGCAACTACCTCAGCAGGTTCCCACTTTTTAGTTTTAATGTTTTGAACCCACATTAAAATTTATATATGGTTATATATATATATATATATATATATATATATATATATATATATATAATTTATATCTATGGTCTCATTTTTCTTTAATGAACAGTGTTTTCTGAATTCTTACAATATTGCATCGAAACTCTTCTTCTGGTTTAAGTTTAATTGGCGAATGTAATATCATCATCATGCATGAGTTCTTCAGTCGAGCAACTTGGACAAATTGATTCTGCTTAGAATTTTGATAGCCTCGAAATATAAGTAATTTCATCTTTAAAAACTTTGAAACTGTTTGCTAAGTTACCACCATGAACATCTAACGGATGGATGGGGGTTCTTCAACACCATTTCTTGGGTTCAAATCCGCAGCCCTATGTATAATATGGTGAACTTAGATAAGATGTTTTTATTATTGACAGTTTTTTATTGCTTTAACATTTACTCACTATTACAAACTAAATCATGACCTCATATAACATGTGAACACTGCATATCATTTGTTTTAACGTCTATTAGCTTATTTACATAACAGGAGACATACCTTGAAGCGGAGCTTACCCCGATTAGATCAGAACTGGCTACTTCATATATTTATCAGCTGCTTCATGGGAACTTAAGAGACCCATCCTGATCTCCTAGCCTTCAAATACCTTCGAGTCAGAAAGATCAAGGACCAGGGAGTGAAACGTTATTACTGGCCTCAAGGATATTAAGGACCGGGAGGGAGTGGTAGAATAAATCAACTGAAAGAAAATATTATACATTCTAAGAAATTGTTTAAAAGTTTTTATGTTCTAGTTGTGTTATTTCTGTTATTTTTATTTCGTTAGCATTTTTGTATGAGTATATAGGATGCAATTTATAACCTCTAATAAAGAATGGGTAAATTAAGGAGGAGCATATATTATTTATTTTCGTTCAACTCTGTTGTATTTTTTCTGTTGGAGCAAATAAAGTTTCTATTCCTCCATTATGAATATTCATTGCCTTAATGAAACAACTACTACTAGAGCATGCGCATAGTCGATATAATGAATTAATTCTCCTAAAGACTTTTTATCTCTGATCTATTACAGTGCTTGTTAAAAGCCCCCGAGACAAGAGAAGAGAACGTTTAACAACTTTTTTTTTTCTTTCATAGAGATTACTTTGAAAAAAAGGGACAAAAAGTCTTTAAAAAGTAAAATATATATAGAGGCTAATAAAATAAAAAAGTAGAAGGACGGAAGGAAGAAGAAGAAAAACGAGGATCCCAGGAGATCCGGTAGGAAATGGGATAGATAAGGGCTGCAGGAGAGGGGATGGGAGGGGGTGCTCCAGGGGTAGGGGTGCTTAGGGGTAGGGGGTGGAGGCCACTCTGTATTAGAGTTACATTAGCCTGCCTAACCTTACAACTCTATAACCTCAAATATAAATTTCAGGACCTCCCTCTGCATTCTCTTTACCTCTTTGGCCATTATGAATAAATGTCTGCTACTAGTAGCAGATAATTCAAATATACATATAAAGGCCATCCCTATCCTTGGAAAGAAACTTTCGTTTCATACTTATGGACGTTGTAAGATAAAGAAACTTTAAACAAGGAGGAACATTTTTCTTAAAGCCAGGTGACCTCTTAATACACCCAACCAAAAAGTTATTCATAACCAAAAAGTTTGGTCAAAAAATGTCACCCAACTGTTTTTGGAATTTTTGTTCAGTTTCAAATTTTTATTTCTTTATTTAATTTTAAATGTAAGCTGTAATGTTAACACTTAGCATATAATATCCTGGATCAGGAGTTCTGATTCGATACAAGACGATCTTAGTAAAGCAGTAAAAAGAAAATAGAATCACGTATGATGGCGTAACGAGTGCGCCAGAGCTATCTGGAGGGAGAGAGGGAGAGAGAGAGAGAGAGAGACAAGGAGGGAGGGAGAGAGAGAGAGAGGGAGAGAGGGAGGGAGGGAGAGAGAGAGAGAGAGAGAGAGAGAGGGAGGGAGGGAGGGAGGGAGGGAGGGAGGGAGGGAGGGAGGGAGGGAGAGAGGGAGAGAGAGAGAGAGAGAGAGAGAGAGAGAGAGAGAGAGAGAGAGAGAGAGAGAGAGAGAGAGAGAGAGAGAGAGAGAGAGAGAGAGAGAGAGAGAGAGAGAGAGAGAGAGAGAGAGAGAGAGAGAGAGAGAGAGAGAGAGAGAGAGAGAGAGAGAGATTTGATTTGATTTGATTTATTTATTTAATAACCTGATACATTTAGGACTTAAAAGTCCTCTCTTACAATGCTCAGGAAAAAGAAAATTTACAATTTGAATTTACAACCTCAGTGTCAAGGCAACATAAAATAGTTTACTCAAAACAAAAGCAAATATACAATACAAAAATAAAATTTATAAAATAACAAAAAACAAAAAGGATGTCTCTCTTTAAATGAATACATAACTTTGAAATAAATACATTCATAATCTTGAAATACATTTAAGTTCGTATCTTCTTTATGGCACTTTTAATTGTTGTCACAGTCTTGCTTAAATCGATATGTGATCCATACTTATTGAATATCCTAGCGGCTGCTATTCTATAGGACCTATTATATACTGTGGTTCGGTGTTTCGGGATACATAGTAAGCTCTTTGAGTGTCTTGTTGCTCTGTTGTGAATGTTGCTTAGGAATTTTAGTTCTTTGTAGATGTATGAGGGCTGCTGACTCTTCAGAATCTTGCATGTCAGGAGTAACAAAGCCTTATCTCGTCTTTCTCTAATTCTGTCCCAACCCAACCTATTATAAAAGTCAGATATATGCTCGTGCCTTTGGACATTAAAAATGAAGCGTACCGCTGCATTCTGGGCTCGCTGCAATCGGTCCATCAGAGTACTTGCCATATCGGTCATTGCCAGAGATGCGTAGTTAAAGTGAGGTAAAACCAAACTTCTTACTAGTATCTTTTTGATGAAAATAGGTACCACAAAATTAATTCTTCTTATTTGACCAAGGGTTCTATATATTTTGGCACATCTATTCCTGATTTCTTCATTCCATGACAACGTACTGGTCATTGTAATCCCTAGATTGCACACCTTGTTCTCTAGATCTAAGAATTCATTCCCAATTTTTAATTTCAGCAAGCTATCACGCTCAATTTTCTTAAGCTGTGACGAATAGCCCATTATGATTGCCTTACATTTTTGGCTATTTATCAAAACTCCAAGATCTAATAACTTTATTTATGTACATATTAATTATTATTTATTTGTTTTAATATTTTCAATTTTAACAATTGAGTATATATAATCGTTTTTGTAATTTCTTAGTCAATGTAGTTTTTAATTATCCGCATACTTTATATGATATTTTATATTTGTTGAATCAATGATTCATTTTCGTTTTTATATTTGTTTATTTCTTTCCTCGTTAGTGTTTTTTTAATGTATTCTGTTTTGCGTTATTTTGTCCTGTAATAGTGTTAGCGTTTAATTTTTTCTTGTTACGTTCTTCCAGACATCCCATTTATTTATGTTTTTTTGAGCAAATAACGAACGCTTCACAATAAATAGACCGTATGCTGCCTGCAAACACTAAGTTCTCTCTAAATATGACTTAATAATCCTCCTGACCCTATGTGTACTAAACTTGAGTGCCATATAGTGGAATTATCCAGTTGTTTAGCTGATGTGGGTTATCTTACTAACTTTGAAACTACACAACTTTGTCCAGCAATCTGGTTGTTATTCATGCATGTGTTGTAAACATAGCAAGGGCTGGTAGGCAGCACATTCTGAAAATTATTTCTTATGTATGTTTTCCCAAGACTAACGATGTCTGTCGCACCCCAAAAATATAATATGATTTAATCCAAAATTAAAAGAAACTATTTAACTGTTTCCCATATTGATTTTAAACAATAAATTTGTGGAAACATGTTGTTATAGAAATAATACTACTGCACAAACAAAGATTTAGATAATATCCTACGAAATACTCCTTTGACTAAGATATTGAATATCATTAATTTATGAAACATTTCAAAAGGATACAAAATAACGACAAGCATAATTTATCGTTACGGATAAAAATAACCGAGCAATTATTACGATTACGTTCCTTATATTCTGAAATCGGACCGGGGGGGGGGGATAAAGGGGGTAATTTTGATAATTAAAAATATTTCCGTTATTATTTCTCATATCGAAAAATTGTATAAAACCAATGTTATTGCAATATTAATGGTCTATACATGTTGTTATAAACATGTTTTCTTTATCTTCAATATTAATAAAGATATTGACATTTTTTCAGCCTTCAGTTACCGCCTGCATTAAGTCATCGCACTTAAAAATAAGGGAATATACTATGAAACCTCTAATTCCAAGCATAAATACCTAATATTGTTTTCAACGGGCCTTCATTATGTGAGATAAATGCCAATGGTTAGTATGATGACACCATCAATTATGATTTTATTGTCCGCCTACTTCTCAACTACTCCTCGGATTTATTTATTTTTGGAAATAGAGAACACATGCTAAGATGAGATCAATTGTGTCATTACAGCATGTGGGAAATACGCTTAGTTTACGCAGCCCCTACGTGATGGACCTTTTTCTATTGTACTGAGTGAAAGACTATTATAGTAAAATATATTCTAAGTACAGATTTTTTTTTTTTTTTTTTGTATGAAATGCTCATACACAATTAACAACAACAGCAGCCGTCTAATACATTTTTGAATTTCATTTTTTGATTAAACTAACATAACATGAGAGTATTTGAGTATACCTAATATTGGCATGATGTTTGAAATCTGAAAGTATTTTATATGAAACTATACAGCCAACGGTATTGAGTTTTATAAGGAATCGGAAACAAGAAATATACTCAAGAAAAAAAGTCAATACTTTCTCTCTGAAGTCAATACTTTTAAGTGCTTTTATGTTTTTTTTTTTTTATAGATTGAAAATTTACTTTACCATCACTTCATTAGATCTACTGGAAAGGGATTAAAAATGTGGAATATACTGTATCATTTATTTGATGTTAGCAGTAAATGAGTAATACACTTCACATCAAATAGTATTAATCTCATTCTGTTTATAATCATACATTTAAAAAGCCTTGCAAATTCACAGAGACCAACTTGAACAACAAAAATAACCTTTGATAACATTTTGATAAATGAAATTGAGACTTTCGTTTCAATTACTACTCTCCCGTTACATGAATTAAAAAGGTCCATATTAATCCTCAGAGACCATTGGGAACAGTTTGTCCACAGAATACCATCCTTTTATATCCAGGGTGGGGAAAAAGGTTTTAATTTGTCGAGTTCATCAACAAATAAACTTCCTTGTTTATGTCGAAGCTGTACTAATATAATTACCAATTATAACAGACTTTTCCTGTAATTTATTTATTCTATTATCAATTATTAATAAATCAATCTCATATTCCCTCTGCATCTAAATACTTTTTAATGTATGGAAATTCATCTTTCTTTACAATTAAAATATTATAATGAAAAGCGATTGAAATTTAACGAATAACACCTCAATGAAATTAATGATTTTATTAATACAAAACATCATCATAAACAAGCGAGCTAATTATAAAATTACATATAGTTCGATTCCCGCATGGGCAGTAGGAATTTATTTAGTAACGGAATTCAAGTAAAATCCTGAGTGCCACCCTGGCTAGAATAGGGTGGTAACTTGTAGATAACCCGTCCCAATTAGCCTTAGTTGCAAAAAGAGGACGTTAATGAAAAATTAAATTTAATTAAATTATAAAATGTATAAACGTAAAATGTTTAAAATAAAAAAAAAAGTCCGTCACACAGGGGCTGTGTAAACTAAGTAGATTTTCCATTTGCTGGTAAACACTACAGATCTTCTATGGCAACATATTCCCTATTTCCTTGTAAAAACCCGGTTGGTCATTGAATACTTGAGTTACGATAAAATGATTAGCCCAACAATTGTAGAGCATCAATAGTTAAACAAGATTGAATATATAACGTTTTACAATACCACGGATTATAAGGAACTTGATTTGAATATTCGAATCACCCATCTCACTAAACCCCCAATACTCCAGATCCGTCTTCACTCAATAACAAATATGGTCTTTAGTGTTGACTGAAACAGTTAAATATCGGGTATGGTATAGAAAAGTAAATATCTTCGAAATAAGAACGGCGGGTGAAAACTAAAAAATCCGAATATCTCGGGTTGTATTCATGGTTTAGAAAATATGTAAATGACATTTTCTCTCTCTTTTTAAACTCTCCAACTGGTCTGATTTGGCGCGCTAACGGGCTTGACCAGACCTTTAATTGAACAGTATTGACAACTACACAACGACTTACTTTCAGAGCTAATAACAGTATTCTTCACTTAAATTAATGAATTAATAGAATATTGTGCTTTCTCAATCTAATTATGTTGTAAACCTATCAGTGCAAGCGTTAATAAACTGGGTAATTCCTGAGGTGTTCTTTTCTATCTTCTATTTTTAGTTTCTTAAGCTACTTTTGTTAAAATCTAATTTTATTATTATGCAGTCTTATAGATTTTATTAATTTTAAAAACGCTGCTACAAAATGTATAGTATATGCTATTTATGACACATACAGGAAAAATAGCTCCTTTGTGCTAGGATAGAATAGAAACAAAAATAGTGGGAACAAAGTGCGATGCTAGAGCAGTAATGGACTAGTACATATATATAATATTGTTACGTTTATAAGAGTTCTTTTGGATTGTAAAATCAAACACACACAAGCTTCAGAGTTTTTATCACTGCACCATTTATTTAACAACACACTACAAACTTGGTTAATTATACTTAACTACTACTCACAGTATGCACTGATTGCTTCACTGTTCTTGTTATTACACAGTCCAATAACTTACTCACGATCACTGAAGTTGACAAAAGACGGCACTGCGCTGTCCTTTACATCGCCAAGTTAACGCACTGCACTGTCTGAAACACGGCACTATGCTGTTCTTTACTGAGTCACGACACAACACTGTTCTTCACATAAAAATACTTTACCGCACTGCAACTAAGTCGCACTGTAGCACTGAACGCACTTGATGAGCACTTGAAGACAGCTTAGAACAAACTAAACTAAATTAGGGTCGGTCTGGAGCTCTGGGGCACAATGATCCAAAATCAACTGCCCCAGAGCTCCTTCAGTCAGAAGGATTCAACAGAGCCAGAATTGACACCTCAGGACTAAGGATCACACCAACAGTGCCTTCCCCTGATTGTTGGGAAGGACGAAGAGTGGCCCAGGCCCCACATATCAAGAGGACTGCAACGCAGGGCTAAGACGAATCCAGAAAGATGGGGTCTTGCCGAGAACATCTGTCTGCCCCTTTGATCTACTTCGTACTTCCCAAATACGTGAATATCTCTGTTTAATTTTTCATGAATTTAATTTTTTCAACAATATTTTGAACGGAGCATATTTTCGTCATTGACTATGTAGGATCGATGGAAGAAATTTTTCGAAAATCACGTCTTGAGTACAAAATTAATTGGTGATTTCCCTTAATATAAATCTTCTAATAACAACTCACAGCAGATGATATTAAATGGGCTGCATTCCAAATCTACTAAATGCGTCATTAAAATCGTGAGATAAAGGAGTACTGGTATGGAGATTAGTAAATTTAACCGAGTTTTGCTTGTGCCATTCCAACAGCTAGAACCTGGAGTTATTTCATTTGACTGGAACGCAGAAATCTATGCACCGTCGTGAAGATTTCGGCCGGGATTAAGGAATGACGCTTTTACACTCATGCATGCCGTATCTAAAACGCGAACCAGCCTCCCTGATATCCGAATCGTTGCGGGCCTTTTGATGGGGCAGAGCAATAACGGTTTAATAACTGGCTCAACTTAGTCCATCACCTGACGAAGTTGGAAGCCCTTTGAAGTGCTTGCCGGGAGGATGAAGCTGTTAGACAATTGTTGTATTAGTTTATAGTTGGTCGGCAGTCCGGGACTTTGAACTCCTAAGGACTCCCAACCCTTCCTGATAACCCAACTGGAACTATTCCACTTACTCCAGGATTTCTCCCCAGCTCCAGCTTATTCATCGCCGATAGCAGCATTCTCCCAGATATAGGTTTCAATCTAGATATTGTCTGATCTCAATACCCATAATATATTTTTTATGAGTTTCGTAATGAGTCCCCAAATTTATATCATGAAGAAAGAAAAAGTTTGACTTGGTCAGAGACCATGTTAAACCCCTTTTGATTACCCAATATGATAACATTCTTAAAATAAGTATATATGTGTTTGTAAAAGACACAACTGAATGGAATGTATATATGAAATTAGAATGTCTGTCACACAGGGGCTGCAAAAACTAAGCACATATTCGAGCTGGTATAACACACTATTAATCTCTTCTTCTTATAGACTAAGTAAAACTTTAATGAGTTGAAGTAGGAGTTTACAGAAGGTTAAACACACGAAAACTCGAATAAATCATTTAATATTTAGTCTTCATAAAGATATAGAGTAACAAGAGATTAGCATCAGCATTTTAAAAAGATTGGTACTATAACATTTTTGGATCCAACTTATAATAGAGGAGGTAAATTGATATTTCAACCCCCTCCCAATTACCCTCAATTAGTGGCTTTATATATCGTGGTCCGATTTGAGCCATTACGAATATGAACATTTATGTTGAATGTAAGTAAACTGTTTAACTCAACTCTAATTAAATAGTAAAATATTGATTATAGATCAAATAAACATTTTCGAGTTAAGACAGAAAAACCTTAATTGATGAGGACGTAATTTGCATGTATCTCACACATTAAAAGCTCAATGTAGACAAAATATGGTATTTAACCCTCAGTCGGGCGCGTCAAAAATATTCCGCCTTCGGGCGCGTGTATCTCAGAGATACAATCTCAACCGTTTTTACGGAAATACAGTTTTTTAATATATATTTTGCACTAAAATGTTCAGTGTGTAATTAGAAATCATATCTGAGGAAGTATTTGTTTGAAAGAAGTAAACAATTTTCAAAATTGACACGTACTATAATAAAAAAAAATCATGGTAGATAATATAACCAAGTTGGTTATAGATTCATTGTTATTAAAACCGTGGACGATAATTTTTAAAATATAATTAAAACATACAAATACCAAAAGAAATAGTTTAAATGCACATGTCTTAATTATTCATAATTCATTTCAGTTTGTGAACAATATAAACAAAATATCTAAATATAACTTCATTCAAAAATAAGTAGCACGAAGTCACTTTTAGATAAGACTTATTAAAAATCATCTAAATTTTAATGTACCAATCCTTTTAAAAATACCAGTTTAATTATTATCTCTTTTGCAGAGCTGCATTACAATTAGGACAAGGCGTGGAACTATGTTGTAAACAAATTTTGCTTTTGCAAATCTCACAAGAATAATGAGTAAACCTACATTTCTTTTCAGTTTTGCTTGGTTCACATCATTTGCTTTAGTTCGTTGTAGTGGAGGGACTTTTTTTATGCTGTTCTGTACTTGAGTTCAATGTATGGTCCAATGAGTCTCTGTACTCGTCAAGTTTCGTCCCTAGTTCGGTTGGTAAACGTCTACTGTTGTCACTGCGTCATACAATATTTTCTTGAATAAGTTCTTCTGAAAGCTCATGTATGAGCAAAATAATAGAAAAATTGGTTTATATAATTCCATTCAATAAAGAGAGAGTAAATTGATGTATATATTTATGAAATACAGATCTCATAAAAACTTACGAGATCGGGCGCGTGGTATCTAGGAGATTAAACTGAATGACAGGTGAAACACACGACTCCATCAAACACAGTGACACTACTGACCTTGAGGGGGAGACCTATAAAGCACATAACTCGAAGCACTACACCACCACTCTCTGCTAGGAGGAGTGGCAAATATTTTTCTAGAAACTGTGCGATCACGCGCCCGACGGAGGGTTAAGCTTCAAATAAAGTAGTTATTGACATATCAGCTGAGCATCGTGAACATGAGATTTTGGGGTTTACTGAAAGGTGAGAACTTTAAAAATGCAAATAACTCGGTTAATATTCAACATAAACATATGGAAAAACATATATGTAGCATTGCTTATGCCACATTTAATTTGGAACCTGATCGGTTCTTTACAACATTGATCGATAAACATTTGAGACATTTTTTCGAAAATATCGGCACGAGTGCAATCTCACTAGCTAATTTCCCTTAAGGTTTTCTTTAAATGTTAACTCGATCAATAATTAAAATGCCTGTTTTTTATAAAGTAATTTTATTTCCTGCCCAAGTGAATGCATAACTTACAGGTGAGAAGATACAGGTCCTACAGTAGATAGAGGAGAAAGGTGTCAAAATATTAAAAGTGATTTACTACCGAAGCTATTGAAGTTGAAAGTTCGAGCGTGTATCGGTGAGACAGAAGTTTTCCAGTGATTTGTACATAAAGTTCACTTCACATAAAGCAGATTGAAAGACTAATTCCAGATTAAATTGACACGTAACTTCGTCCATAAATTTCGGTTTTCCACCGAAGTTAGGTCTATTTGAGAGCGACAAAAAAAAAAAAATGAGTTCGTTAGCAGAAGAATCATTAATCCTTTTAAGGCATAAATCTGGATTTAGTCATTTATCTCAATGGCCATTTTATGTGGCAGAGTCGATTTTATGTGTCGAGAGTCGATTTTATGGCGCAGTCGATATTTGAGCACTATAAAACCCAGCAGTGAGACTTCCGAGCTCCGCTTCTCAATTTTATCTCTTTCCTATTTGGTTTCTCTCTTCATATTCTTTATTGAGGCTTTGCACGTTCTGTCATTCTCGTTCCGTTGACAGCCCATTGGATTTAACGTAAAATTTAAAACTATTTGTAATCTTATGTAAAATAAATGATATTAAATATTGAATATGGTGTAAATAATAATTATGATAATATTTGGGAGAACTATTCCCAGAATCCGAAGGGGTAATAATAGGTATCCAAAACCAAGTTATTTAAAATGTACAATACAATTTACTACACGGTTCTGAATATTATAGCAGGTTGCGAAATATTGGAAGGGACAGAATATTTACAGAGACACAATAATGTACCACTAATATATACCACAAAGCGATAGCAACTAAATTCGGCATTCTGGATAGTGGAGGTTCCTTATTATCTGTACGTCCGTCAAAAGTTGCTGGAAAACGATGATGTAAAAATGTATTGGGATGATCATAATAAGCCCGATATTCTTGTCACTGATAAGGCAAAAAAACCAGCTGACAACATTCATATCGCTGTCCCAAATGATAAGAATATCCGTCTTATCACCGAAGTCTCACTCCGAGAAAATAAGAAAATACCAGGACTTGGCTATCGATATAAAAGCCCTAAAGAAGCTTCTGTCACTGTCACTGCATAACAAATGGCAACAAAACACAACAAACACTTAAAGGCAACAAAATATACTTATTTACCTGAAAAATTGATAATATTATCGAATAAAACAGTTCTGTTAGATACAGTAATAATTGTTCCTAAATTTTTAAACTCCCATTTAAAAAATAAATAAATTAAAACATATAGTGGTTGGTTAGGAATCCGGCTATAATAAAATCCAGTATCTGAACTGTACAAAAAAGTTCGTCACGCAGGAACTGCGTAAATTAAGCAGATTTCCCACCTGCTTGTAAAACACACGTGATCTCATCTCACCACAAATTCTCTATTTTTATGAAAATTCTGTATGCGTTAACTAACCAGATTCCCCACGTGCGTCACGTATTTGCATTTATCTCAAAACGTAAAAGTTCAATGAGAATAATATATGGCGTATATGCTTCAAATTAGTTCTTAATAATATGGCAGCTTATTGTTAATATGACATGAGTGTCATATTATTTAGGACCGAAAAAACGGAAATATCTCGGTTAATAATCAAGATAGTGAAAAAACGTACTTACAAACATTTATACATCATTAAATTTGGAATATTATTGGTTCTATAAAATTCCGACGCACAATAACGGAGATATTAGGAATTTTCGAAATTCCCCTTCTGGGGAATTTATGCTGGTCGGATTTCAGCCATTAACGAACTTGTCGTTGTACATAAAACGCTTACACATGGAGTTTGGTAACGATACAACATTGATTGCGACCGCTAGAGTGGTAACCCTGGCTAGAAATGGGTGGCGACCTGTAGATAACCCGTCCCAATTAGCCTTAGGAGCAAAACATTGGACGTTAATAAATAATTTAATTTAACTTAGAGTGGTAACAGACAAATATTTGTGTGAGTGTGGTGGAGGGAAATCTCCTGAAAGTGGCCAATCTTCGTTACTGCCAATCTTGTGGGAATAGATTGTTCTATTTAAAAATTCGTGTATGTGTATATGTATGTATATATGAAAGCTATAACCTTCTTCTGGAAATGAATAGATAATAAAAAAAGTCCGTCGGGCTGCGAAAACTAAGAAGATTTCCCACGTGAAGTTATGCAATAGAGAAATTTCCATGCGAGAGCCAAACATTTACGGCAAAAGGCCGAACTAGCTTATGGCGGGAAACCGCCCTACGTTATGGGCCCAAATTTTATAAAAATGCCAATATCTCTGTTAATATAGAAGATAGAGAATAAAAGTATAGAACACTATTTATAGTAAATTTAATTTACAATAAGATTGGTACTATACACATTTTGATACGACTTATGGTAACGGAGACATTTCGAACTTTCGAAAATCCCCCTTCTAAACCCCCCTCTACCACTGGCCCGATTTCAGCCATTGGTCTGTCTTTTTCCATAAAACGTTCAAATATCGAGTTTGGTAACGATCAAACAAAAATTGTGACCGCTAGAGCGTTAACAGACAAATATATATATATATATATATATATATATATATATATATATATATATATATATATATTTATTTATTTATAGATATATATACAATTTTGAACGGACCTCATTTTCGTCATCTCCTGGGTAGGATCGATGGACATTTGAAGAAAATGTTCGAAAATCGCGTCATGAGTACGACCTCTATAGCTGATTTCCCTTAAGGGAAATCTACTAAATGATAGAAAAGGAAGAAAAATATGTATTTTTTAATCTCCTTTAATATGTCGAATTAGCACTGCTCTAGTCGGTAAACTATATATTTTATTACCTCAACAAAAAAATTTGAATACTTAATGTTAATTACATTGGTATAAGCATATAATTATTAGAGTTAAGTGCTATTATCGAATTCCCTCCTCACTACAAAAGGGTTGAAAGCGGCATACTGAGGACGAAATTTACTGAGTTTCCCTTTTCTTTAGGATTATTTACTCAAACGTTAAATAAGGGAAATTGAAAAAAAAAATAGGTTGTTTTTCTAAGTCTTTCCTTGATCTCTTATTTGTCAAACATAGTATTTTTAGACTTTGCTTTGTGAAACGATGCGGTGGTTGACCTAAGCTCAGGGTAGTCAACCGTATTAACCTTTGTTCTCGGCATCTCCAATTCCTGGGATTAATTCTACCGTGGGTAGAGAATATATTTATATAAATATATAATATTATGTGGGAAGCGGATTCTCATATATTCAGCTGTTCAGCTTTCATATCATTACTTCAAAAGGGTTTTAATAATCCACCCCGAATTTCCTCTTCTTCATAAATCCGTCCTAAATCCCAATAAACATGTTGTGCTGCTCTGCCCGGTTACCAAAATATTTGCGTGGGAGCATTAACTAATGTCGATCTCCGCTAATATGCAAATGTTGATGACCTGTTTGCTCCGCAATGTCGTTTGGAATCTAAACAGCTCCTACCGTTATTAATACTATCAATACAACGGATTTCCATCTAAGATTCTCTGACGATTTCTAATTTGTATTAAAGGTCAAGGTTGTTGTAAAAAGGAAATTCCAGTTTCTCAATAATAATAAAAATGCTAACCCATAATAACAGACAAAATGAGAGCATTGTTTGTAAAATACACAAAAGTCCGTCACGCAGGGGCTGCGCAAGGTAAGCAGATTTCCCACGTGAAGTATCCCAATAGAGAAATCTGCATTCTGGTAACACTTGATACTGCCGTGAATAAATTCAAACGGTAATGAGAAATCTTTCAGTTAATTGAAATAAATTCCCAACTGAAACGGTTTCTGAATTGTAAGAATAATTTATATTTCAATAAATCAAATTTTAGTAGTCCAAGAACTAAAGAAGGGGGGGGCGGATGAACAGAACGTATTTGCATAAATCTCACAAAGTAACGAAGGTAAGGTAAGGTTAGAAACGACAGGTAAGGTTAGAAGAAGCTTCCACCTGAGCCGAGTACTGGCGGAAATGGCCGACCTAATCCGAACTATACCCGACCACATACTTCATAAAAATGCAAATATCTCGGTTAGTATTCAAGATAGAGAATAAATGTATATAACAATATTTATAGTACATTTAATTTTCAATAAGATTTATTCTGTACAATATTTTGATCCGACGTATAGTAACGGAGATATTTTGAATTTTCGAAAAATCTCCCCTCTAAACCCCCTCTCCCACTGGTCCGATTTCAGCCGTTAACGAACTTGATCTTTCTTTTTACATAAAACGACTAAATATCGAGTTTGGTACCGATCAAACAAAAATTGCGACCGCTAGAGCGGTAACAGACAAATATATATATATATATATATATATATATATATATATATATATATATATATATATATATATATATATATATAGAGTTTTTAAGGGACCTCAATTTCGTGATCTAATAGGGAGGATCGATGGAGATTTGATGATAATTGTCTAAAATTCCGTCTTGAGTACAACCTCAATAGCTGATTTCCCTTATGGGAAATCTGCTAATACATATTCAATGTTCATTATTGCGTTTGTATGGGAGAATAAATTAAAAAAAAACTGAAAACAGATTGGTTACGAGTTCTGATTTTTAAAAGAAATTTGTTATTAGCAGATTTCCCTTCAATGAAATCAGCTATTGATGTTGTACTCATTACGCGATTTTCGAAACATTTCTTCAAATGTCCGTCGATCCTACATAGTAGATGATGAAACTGAGGTCCGTTCAAAATAATGTATATATATCATATACGGTATCGGTTAATTTTAATTTATCTTCTATATTGCTTTTTATAGAGAAACAAAAATGTATTCTACAATGAATTACAACCCCACAATAGCCAGAAAGATTTAATCAATATGTAAATATATTCCAATCACTTGGAAATATCCAAACAGAGTGAAAAATAACTTCAGCCATATAAAAGATAAATTAAAATCAACCCATACCAAATATGATACGAAATAAACTGCATGAATTTCAATTTAGGGGAACCATCGCAATTACTCAATAGAAGAGTCAGACAACACGTGTTAAACATTGATCATAAAGACAATAAAAATCCGTCACGCAGGGGCTGCGTAAACTAAGCAGATTTCCCACGTGTTTTTTTATAGTAGAGAAATTCCACGAGAGCCAAACAGTTACGGAGACAGACGAACTAGCTTTCGACGAAAACTGAAGACTAGACCCGAAGTTAGCCGATCTCGTTTCGTCCGTTACAACTAATTAAAATGCAAATATCTCGGTTAATATTCAAGATAGAGAATAAATGTATAGAACAATATTTATAGTAAATTTAATTTGCAATAAGATTGGTTTTATACAATTTTTTGATCCGACGTATGGTAACGGAAATATTTTGAGTTTTCGAAAATCCCCCTCCCACTGGTCCGATTACAGCCGTTAACGAACTTGATCTGTCTTTTTGCATACAACGTTTAAATATCGAGTTTCGTAACGATCAAACAAAAATTGCAACCGCTAGAGAGTTAACAGAGAAATATGTATGTATATATATAAATATATATATATATATATATATATATATATATATAATTTTGAGCGGACCTCATTTTCGTTATCTCCTGGGTAGGATCGATGGACATTTGAAGAAATTTTTCTTAAGGGAAATCTGCTAAAACATCCCAAGCTGACCACGTGATTAAATACAACCATAACTTTGGTTTTGATAACGTAAGTAGGAAAATATAAAAATACAAGCAAGAAGACGATAAAAGTGAATATGCACATCATAAAAAAAAAATAGAAAAAAAATTGATCAATAAGAAACAGAGATAAAACATGTTAATTATATATGTTACAATTTATTAGAAACTTTAAAGTGATAGTTGAACTTCATTAGGGATAATCGATATATTTTTATTTCTTCATGTATTGACCTAAATCAGCTGACTTGACACGTCATGCTGTTCAAGCAATTCTCCGATTGGCAAGGCTAATGAAAGTTCCTTTAGTATGTAGCCTAGTATAGAATTTCTCCTGATGAGGCGACATATGAACGCGAACTAGAAGAGAAATAAAAATAACTTTTAACATAATCATTTGAAGTATTCATTATTTTGTTGACCTTCCGCTTTGGGTTAGTTAAAGCATTAAGCATTCTCACTAACTATGCACAAGAATGCACTAAATAAAATCCTGGAGAGAAAAAGGGTGGGAGCCCGTAGACATAAGGACTTCATTAATAAAAGTAATCACATTTTTCTTTTGAAAAGCAAAAAATGTTGATAGATGGTAATTTATTTATTTTATGTATAAAGAAATAACATGGGAATCAATATGAGGATGTAGAGAATGCCACTGTGCGGTGCCTAGAGCAAATATACTCCCTATTTCTACGATTACTGGAGAAGGCAAAAAAAGGAAGAAAAAAAATTCAATTCAATGTTGACATAGTGAAGTTTAGTTTTTTAGCCGCTAAATTAAATACGAAGTAATTTTTTTTTAAATATTTGTAGGAATCAATTCATTTTTCAGCTAAAATAATCTAGTAGCTCTGTGTAATTGGGCCAGAAGAGATAATTGCCAAAATAGATGGAAAAACTTGGAGTCTGGAGAATAAACTACATGGCTTCTGCTTGTGTGTGGTTAATTTATGTATAATTGTCTCTCTTCGCTGTATTCGTCCTATTTCTAAATTAATAAGTTTCCTAAATGTGTTTGTACAACCATAATTAATTTAGCTGTGTATAATAGACGAGGTAATTTCGTGTCAATTACACTCACTTTGTTGGTTTGTTTTAAGAATGTATTTTTATTCATATGACAGTCAATTAAACGTTTTCTAGTTATTTTTGGAGAGTTATTATTTAAACTTCTTATGTTTATTCTTGTTATTTTTTTATCTATATTGATTGGGGTGTATATATATATATATATATATATATATATTGTGTATACGTCATTGAGTAATTATTTCAGAAGACCAACAATTACTAACTTTAATAGAGAATAGTGTCTATTATGAATGTTGTCGTTAGTAAATATAACGTTAGTACAGATAAGTGTAGAGTTCGTAAGAAATAAAATTTCCTTTGCCAAAGTGAGAATTGAGTCCTAGGAGCAATGGGATTTAAAGTTAAGGATTATGTTATCTGCCGTCGGTTACATAATTATTTTTTGGAGATGTTTCTCTTGGAATCATTAGGTATTTCAAATTCATCTGCATGTCTGTATTAGAAGGCAGTCGTTATTCCAAAAGGAATACATCAGTCGCTTAAAGCAATGAACACTCTGAAATTTTTGGGCCAAGAAAGTTATCATGGGATGTTACAGTTTTTCAGTTTGATATTTTTTGACAAGTCTGGGACAATATCATTTTGAATTCTGTTCTCCGTTTAAGGAATTGTTACACAAAGTTGAGTGAAGGAAGTAACACTTTGCGAACTTTTACTACCAACTGCTGTTAAATCCTCTCTTAAAATATAATAATAATCAATATTTATATTTTTTATTGTTCACATGATGGCTTGATTGTATAGAAATTGTTTTATTATAAGTTGTGTGAATTATTAAAACCTGATATTTTTAAAGTTTGTAATGTTATATTTTTAGAATTAACTTTTGAAATATTTGATTCAGATTGTTTTTAGAATGCTGGAGTTGTTTAGATGAATCCACATAAATTTCTCTAAGAAACTGTACTTATGATAAAGAACAGTATATGGTTTTTTAAAGGAATCAATCGTTGCTTACATGCTGTGTTTCAATTTCAAAGCGTTTGAGTGTCAACTAGCAGTTTTCCGATGGCTCTGAAATTTTGCACAGTGAGTTTTTGGATGATTGTAACAAAGTTAGGGAGTGGGAGCAGAAAAATTTCAACTTTCAAAAAATTACCTATAGCTAAGGGCCACCCAAATGAATATGCATATGATAATGTATATACATTTGTTCTATATACCCTTTTTTACAAAAAAAGACGAGGGCTAAAGCGAAACAATATATTTTCCTGTCATATTGGCGAGCCTGCAAAACCAATGAACAGAGTGGGGCGTATGAGACAAGTCCATTAAAGAACTGTGTGTTTATTGCATCGGTTTTGCCATCTCCCCCCCTTCGTAATCCGGGCCTATATTTCACTACGCCACTGTCGGGGGAACACAAACGGTAATTCGTCCTTGTACAGCTTGGGAATAAAACAGGGAAAATGGCCGACAGGAGGATGGAAACAAGCTATTTCCATTAGGAGCTGCTCCCTACCATTCTTTTCAGCACTTGATGCAGTCCGACCACAACAACGAAACCAATCACACGGTGCAACAATTATTCAATATACAGCTGAATAAAATAAGTCTCTGATTTATTATATATTTTTTACATTAATCATACATATTAGCCTGAATTTCATCACTTTTTTCATATTTTTAATTCATGACCGAAAGAGCCATTGATTTATTAAATATGAAGGTTTCCATATTTCACATGGATGGTGGATCAATTTATGAAAAATGTTTTCCCTAGAGTTTGTAGTGACTTTACGAAAACTATTGAGAATAAGGGCACTTACAAGTTTAAAGGTTACGTTAGTTTTAGCATATTTCCCCCGAGGGAAATCTGCTATTAAGCTCCAGCTATGTCCATCGACCATAACAAGAAGACGACGAAAATGAGATCCGTCCTAAATTATAAGTACATCTCTCTCTCTCTCTCTCTCTCTCTCTCTCTCTCTCCCTCTATATATATATATATATATATATATATATATATATATATATATATATATATAGAGAGAGAGAGAGAGAGAGAGGGAGGGAGGTCTAAACACATTTAAACCGGCTAATATCCCATTGTGCCCATGGGATTTTTCAACTTAACAGACTTACACCCATCTCGTACGTGACTGTACACTGCTTTCAAACGACCTTTTAAAAGAGACAGTTATGAAAATAACAAAGCATGGCCTGTTGAGGATAAAATTGTATTCTATAAGTGAAGTAAAGCACTCAGAAAATTTGCAGAAGTGTTATAACAGAAAGTATTTTATTGCAAGAACTATTAAATTCATAGCATACTATTATTAATTTTTTTTATTTTCACTTTTTCATCATTTAAAATTTTGAATAATAGTGTTCTTAATAAAATAACTCATAGGATTTTAATAAAAGAATGTCATTAAGAATAATATTTAAATGTGTAGGTTATTAAACTATTCGGGGAAAAAAAGTAACCAAATATGATGAACCAATGCAAGAAAAAAGAAGGTGGAAATAGTAGAAAATAAATTAAGTAGAAGTATACCTTGGGGCTTAAGTAATCGTGGTAAACTCGTCTTCTTATGGCTGAATGAGATTAAAGGTTTAAAATTTTCACAATATTGGAAAGGTCAAGAAACTCTTATTTTTTATTTGCGAGAAACTCAATTAGGTATATACTCGTAATCTATAAAATAAAGATTATTAACAGGTATTAAACCCTATGAGGTCCGCATGGTTTGTCAAATTTAATTATATAATTCAATCATAAAGGTCTTTCATTAAAAAATAATATTTCAAATTAATCCCAAAAAGGTATATAATGAAAGATAATTTTTTAAATTTATTATTATATAATATATAAGAACAATTTTAGCTTAGAGTATATCTGGATTGTTTTTGTTTTGCTGAGAATGATCCATTATTAAAATCTCATTATATTCGATTTGATTCTTTTCAAACAATGGTTGAGTATTCTGATGATATCTTAATAAGTGCATTATTTTCCAAGCATGCCATAAATCAATGCCTTAGCCATGCTATATGTTCTCTTTTAATAGTTTGGCTTTGTAAAAGTTTTATATGATAATGCATGTGTGACATAATTTAAAACCCATTTACACTATCTGTATTTTATTTATTATTATGTATACAAAGATCAGAGTGTTCATGTTTATTGGGGCCCTTCGTCTTCAAACAGTACCTCTGAAAGACTTTGTATTTTGTACGATTACATTATGACTTACATTGGAAGGGGCCTTGAGGGGAGCTTTAAAAATAAAATAAATAAAAATGCGACGAGAGTAAAACAAGGATAACATATTTCGGAACATAAATCTATCCAAAATCCACCTCGTCATATATTTCAGCTTTCCAATATGTGTAATATCCTCAACACGGGCTGATATATAGGGAGGCTTAGCGGACAATTTGCCCGGAGATTGGGGTGGGGGTAATACCAATGGATCCCAGGCCTTGAGGGATATGAGGGAATGATCCCTACCTGTTCCAGTCTTGGATACGGCCTATCATCTCGGACTCCCAAAGACCGGGCTTAAGTAACTCCTTCATCCAACTCAATACAATACGTGTAAGTATCAGTTGGAGAAATAACCTGTTGATATTTTTCTGGTTTGCTACATGGGGTCGAGAAACTAATCATCGGCAATTTATATCGACATTTCCAAGAGTAGTTTTGCTGCTTTTATCACATTTTACTTAAGGGAAATCAAATATTATGTTTTTACTCATGCCGCAAGCTTCGAGACAAGTCTTCAAATTTCCATCGATCTAACTTAGAAGATGACAAAAGGACCATCGCGCAGAGCTCCATAAACTAAGCTGATTCCCCACTTGTTGGAATGACACTCAACTGATCTATTCTCACTTTATATTCTCTATGTCCAAAAAAATAAGCCGATGAGTAGAAAAAGCGGTCAATATATTTATAATTGATATCATCATTACACTAACTATTTGCATGTATTTCACAAAATAAAGGGTTTAAAAAGAATTTTTGGTATTTATGCTATGAATATGACGTTTTATGATATTGTTACGTTTTATTACAAAACCAGTAATAAACGTTGATAATAACAGTTCTTTTGGATTGCAAAATTAAACACACACAAGTTTCACAGTTTTTCACTGAAAGATTTATTTCACAATGCACAATACTCTTGGTTAATTATTAATACTCACAGTATTACACTGATAGTGTCACTGTTCTTCAGGTTACACAGTCCAATAATTCACTCACGGTCACTGAAATTCACTTAAAACGACGGCACTGCACTGTCCTTTAGTTCGCGGCACTGCACTGTCTTAAACACGGCACTAAACTGTTACTTAAAGTCACGGCACAACACTGTTCTTCTAATAAAAAAAAACACTTTACTGCACTGCACTAAGTCGCACTGGAGCACAGATGTAACCATCAAGACATCTGACCATCAACTGAGAGCTGAGTTTTTTTTTTTTTTATTTTTTTTTTTTTTTTTTTTTTTTTTTTTTCCTACACCTGACTAAAGAAGAAAGACCAAAAGAAAAATCACGCGTAGAAGAAGGGCATGCGAAGAAAACTAAGCGAAAGACAAACGTGCAAGCATGCAAAATAAAAAACAAGTACCTCTTGTACACACGCATATACACGGGATATACACATACATACCGGGCAGAGAGCTGAGGTACTGGCAGGGTCTCTTATAGATGCCTGTACAAGGGGCTAGCCAAGGAAAGGTCCAGAAGTTCCAGGAGGGTAGGCCTAATTAGATTCTGCCGGCCACACTAGGTCGAGCTGTTCAGGCTTAAATAGAGAAGCAGGATGAGACCGAGGCTCTTCCACGAAGGACTGGAAGGGACTAGTGCTTTCCACCAATTAGCGGCACTCCTTTGGACCCCTCCGCACTCCCCAATCACGCCTTGAATAGTAGTGCCATTTAATTTTCGCAACAATATATTAGCTCTTTTCAGCAGTGTGATGACTATAAGTTGGTATTTACTGAAGTCTGAAAACTAAGAAATGCCAATCTCAAAGTTAGTATTGGAGATAGAAAAAACATACATATGTATAAAAACATTTTTAGGAATTTAAGTTTGCAATAAGATTGCTTGCATACAATTTTTAGATTTGACATATAATAACGGAGATATGAATTCTCGAAATATCCGCCCCCCTCTCTACCACTCTCCCACTGGTATCAATTTGATTGACCAACCTGATGAGATGCTGAAGTGTAGAACGCGAAACCTGTAGAGTTTTAATAAGGTGAATTAAGAAAAACTGATTTCATTTTCTAAGAACCCTCTCATCCTTACCATGTACCTACGAGTGATATTAAAATATATTTGATTATGAGCTTTTGGAACCTCATAAAATGTAAACAAAAATTTGATTTGCTTTATTAAAGGACTTTAATACATTAGTTCTTAATTAAACATCCTTTTGTATAGCTTTAAGAAATATACTACTATAATAATAATCTTCAATTACCAGATATAGTCTGGGTAAATACTACAATAATAATATCTTAATAATTTTGAGCCCCAACGAGTTAGATTACGAATTCTACATGTGATACGCAATCGACATTGTTTCTACTACACTAAGAAACATACAGAGGAGAAAAAACATTTTATTCTCAATGGAAGGAAATCTTTAAAATTTAAAAAAATTAAATTTAATTAAATTATAAAATGTATAAACGTAAAATACATAAAATTAAAAAAAAAAGTCCGTCACGCAGGGGCTGCGTAAACTAAGCAGATTTCCCACGAGAAGTTTTACAATAGAGAAATTTCACAAGAGTGGAGCAGTTAAGGGAACGGCCTAACTAGCTTTTGACTAGCCCAGCCGTTAGCCATCCAGATTTAATAAAAATGCAAATATCTCGGTTAATATTCAAGATACAGGATAAATGTATATAAAAATATTTATAGTAAATTTAATTTGCAATAAGATTCATTCTGTTTAATATTTTGATCCGAAGTATAATAACGGAGATATTTCGAGTTTTCGAAAATCCTCCCCTCTAAACCCCCCTCCCACTTGTCCGATTTCAGCCGTTAACGAACTTGATCTTTATTTTTCGTCATCTACTAGATAGGATTGATGGACATTTGAAGAAAAATTTCGAAAATTCCTAAAAAACTCAATAGCTGATTTCCCTTAAGGGAATTCTACTAAAAGACACTGTATGCCTAGAAATTGATTAAGAAAGTAATTTGCAGATAGAATTAGCTATTATTTTTTATGCTAGACAAGAATTTTTGGGTCCATTCTAGTACTAGCAGAAATCCGTATGTTTCTCTCTATGTTACACCATGTTTTATGTTTAATGCTCTATGTTACACAATGACCGAAGAGAAGTAAATTTCCCCAAAAACATCTAGAGCGATGTGAAAGTGAATTGAAGTGTCATTTTTATGACTACCTCACAATCCCTGGCATAGAAAGGTTTTTAGGGTCCAAAATCACTGCCATGGGACGAGAAATGCTTGGCCATGACTCGGGGCAGTGCAAGAGAAAGACAGCTGGCCCTAGGCTAGTTAGCCAGCTATAAATATTATAGGAGTGGGGGTAGATGGCAATGGCCCACCCTGCAACTTCCTCCTTCCCATTCATGTTTTCGCCCTCGACCGAGATCCTACTTTAGATAGCTCTACTCATCAAAGTCCCCCCCCCCTTTCTCAGGCCATCTCTTTCTAACCCCTCGCTCCCACTCTCTCTTTCACTTTCACTATCCTTTTCTCTCTCTTTCACCCATTCATCAAATATTCACTTTTCCTTAATGGACTCTTTACTTCTTCTCAACGGCCTTTTCCATGAATTTAACTGAGTTATTTTAATCGGAAAATGGAGTACCCTTGATTTTTTTTTCCTTAACGCAAATATACTTTAATTTTTTTCATTATTATGAAGAGCACATGGCATGAAAGAATATTAAACTTCTCATGACCGGTAGCAGAAATAAAAACACTGGAAAAATACAGAACTTTTATTCGATTTCTCAACATGACTATTGAATCAGACTATTGTCCCGACTATATTTTTATTTATTTAAGATGCCGCTACAATGGCGATTCATCTTGAAACATGTTTGAATATAATTTTTACAAAATTACATAGATATTAAAATTTTTACAAAGCTATATGTTAAAAATGTTCAACATAAATAGAACCATGCGTTACAATGGCGATTCATCTTTTAACATGTTAGAATATAATTTTACAAAATTAAACAAATATTAAAATTTTTACACAGGTAAATTTTACAAATGTACAAAATAAATAGATGGACAAAACTAAATATAAATTGTTAGTGTATTTACAACATGAGGGGAAAAACAAGATAAAAATAAATAAACAATAATACTAAAAGAAAAACTAGAAGAATTAGATACACTGGAAGGAGGCAAAACTTATATTCCACGTACAGTGCTTGCTATATATCACTTTCATAATCGTAAATAATAGCTTTTTTATTTCATCAAACCTTCCATTAATTCTTAAATAATTAAAAACGTCATCTATAAATTGGCTACTGTCGGCCAGTAGTTTGTATATATTTGTAGGCCATGGGTAAGTTTTTACTTGTGTGCAGTCAGTTAGTATGTGTTTTACAGTCAGCTTTATTTATTTTATATTGTTTCAATTAAACCAAATCTAATTGAACATTTTGATTCTCATATAGCCTACGGTGTACCTTGGGATAGTTCACTCATAAATTAAAAACATTCATATAATTCCTCCAAACCACTTTCGAATGATTGAGTAACAAACGGCCGGACAGACATACAGACAAGATTTCCAATTTTGATGGCATTGACCAGGGTGGGAGTAACCACCATTACTAAGTAAACCATTAGTAAGTAAACCATAATTACTTAGCCTATCTGCAATAGGCATTTGCATTCTTTTAATTTAATAATAGTCTAATTGATATTAAATTAACTTCATTAGACATTGAATTAAATCTAAAAAGCCTAATATTAGAATGTTTAATTACTTGCAGCGTGCCTTCTTAATATATATAATTTTGTTTTGGGACAAACTTGATTTGGACGGGGCGTGTCACCAAATAAAGAAAGTCCTTCACGAAGGGGCGGCGTAAACTGAGCAGATTTCCTTCGTGAAGTTTAATAATACATAAATCGACATACTGCTAACACGACACCACCGAAATATCAAGTGAATAAACGCAAATGGTAATAAGAAATCTTCCCCGCACGGTGGGAAGCGTGTGAAATGTAAACAAACAGGCCTGCCTGAATAGCTCACCGGAAAGAAAGACAATAACAGAAACATATCAGAATATAGCACATTAATTTTATTGAAAACTATTTCCTATATCTAGTACTGTAATTTATAATGAATCAGAATAATATTGGTCTCAATCAATCAAATTTTAGAAGTCCAAGAATTTAAAACTGGGGGGGGGGGGTCACAAGAACATATTTGCATGTGTCTCATATAATAAAGGTCTCTGGAAAGCAATATTTGGCATTTTAGCTTCTAATAATGTGATATATTATATAGCAGAGTATGGTTTATATAACACTAGTAGAAGTGGGGGTTTACTGAAGACTGAAAACTGCAAATATCTCGGTTAATACTCAAGATAGAGGTTAAATGTGTATGACAATATTTATAGTAATTGTAATTATCAATAAGATTGCTTCTATACACATTTTCAATCCGACGTATAGTAACAGAGATATTTCAATTTTTCGTAACTCCTCCCCTCTAACCCCCCCCCCTCCCTTGTCCAAATTCAGGCGTTAACAAACTTGATCTTACATAAAACGATTTAATGTCGAGTTTGGTAACGATTAAACAATAATTGCGACCGCAAGAGTGGTAACAGAGAAATATATATACATATATATACAGTTTTGAACGGACCTCATTTTCATCAAAAATATAGGTCGCAAATCATTTCAAAAATAGCGTCCTGAGTGCGACCTCAATAAATATTTCATTTCATTTTAAGTGTTATTTTGAAGCTGGGCCATTTTGAAAATTAGAGATGTTGAGTGGGCTTGACAGAGAGTTTGGAGCCTCGCAGACATCCACCGCCGCAGCCACACTTCTCAACAAGTTGGCCAATTTCTGCTCATTCGTTTCAACAGAGAGCGCCAGCTGTGCCACACTTAATCAGCCCACCCATATTTCACAACAATTACTTTGGCACTTTGTCAACATCACTCACCAAGTAGAAGTAACTTGGAGATGTACGATGATTTAAACAGCAAAAGTTGTGCTTCTCCTCTCATTACAAAAGTGTCTCCTACTATTTAGTCTAAGTAAATAAAAAAGTCCGTTACGAAAACACACTGGTGATCTCACATATTCTCTATTTCTATGTAATAACCAATTTAAAAGGTTTTTTGGGAGGGTTATCAAAGCCTGGAAAAAAAGTATAATCAACTCGCTTCATACTTAAGTTACGAAAAAGTCCGTCACGCAGGTCCTGCGTAAACTAAGCAGATTTCTCACATGAGGTTTTACAATAGGAAAATATCACGAGAGCCGAACAGTTACGGAAACGGCCGAACTAGCTTTTGGCGGATACTAACGACTAAAACCGAAGTTAGCCGATCATATCTAGTACGCACACACTTAATAAAAATGCAAATATCTCGTTTAATACTCATGATAGAGAATAAATATATATCATTATTTATAGAAAATTTAATTTGCAATAAGATTGATTCTTTACAATTTTTCGATCCGATGTATAGTAACGAAGATATTTCGAATTTTCGAAACTCCTCCCCTCTAAACCCCTCCTGCCCACTGTTCAGATTTCAGCCATTAACGAACATGATCTTTATTTTTACATAAAACGTTTAAATATGGAGTTTGGTAACGATCAAGGAAAAATTGCGGAAATATATATATATATATATATATATATATATATATATATAAATTTTGAGCAGACCTCATTTTCTTCATCACTGGGTAGGATCGATAGACATTTGAATTATGAGTACGACCTCAATTGCTGATTTCCCTTAAGGGAAATCTGCTAAAAATGTATTAAGTACCACTTGTAGAGCATCAATAGCTTACAAAGAAGGTTCTTTAAAATTGTACGATTGGAGACTGGACTAGATGAGTTGGACTTAGGGACACTTGTGTCCAACCAGTCGTTGCAACCAACGGCACACACTTGAAGGGTAGGGGCGGTTTTAATGGAACACTTTGTACAGCGTGTCACCTAAATTAAGTTCGATTGGGAGTGATTGGCTAGCTCTTCCAAGATGGACGCTGGTGATTTTTTTTCTATGGAGTTTTGTCCCGTATTTATGTGAAACGTCCTATGAACCTACAAGATTCCAAGACAAACATCCAGGAAGACATTGCCAACATATCGCATGCTGCACTGGCACAAGTCATGACGAACGCCAGAAATCGGTCTACTGAGTGTATGGGGAAAGGGGGACATTACCTACCTGATTTGACTAAAACAAAACATTATGTATGTGCCTGAACTATAAAATACAAATACAAATTTTCTGATTCATACAATTGGTTTCATTAAGTCTTAAGAAAAGGAAGTTATGCTACAGCTTCCTGTATTTTTTTATTATATATTAACGTTCAGTTTTTGCTACTGAGCCTAATTGGGATGGGCTATCTACAGGTTACCACCCTTTTCTAGCCAGGGTGGGATTTTAGGATGTTATTTAATGAATTTCGCCACTAAATAATTTCCTTTGCCCAGGCAAGAATCGAACTCGCCACTCTAGGTTTGCCATGTGAGATAAAGGTCAACGCTTTAACTCACATGGCTAACCTCAGCCCCAATAATATGATTAATGTCAAAGGTAATTATCATACAAAAATATGCATAAATGTAAACTTTTATAACTTTATGTTTTCTCTTATAAATATATAAATGTTCAAAACGACGACTTTATGGACGGAAACATGGCTAACCTATAAAGGTCATTGTCAGAGGTGACAGATCCTAAAAAGGAATGGGAAAAGCTTTTAAGAGTCATCTTTAGACACATAACTGTCATTCTGGCAGATACCTCTTAAGGGATATCAGCTAATATGGTTATGTCCTTGTCGCGATTTTTGAAAACCTTTTTCAAATGTACATCGATCATAGAGGAGTTGAAAAAAAATGGGGTCTATTAAACTTGTAACACAGACACACACATATATACATATAATATATGGTAATACAGGATATATGGTGAGATGCCACCACCCTTGTATCATGCAGCCCTTGGGAAATATTCTTAGTTCACTCAGCTCTTGAGTAACCGGCGTTATCTTCCTCAAATAATTTTATGTTTTATAGGTAATATAAGTTATGGTACACCTTAACGAAGAACTTTGGGAAACATATGCGTATAAAGGGCACAAAATCTATAATGATTGAAAACATCATATATTTCTTTATATGTATATATTTTTCTTAGGTAATGTTATTCACTATGTTCATTGTACTATATGAAGACCGCAGGCAAAGAACATTCTAAGTCAATTTTTTTCAAAAATGAGGTTTTCGCTCTATCTAGTAGCTAAGGCCGAATACTACAACCTAGTCTACTCATCAAGGGGAAAGAACTTTCTGTGTCACTGTTATTAAATCTGGAAAAAATCATATACAGGGAAATATCATTCTATGTTCAACCAGCTGATTGATTTACAGGGGAAGCATATTCTATGTCACTATCAGCTGTTCAAGTTACTTTGAAATAACATTCTATGTTTTACAGAACCTCTCAGCTTTACGTACTTTGTTGTCAGTAATTGTGGGTTGTTTAAGTCAATTCATTGAATTTTAACTTATTATTAATAGTGGATAGTGATCAAAATGAGTGATAACGACGAAAATATTACTGCAATGGCTACAACAAAGAGAAAATATGGAAGAATATCAGACCGTGCCATGTGCTTTAAATGCTTTGAAACAATCAAAGAAAAGGAAAGAGACGAACTATTGAAACAATTTAATCTAATAGCGGACTATAATAAACAAATAGAACATTTAACTGGACTTATTAGTGTTTTACCGATCAAACAGTGTAGGCCTCGAGTGAATGAAGAGGATTCTACTACTCGTAAAGAATTCTCTTATGAATACAAGGTAAGGATTTCGACAGATGGGAAAGTTAATGAAATCACTGTCTGTCAAAAAGCATTCATATCATTGCATGCCATACAAACCAAACAATTAATACGATTAAAAAATCTTTGAATACCACTGGAAAAGCTCCAGTTGATCAACGAGGCAAACACAACAACAGAAAACATTCGAAACCAAAATAAACACTGAATAAGGTCCACGAACATCTATATTCTTTAAAGGGACGAAAATCGCCCTTCAGTTTAAAAAAACAAAAACAGTAAAGTGTACCTCTCTGAAGATCTAAACATTAATAAACTTTATAAAATGTATTCTGAATTATATCCAAATAATCCAGTATCATACGAATTCTACAGAAATGTGTTCAACACCGAATAAAATTTTGCCTTTGGATACCCAAGAAAAGATTCGTGCTCTAAATGTGATGAGTTCAAAGCTTGGAAGGAAAATCTTGAATGGGAAATACAGACCAGGAACGTGATGAACTGAAAAACTTATGTTACATCTTTAATCTTTAAATATTTACTTATATTCTTTGACTTGTGATCTTATGTAAAGTTTATAAATTCCCAATAACCTATGTATGAACATAGAATGTTATTTCCATGTTTCAACTGACTTAGACTGTTTTTTCACTGTTTTAGATGACATTATGTTTGATTTATTTTTTAATAAATATAACCAAAAATGGAGATTGAACAGGTTTATTTCGAATTTAAATCTATTTGATCAGTACAAAAAAAATTATGGTTCAATAAATATCAATTCTCTATTTTCATATGACGTTTCAAAGACTAATTTTCAATTTACTCAAAAGTAAGAAAAAGCGACTTAGAATGTTCTTTGCTTGGGAAATCATATATATTCATATATATGGTTCACCAATATTATACTTACTTACGTGTAAATATAAATTTGATTTTGAAAATTGTTATTTTGTTCCAGATATTTATAGATTTTAATTGTATATTGTTTTGAAGAAATAATTAGTAAAATATTATAATATAACCACTCCACAGTTCGTAATATCGGAAGATGGGCATAAAAGGGGAAAGAATTGTAAAAAAAGTCACTCACGCAGGGGTGGCGAAAACTAAGCAGACATCCCGCGTGGTGTTTTAGCATGCTCTTTGCCCCATCTCACCACATATTATCTATTTCTATCTAATTAGCCGAGGAATAGAAGGGGTAGGGGTGGGAGTTAACTGAGGACTGAAAACAAGGGAGTATTAATAAGTCGATTTGTATATGAGTCATCAACAGTTGAACAAAATTGGTATAATAATATTTTACGATACGACTCCATGGTAACGGAAATATTTAAAATATTCGAATCCCCTTCCCTCTAAACCCCCACAATTCCATGCCTCATTTCAACCTATAACACATAAGATATCTTGCATAGTAAGGGACTCTTGAAAACAATATTTGGCATGAATGTTTGCATAAAGTGGTCTTACAAAGGCTGAAAACTAAAAAAATCCAAAGACGTCGGTCAATATTTATGATAGAGAAAATATGTATATTACAACATTTATAGAGAATTTAACTTGCAATAAGATTGGTTATGTTATATTTTTTATGATGGTGGTATTTTAAATTTTCTAATTTCCCGCATCTAAATCCCCCCCTCTTCCTGCAAGTACCATTTCTCGATATGCGAACATGATTTTTCTTTTTGCATAAAACGAACGATATAGTTTTGAACGGCCCACATTTTTAGCAGATTTCCCTTAAGGGAAATCAGCTGTTGAGGTCGTACTCATGACGCGATTTTCGAAAAATTTCTTCAATTGTCCATCGATCCTACCCAGGAGATGACGAAAATGAGGTCCGTTCAAAATTATATATACATATATATATATATATATATATATATATATATATATATATATATATATATATATATATCGCAATTTTTGTTTTATCGTTACGAAACTCGATATTTAACCGTTTTATGTAAAAAGACAGATCAAGTTCGTTAATGGCTGAAATCGGACTAGTGGGAGGGGGATTTTCGAAGATTCAAAATATCTCCGTTATTATGCATCGGATCGAAAAATTGTACAGAACCAATCTTATTGGAAATAGAATTTACTATAAATACTGCTATATACATTTATTCTCTATCTTTAATATTAACCGAGATATTTGCATTTTTATGAAGTCTGTGGTCGGGTATAGTTCGGATTAGGTCGGCCATTTCCGTCATTTCTCGGCTCAGGTAGAAGCTTCTTCTAACCTTACCTGTCGTTTCTAACCTTACCTTACCTTCGTTACTTTGTGTGATTTATGCTAATACGGTCTGTTCATCCCCCCTTCTTTAGTTCTTGGAGTACTAAAATTTGAGTTATTAAAATATAAATTATATTTACAATTCAGAAGCCGTTTCAGTTGGGAATTTATTAGAATTAACTGAAAGATTTCTTATTACCGTTTGTATTTACTCATAGTGGGCTTGTATTAGCAGTATGCAGATTTCTCTATTGTAAAATTCACATGGGAAATCTGCTTAGTTTACGCAGCCCCTGCGTGACGGACTTTCTTCATCTCCTGGATAGGATCAATGGACATTTTAGGAACCTTTTCGAAAATCACGCCATGACTACAACCCTAATAGCTTATTTTTCCCTTAAAGGAAATCTGCTGACAGGAATGAAATTACTTTCTTTTCTCAACCAGGATTTCCTTTCAAAGGCGGGATTCTATTCAAGTATTCGATAAAAACTATTGATATATCTGCAACATTAAGTATTATGAATATAAAATAAAATCTAAAATCCTCTCGTGGTGTAGAATGTTGTAGACAGTGTACGCTAATTGTAATGTATAAAAATAATTTTTGTAGCGCTATAGGCAAACATTTTTCAGCTGAAGACGAAATTTGATCAATGAGGGAGCTCTAAGATTTCCACATATCCTGGACAGTCAATGATTAGCAGATTTCCCTTGAGGGAAATCAGCTATTGAGGTCGTACTCATGACGCGATTATCGAAATTTGTCTTGAAATGTCCATCGATCCTATCCAGGAGATGAAGAAAATGAGGTCCGTTAAAAACTGTATATATATATATATTTATATATATATATATATATATATAAATTATATATTTGTCTGTAACCGCTCTAGCAGTCGCAATTTTTGTCTAACCGTTTTATACAAAACGAAAGATCAAGTTCATTAACGGCTGCAATCGGATCAGCGGGAGGGGGAATTTAGAGGTGGAGAATTTCGAAAATTCTTAATATCTCTGTTATTATGCATCGGATCAATAAATTGTGTAAAACCAATCTTATTGTAAATGAAATGTTCTATAAATATTGTTATGTACATTGTTTCCCTATTTTGATTATTAACTGAGATATTTGCATTTTTTAGTTTTCGGTCTTCAATAAAGCCCCACTCCTGCTCATCTCATATTAACAATATTCTATTATTTGAAGCTTAAATATGAAATATTGTTCTCAATGAACTATCAAGTTTTGAGATAAATACAAATACGTGGTGCACGTGGGAAATCTGCTTAGTTAACGCAGCCCCTGCACGACGGACTTTTATTTATTATAATAGTGTAATAGATATTAATTGAGTTTAAATTTAGAAAAAAAAAATAGTTAAATGGTTGGATAAACTCTAGAATTTTTATGTGATTGACATATTTAATTACAATTATTTAATGTAATTGGGAAGGAGGTAGGAATTTAGGATCAGCTGTGTGGTTAATTGAGGAGGCAGTGGTCCCTAGCCACTCCAGCACACTCCCCTAGGACAACACTAGAGTCTAGCACTACTAGCATGTCGGCTGGTGTTTATCTCTTATCACGCTCCAATAAACCCATCGGTCATATTTATCGTATTCGTTCCTGTTCATAAAACATCTATTTAATGCAATAATGTGAAATTATTGCAAGAACTAATTACCAGTGCTTGCTTGGAATTCCATCTCAACATCTGGTAATATAGAGAAGAAAGGACGCCTAGGGAATATGAATACTACACACTCTATTATTCCTCAGTACACGTTTTGTATTAGCAGATTTCCATTAAGGTAAATCAGCTATTGAGGTCGTACTCATGACGCGATTTTCGAAAAATTACTTCAAATGTCCATCGATCCTACCCAGGAGATGACGAAAATGAGGTCCGTTCAAAACTGTATATATATATATATATATATATATATATATATATATATATATATATATATATATATATATATATATTTGTCTGTTACATCTCTAGTAGTCGCAATTTTTTTCTTGATCGTTACTAAACTCGTTTTACTTAAAATGAAAGATCAAGTTCGATAACGGCTGAAATCGGACCGGGGGGAGGGGGGGGGGTTAGAGGGGGAGAATTTCCGATCGAAAAAGTGTATAGAATAAATCTTATTGCATATTAAATGTACTATAAATATTATTATATAAATTTATTCTCTATCTTGAATATTAACCGAGGTTTTTCCATATTTTAGTTTTCAACCTTCAGTAAACCCCCACTTTTACTAGTGTTACAAAAACAATAAGACAAAAAGAATATCAGAAGCCATGGAAATGTGGATTTGGCGCTGAGTCTCCGGAACTCGGTCCTCAGTTTTACATAAAAGAATATCGAGATTGATAGAAATACACGATAGAAAACCTCCAAGTTATCCAATTGAAACAGGGAGCTCTGGTGGCCGTTTCCAGAACTATTGTCCCTCGTGAATAGGTTTAGAGATCCCTTCCCACTAAAGCCGTTATTAGGCGGATTTCTCTATTGTAAAATTTCACGTGGGAAATCTGCTTAGTTTACGCAGCCCCTGCGTGACGGACTTTTATTTTTTTGCAAACGTGAGTTGTGCCCTGCCAGACTGTTGAATGGAGAGACCTCGTTGGGTTACATGTCCCAGATTTCAACGCCAGCGAGGTATTCCTCAACATGTATTGTAGAAGGGAATAGTGTATTGAACATGTCAGCAACACTCTCTACCTTGCATTTGATATATATATATATATATATATATATATATATATATATATACATATATTATATATATGAAACTTGATACCAAGATTCAACACAACATTGAAAATACTCAAGTCAAACCATTTACCAACGTAACGCTTCCTTATATAGCGGGGACTTCAGAAAGACTGGATAGAATACTTCAAAAATATAATTTACGAGCAGTATTCAGGCCACATAAAATATTCAACGAATATTTAATGAGCCCAAAAGATGGCCAGGTTTTGCAAGATAGTGGAGTATATATGATACCGCGTGATTGCAGTAAGGTTTTTGTGGGGTAGTCAGGAAAAAAGACTTGCTACAAGAGTCAACCAACACATGGCTGATCTAAAACACCAGAGAACAAAGGCATCCGCCATAGCCAAACACGCAAGTAGTTCTCCTCACCAAATTAAATTTGGCGTGGCAACGGTTTTACACAGAGAGGACCACCTCGGTAAAAGATTAGCCCAGGAAGCTTTAGAAATAAGCAAGAGAACAAATACTTTAAACGGCGTGAACTATGTCATACTTTCCGAAACGTGGAAAACCAAACTAAAATAAAACTCCAAAACATATGATTAATTGAAGTAGCTATTCCAATCATATTTATTGCCTGACGAAGATGGAGGCATTTACATCGGAAATTTGCAAACCAACAAACATTCCAACCGCTGGAGCAGATAACCGAAGTTCTCCCAATGAATATGTATATATATACTAATATTTTTAACACACACACATTTTCGTCATCTCCTGCGAAATATCCATGGACATTTGAGTTTTTTTGAAAGTCGCGCCAAGAGTACAACCTCAATAGCTCATTTCCATTCAGGGAAATCTGCTAAAACTATGGCTGTTTCTCCACATTTCTGTTACATATATTGTGAAACGTTTGTAAATTTTACATAATAAAAATCATTTCTCATTTCAGGTAAGAACCATTGACCAAGTGGGCTACAAATAACGCTATAACAAGGTAACAGGTATTTTATCGACATGATCCGCCATAGGTAAGTTGCAATTGGGGATATAAATTTTCTTTGGATTTGTGTATATATATATAAATTTAAAAAATATAATTTAAATGATTGAATATTTTTATTACTTTTAAAATTTTTCAATTTTATTGCAAGAGTTCAGTCATATTATTATGATTAATTTTTTTTTTAAAACATAAACAGAGAATTAATTTTAAAATACAATATACAATAATTACTAAAACATTTACGTTATTTTAATAATTATAGTATTTGCATTATTTTTCCTCTGACGTAAGGACTTCTATGTCGAAGAGCATATAAGCAGTTTATCTTATTCGTGTTCATAAGGACTAACAGATAATCCATGGAGTGCTGTTGAATGTTAAGACTTTTCAGGAGATTGTTTGTTCTTTCTTCTAAAACAGGGCATTTAAGGATTAAGTGAGTGACGGTATCTTGACTCTCTTTGCAAAGGGGGCATGGCTTTTCTGGAATGAAAGTATAAATTCCATTGCGAACTATCAATGTTTGATTTTATTTATTAATAGTTTCATAAATTTCCATTTTAGCAGATTTTACTTAAGGGAAATCAGCTATTGAGGTTGTACGAATGACGTGATTTTCCAAATTTTTCTTCAAATGTCTATCGATCCTACCCAGGAGATGACAAAAATGAGGTCCGTTAAAAACTGTATATATATATATATATATATATATATATATATATATATATATATATATATATATTTGTCTGTTACCGATACGCAATTTTTGTCTTATCGTTACCAAACTTGATATATAATCGTTTTATACAAAAAAAAAAAAAGATCAAGTTTGTTAACGACTGAATTCGGGCTAGGGGGAGGGGGGGGGACTTAGAGGGAGAGAATTTCGAAAACTCTTAATATCTCCGTTATTATACGTCGGTTCGAAGAATTGTATAGAACCAATCGTATTGCAAATATAACGTTCTATAAATGTTGTTATATACATGTTTTCATTACCTTCATTATTAACCGAGATATGTGTATTTATTAGTTTTCCGCTTTCAGTAAACCCCCACTCCAACTCATGTCATGTAAACAACAAGCAATTATATTATGGAGCACTTTATTTGAAGCCTAAATACGAAATATATTTCTCATTGAACATTTACTTTTTGAGATAAATGCTAATACGTGACGCACGTGGGAAATCTGCTTAGTTCACGCAGCCCCTGCGTGACCGACTTTTGAGGTTTAGGTACTCCTCGGCTATGCCAAGAGAGCTAATTCTTCTAAAGTACTGGTTATATGTGCTGTTTATAACTTTTTCAATATCAAAAAAAAATTAAATGGTTCTCGAGAGCTTCTTAATAAGTCTTTATTTTTCTTTAATATTTTCCGCCCTTTCCAATTCCACCAAGTTTCCTCCTGTGCACCCAAGATACCCTTCCAGTTCATTCACCCAATTAAATGGCATTGAATAATCGGCAGATAATTCCTTTAGGCGCATGTAACACAGTCTTGATAGATCATCTGCCGACTTCTCTTGTAGAGTCTTCCACCAATTCAACATCCTCTTGAAAATGTTCAGTCTGGTGTGTGTACGATTAAATTCTATTCTAATACAAGCTCTAGGAGTGTTTTTAGGAAAACACATTAGCCATTTAAAAAATCTTTAGTTGAGGTTAATCACGTCCGAATAAGCAGAACCCCATATTTCAGATATAAAAACAAGAGTACACTTTTACTAAGTGTAACAAACAGCATACATTTGTTTTCCCAGGTTTCAGCTTCCGATAGCTGCATTGGCAGCGCAACCTTTTGCCAAGAAGTGAGAACTGGCTTGACAGAATTTTCCTGAGGATGAGAACACATTCCCAAGTTACATTACATTACATCCCCAAGTGTGTAAATTTGTTTGTGAGCTAGAATGGGATATAATTATAAAAAAGTCCTTCACGCAGGTGTATAGCAGATTTCTCATGTGCGTCACTTATTTCCACATACCTCAAAAAATTAAATGTTAAATAGGAATTATTTATGGTATTTAGGCTTCAAGTAAATTGCTTCATAATATAACAGCTTATTGTTAATATAACATTAGTCGTAGTGGGGGTTTACGGAAGGACGGAAACTATTAAATGGAAATATCTTGGTTAATAATCAAGATATTGAAAAAAACTTATATAACAACATTCGTAGAACATTCAATTTTCAATATTCTCAATACAATTTTTCGATCCAACGCATAATAACAGAGATATTCGGAATTTTCAAAATTCCCCCACTCAAACCCCCCCCCCCATCCCTCCCACTGGTTCGATTTCAGCCTTTAACAAACTTGACCTTTAGTTTTGCATGAAACGCTTATATATCGGGTTTGGTTAGTATCAAATAGGAATTACGGCCGCTAGAGCGTCAACAGAGAAGTATATATATATATATATATATATATATATATATATATATATATATATATAATTTTGAAATTTTGAACGGACCCCATTTTGGTCGTCCACTAGGTAGGATCGATGGACATTTTAAGAAATGTTTAGAAAATTGCACCATAAATACGACCTCAATAGCTGATTTGATATGAAATCTACTAAAAGTTGGTTTTAGTAGCAACTACTACGAAAACTATAATTTTCAAAATGATATTTTCCTTTATAAAACTTATTTATCAAAAACAGACATAATCTTTCACGAGTAGCATCACCTTGCTGAGTCTGGTTACCCTGTCATACTTAAAAAGTCCGTCACGCAGGGGCTGCGTAAACTAAGCAGATTCCCAACGTGATGTTTTACAATAGAGAAATTTCACGAGAGCCGAGCAGTTAAGGAAACAGCCGAACTAGCTTTTGGCGGGAAAGTCACTCGTTCGTTACCCGCCCAGATTTAATAAACATGCAAATATCTCGATTAATATTCAAGATAGAGAATAAATGTATATAACAATATTTATATTAAATTTATTTTGAAATAAGATTGGTTTTTGTACAATTTTCCGATCCGACGTATAGTAACGGAGACATTTCGAATTTTCGAAACTCCTCCCCTCTAAACCCCCCCCCTCCCACTGGTCTGATTTTAGATGTTAACGAACTTGATCTTTCTTTTTACATAAAACGACTAAATATCGAGTTTGGTAACGATCAAACAAAAATTGTAACATATGGTAACATATATATATATATATATATATATATACACTCAACCACAAACACCGGACACTTCATATTTGTCGTATTAAAAGCTAATTTTCAGCAATGTGTGTCTTTATGTGGGTATTCTAGCTATTACAGAGAATGTAGAGTCTAAGTTCATTGAACTAATCCCTTCAGGATTAGTAAACAATTAGATAAAACTCAGATTAGATTTATTTGTCGTGAAGTTGATCTATTCTAAACTGTATGTAGTTTTTCGCACATTAAAACATCTTTAATTATTAACCAAGCATTTTCTTTAATTAATGTTTTTTTTTTTTTTTTTTTATTTCGGTCCAAAATAATGGGTCTTTCAAACTTAGATGTAGCCCGAGCTGATGCCTTGGCCAGTGAAGGCCGGAGCTTATGTTACATTGCTGAAACGCTTCGGGTAGCGAAGTCTACCATTTACTGTAATAAAAATGAAGAATACTTTTTTTTTTAAATGTGTTAATTTATCTTTTTTTTATTTTGTATTTTTTTGTAAATAATCAATCAAAATTATTCACTTTTGGCAGATTTTGTTTAAATAACCTATAAATTAACCAATTATTTTAATTAAAAAGATTAATATACATACATACATTTAACAAAATTATAAGACTAAATCTATGAGTCCGGTTTTTTTTTTTGCGGTTGACTTTATATATATATATATATATATATATATATATATATATAGTTTTGAAGGGACCTCATTTTCGTCATCTATTAGATAGGATCGATGGACATTTGAAGAAATATTTCGAAAATTCCGTCATGAGTACAACCTCAATAGCTGATTTCCCTCAAGGGAAATCTCCTAAAAGGTCATGTTTCCTGATTTCGGACTTTCAAACAACTTATTTGGCAAAATAGTGTTTCATATTGTCATCATATTATCAAAAATCCTATAATCTAATGCTGCAAGGACAATATAATTGTGCACAGAGGAGGAATAGTTCAGAGGAATCGGGCTTGGGTTTGGATTCGCGGTGACTAGCAAACTTTTCAATTTGCGCGAGAAACTCACTTCTGGGGAGTATAGTCTCCTCTTGGTTAATTCAGTTTGGAAAGTAGGGGGATTAGTTAACTGGGGAACTTTCAGGTAGGTTAATATCACTGTAGTATTAGGAGCTGAGTTATTCTCAGATGACTTAAATTCTTTCAGCATTGTTGAAAAAGTTGGGGGATATTGTTCAGTGATAGGCATCTAGTATACTACATCATTCTAGTTGAATTTTCGAATCCTCCCTCCATTCTAGCTCCTCTTTCAGCCGTTGACGAGTATCTTTAGTATATCAACTAAAGTTTTTAGACAGTGCGACTTTTGACAGGCTTGAAGATGGTGCACTCGCATCGGAAGCGCTTGCCAGCAGTACTCCAAGATCAGCCAGTGACGATGGTCTCCACATACAGGACTGACAACAGAATATATTAAGTATTACATGATTAATATTTCAGTTACGAAAATATGCGTAGAACAACAATTGTAGGGAATCAATAGTTTAAGAAAGTTGATTCCATAATATTTTACGATCGGACTCAGAATAACGAATTTTTTTAATTTTTAAATCCCTCCAGCCAATAAAAAATACAATCTTTAGTGTTGACAGAAACTGTTAAATATCGATCATGTAAACATTTCCGAAGCGAGAATGTAAAATCTTAATTGTTGACGTCACCATACAACGACTTTTTATGACTCTCCCATAATAAAGGTCTCTTGAAAAAAATAATTAGTATTTATGCTTTGAATAAATTGGTTCATGATATAACAGATAAATTGTTAATTTGATATGATTAGGAGTGAGCTGAAAACTAAATAATCCAAATATCTCGGTTAATATTCATACTAGAGACAATATGTATCTAACAACATTTACAGAAAATTAATTGTACAATGATATTGGTCCTATATAATTTTTCGATCCATCGTATGAAAACAAAGATAGCTCAAATTTTCGATATCCCTCTCCATTTTTTCAGTCATTAATGAACTTGATGTTAGTTTTACATAAAACATATTTGCAACGGACCTCGTTTCGGTATCTCCTAGGTAGTATCGATGGACATTTGAGGGCATTTTTCAAAAATATCGTGAGTACATCCTCTATAACTGATTATATTTTTTATAAAGTTAAATCTGCTTAAATTTCCTAATGATAGGGGAGTACCCGACATATATATATACATAGGACTAATGGACATTTGGGGAATATCTGATTTCTCTTGAGGCGTGACACCCAATCCAATTCTCATTGGCTTTGCAATCAACTGTGATGTAGAATAAATAATTAAGTTAGTAGAACAACATTTCTATATATGTTTCCAGAACAACAGGGTTAGAAATGTCAAAAATTCATGCCCATCCTCGAAAATCCGTTAGATAAGTTCTAATAATTCATGGCCTCCAAGTATTAAGCATTATTAAAGGCAGAAGACGCATCATAGGTTCGAAGGTCTCTGATGAGTCTTTTATTGCCTGTATTCTGAACCAAAAAAAGTCCGTCACGCAGGGGCTGCGTAAACTAAGCAGATTTCCCACGTGAAGTTTTACAATAGAGAAATCTGCCTAATAATAACAGTAGTAGTAACCTATTCTCACGAGGACGAATAGTTAGTAAAACGGCCACACTAGCGCTCGGCGGAAACTCCCGAACATAGCAGACCACACTCACAATACAAATGCAAATATCTCGGTTAATATTAAAGATACAGAATAAATGTATAGAACAATATTTATAGTAAATTTAATTTGCAATAAGATTGGTTCTATACAATGTTTTGATCCGACGTATGGTAACGGAGATATTTTGAATTTTCGAAAATCCCCCTCTAAACCCCCCCTCCCACTGGTCCGATTTCAGCCATTAACGAACTTGATCTTCCTTTTTACATAAAATGATTAAATTCCGAGTTTGGTAACGATCAAACAAAAATTGCGACCGCTAGAGCGTTAACAGACAAATATATATATCTATATATATATATATATATATATATATATATATATATATATATATATATATATATATATATATATATATATATATATATATATAATTTTGAACGGACCTCATTTTCGTCATCTCCTGGGTAGGATCGATGGACATTTGATGAAATTGTTTCGAAAATCGCGTCATGAGTAAGACCTCAATAGCTGGTTTCTCTTAAGGGAAATCTGCTAATAGAAGGAGTTACGCCTTTTCAAATTATTTCTTGTCGTTTGCTGATAGAAATACAGCTGTTCAAGTGATGGAAGAATGAATCCCATTCAACCTTGAACAATCCTTTGCCGCTGTCATGTCGTCTGGAATAAAACATATAGTCAGAGGAAACTTATCTCAGATACATCTCCCAACTAATGTTGTAACTAGTTGTTCGTCAACAACCGGTCTACAAGATGCTTTAGTGACCCTCACAACTGGATATTTTTATTCTATGATTATATGTGATTAGAAAATACTTTTATTTATTTCGTGGAGCTTCGTAGGCGAGGCGACGTTGCTCAGAACAAAAGCTGCATAAAATTAAAAAACAAAACAAAATTATTTTAAACGAATAAAAAATCACAAAACAGTAGCGGAACACAATAAAAGTCCGTCACGCAGGGGCTGCGTAAACTAAGCAGATTTCCCACGTGAAGTAATACAATAGAGAAATCTCCATACAAGAGCCCAACACTTACGGCAAAGGGCCAAACTAGGTTTTGGCGGGAACTCAAAAATCCGTTACCGGCCCAAATTTAATAAAAATGCAAATATCTCGGTTAATATTCAAGATAGGGAATAAATGTATAGAACAATATTTATAGTAAATTTAATTTGTAATAAGATTGATTCTATACAATTTTTCGATCCGACGCATAATAACGGAGATATTTCGAATTTTCCGAAAATCCCCCCTCTAAACCCCCCCTCCCACTGGACTGATTTCAGCCATTAACGAACTTGATCTTCCTTTTTACATAAAACGATTAAATTCCGAGTTTGGTAACGATAAAACAAAAATTGCGACCGCTAGAGTGTTAACAGACAAATATATATATATATATATATATATATAGATATATATATATAAAATTTTGAACGGACCTCATTTTCGTCATCTCCTGGGTAGGATCGATGGACATTTGAAGAAATTTTTCGAAACTCCCGTCATGAGTACGACCTCAATAGCTGATTTCCCCTAAGGGAAATCTGCTAAAACAGAAATGGAACCCAAGAATAGAAATGATACACAAAACAGAAATGGAACCCAAGAATAGAAACGATACACAAAACAGAAATGGAACATAAAAGCGAAATCAATCTCAACAACAGAAATGGAACACAAAAAATGAAATTAAACAAAAAAAAACATAAATTAAAACACATTAAAAAAATTGAACACAACAAAGGACAAAATAATTAACGAAATAACCTACAAGATAAAGTTCAAAACCAACTTCAAAAATTGAAACGTGATAAATGAAAAACGAAACATAGTCACAGTGGACAATAGGGAAACCCAATTAAAATCTTATACTAAATATAATACAAATAAATAAGTGAATAGATATATAAAATTAAATATGTATTTAAGATATATAAAATGAATTTAAAATAATTGAGATTTAGATAAAATATAAATTGTTACTGGTGACATATTACAAAAACTCTTATATTTCCCGCATACACAAGTCGCTCGTGCATATATATTAGGAAATTATAAAATCCATTTTAAAATGCAAATTTTAATTGTTAATATAGTATTTAGAAGTTTTTGTGTAGATGTAAATGCCTTTCAGATGAAGTATAGTGGAAATGTATGTGCTCCCTCAGTGAGTGAGTTATGTAGGTCGTGTGCTATCTGTAAATCATCTTGTTTCTTGCAATCTGTCAGAATTGTTAGCAGATTTCCCTTAAGGGAAATCAGCTATTGAGGTCGTACTCATGACGCGAGTTTTGAAAAATTTCCTCAAATGTCCATCGATCTACCCAGGAGATGACGAAAGTGGGATCCGTTCAAAGTTATGTATATATATATATATATATATATATATATATATATATATATTAGTCTGTTATCTCTCTAGCGGTAGCAATTTTGTTTGATCGTTAGCAAACTTATTATTTAATAGTTTTACGTAAAAAGAGAGATCAAGTTCGTTAATTGCTGAAATCGGACCAGTGGGAGGGGGGATTTTTGAAAATTAAAAATATCTCCGTTATTATGCGTCGGATTGGAAAATTGTACAAAATCAATCTTATTGCAAATTAAATTTACCATAAGTTTTGTTCTATACATTTATTCTGTATCTTGAATATTAACCGAGATATTTTCATTTGTATGAATGTGTGTGGTCGGTAGGAGTCGGCTATGTTCGGGACTCTCCGCCGAGAGCTAGTGCGGGCCGTTTCGGTAACTATTCGTCCCTCGTGAATAGGTTTAGTGATTCCTTACTACTACTGTTGTTATTAGGCGGATTTCTCTATTGTAAATCTTCACGTGGGAAATCTGCTTAGTTTACGCAGCCCCTGCGTGAAGGACTTTTTTATTGTAAGAGCTTAATGGCAAACATTGCATTCGTAGCTAATTGTCTGTTCGTAGCCAATTTTGTTCCCTGTATTATTTATATTACATAATAGGCTTTCAATTTATTTAAGATAGTTATTAACGAGTATGTTCAGCATTTCTCAGGACGAACATTAAGCTGAATGCCATAGTTTGAGTTCAGCTTAACAGCTTCAACATAACGAAAATTCAGTCATTTTGTTATGTTGATAGACATCCAAAATTCAAAGAATTACTGCGCAAGGAATGTTATATTTCGTACTGAATATCTCCCAACATTATAGAAACAATTAGATTAATGATGAAAACGATTCTTGTTAAGTAAGCCAACTATATAAACGAAGGGATGTTGAATAACTTCTGCTTCTGACATCGAGTTTACTTTGATCCTTGAAACAAGAGTGTGTAAACATCACGAAGCAATAATAGTTTGTACAAGGGAAATAAACAGAATAGTAATGTCTGCAAATATTATTTCTGAAATGATGAAGGAAGTAATGTAAAAATAATATTAGTATAAAGTGGAGAAGAGCGGCCATGTTGACAATATGTCAGCAGATATTTCTACAAAATATTGAGAAGGATCATCTCTCTGCGTTCTCGTTGCTTCCTCTTTTTTTTTTGAATAAAAGTAATTCTTCCATATTTATTTCATTTTTCATCAACGATAAATTGATGTTTTTAAAGCCATAAATCAACCTATCTCTTTTCCGGTGCCTGTAATACAACATTCTTAAAATTTCCTCTCATTATTTCTTCTTTTGAAGAAATTATTATTGCATGAACCTGCGTTTTTTAATTTTTCACGACAAAAAACAAATTCGGTACAAAAAGTGATTTTCGAAAAAAAAACATTCATCTGATTTCCATCGATCCAACCTAGGATTGGAATGAAGTCTGTTTAAAACCTTATATCATGTACAAGCTTGATGCCGCTTCAGAGGTTGCACCTTTGATTTTATGGTCATACAACTCGATATATAAGATCTTTATGTAATACTACAGATTGTATTCCCTAGAAGATTAAATCCGACCCGAAATAGGAGGAATTCCAGAATTCAAAATATCACCAATAATATGACTCGAATTTGAAAATGCTATACAATTATTCTTGATAAACTATTGATGTGCAACAATTGTTCTACACATTTCAGCGTAACTAAAATATTTTAATATAGCGAGTTACTAATACTCCCTTGTTTTGAGCATTCAGTAAGCCCTCTATTTTTACATTGAAATAGACAATCTTTAGAGATATGAGATCACCACCGTGTCATTCAGCGGGTGGGAAATTACTCAGTTTACGGCGTAACTTTTGTTGTGTAATAACAATATTGAAGTATATTCCGGGCATAGAAAATTGACTAAGATATACAAATCCAAGAAAGGGTTCTTGAATGACCCCATTGTTGTTCTACATTCCAATAGGCTTCAGACAGAACTAGATTTATACACCATTAGCATTAATCTAACATAAAAAATAGCGCAGAGAAAGCAAGATAAAATAACGATATCACGTCTAAAATATTTTCTTTGATTGGGCCTATTAGAAAATATATTGCAAGCATAAATATTCCAATGGAAATGGCATATGGCCGAATTTCTTAATTATCAACTTTATCTTCGTTTGATTTGATTATAGACCCTCGTAACTTCTTTATATATATATATATATATATATATATATATATATATATATATATATATATATATATATATATATATAGATCGTATATAAATTTGAGAGTGCGCGTGTTGGATTATTAGTTTGGAGCTGCTGACTTTATGTCTTTTTTTTTTACCTCCAGTAGCGTTTTAACCATATCTTTGTCAGATATATTAAAATAAATGGCTATTCCCTATACAGTGGCGCCATGCACCTGATAGTAGGTTAAAAAAACAGGGGAAAATCACAATTTCTACTTTAATCCCTGCCTAGTACGCGTAGTAGTAAAAATATAACAATTATTATTAAAAATATATATTTCACATGAAAATAAAAAAAAATATGGAGTTATCTTGCAAATAAAATTATAGAATGAGGAAGAAGGAAAAGGTGAAAATAAATGGCGAAGTAATTTATAAGGGTAAGCCGCTGAATATTGGGGCCTGAAAAAATATTTATTTTCTGATTTTTCATTAATTTGAACCTATAAGTCAAATGGAATTTTCTCTCTACATTTTTCTCGTTATGCTTTCTACTTTTATTTCACACACAAACACTCCCCAACGATTTTTTTTTTCAATCTCTGTGAGAGTGTAAATTATTTAACTAGGAGTCCTTTCAGTAACCTGTTAATTAAATTAAAAGCAATGATTTTCGTTTTTATATAATGTTTGTCAAAACGTACATGTTTTCAATTAACTGAATTACTACTAGTAATTTGACACCTACGTTTTCGGGAAATCGGCTATAGATGTTCTCATAACATAAAATGTTCCCAGGAGAGGACAAAAATGAACTCTGTTCAAAACTAATATATATATATATAAACGTTTTATGTAAAACTGTTTAAATGAATATTTTAATTTAGTTTACATAATATCCTTGGCAAAGAAAATCTTCTGACAAAGGTTAAAAGCTCTGGTTCTACTGAAATCCCAAACAAATCTGCAAGCAAGTTTAAGTATGTAACCATAACTATTACAGGGTGAGTTACCAAGACAGTAAAAACTGGTTTATAAATTTTATTTTATATAATGGGAGCCATTCTAATTTTAGTCATTTTAATTTTATATTGCTAACTTAGAAGGTGAAATATATACCTGCATTGAATCGATATTCATTTGCTATTCATGAGGTTGTCATGCAATGTTCAGTAATAATAAAAATAATTGCTTCATTTAAAGCTGGTTCTATACTTTTTTTTTATCGAAGATTGGCAGAAAATTCTTTAATAACTGCTTGTGTAACTCAAAGATAAAATAGATTTTTTTTGTATTATTTCTTCCTTTTACCATTTTAATTAACAGATACGTATAAAAGTCGAGGTGAAACAATTTTTCTCTTTACTATCAAAATTTAGTATCACCTCTGATGAAGAAGAAAGCAACAATGAAGGAGAAAATGGAAGAGAGAGAGAGAGAGAGAGAGAGAGAGAGAGAGAGAGAGAGAGAGAGAGAGAGAGAGAGAGAGAGAGAGAGAGAGAGATTTCATTTCAACAACAGGAGAATCTCACATAGACCTCACTCTATCAACATTGTCCATCAACACGCAAATAGAAAATTGGAGTACCAACCAATGGACATCCAGCGATCATATGACATTAACCTTTGATATAATCCTTCATAAACACTTCTCTACTGACAAACGCCTGAGATTCTCCACAAAGAATGTGAACTGGAGAGAACTTGAGAATAATATGGGATGGCATGTCGGGAATTACGAGCAACTTCAACTCGAGGAAACTGTTACAGAGCTAACATCTGACATCTACTCTGCATGCCGAGAACAACTTCCTTTATCTGGAGCATGCAAGAAAAAGGGGATACCATGGTGGAGTAAACATCTCACACAGCTGAAAACCCTCTCTTACCGCGCCCGAAGGAAGTTTCAAAAAGAGCAACATCCTGAAAGACGAGAAACTCTTAAGAAATCCTATTATGAGGCTCTCCGAAACTTCAAAAGTGAAATAAATAAAGCAAAAATTAAATCATGGCAAACATTTATTGCAGAACAATGCAAAACTAACCCCTGGGGAAACCCATACCGAAATGCCTTATCAAAAAATTGCCTAAGTAAAATTTATCACTCTGTTAAATGTGATGCAGGTTACACTAGAAACGCTGCCGAAACTGTTCAGGAAATTCTAGAACATTGCTTTCCTCATGATGACCCCTCTCAAGATAGTCAGGCCCAAACTCTCTTACGTGCCAGTGCAAATAATTTGCCTAATACTACTGATATAGGGGCATGGGATATTCTGGACATAGAAATGGCAATAGATAAGGTCAAACCATCAAAAGCACCTGGTCCAGATATGATAGAAGGCGCCGTTATTAAAAAATGCAAAAGTACTCTTTTGAGTACTCTGCATGAATTATATAATAGATGTCTAGAAGAAGGCGTATTTCCTGCTGCATGGAAAACAGCTGAAATAGTAGCAGTCTTAAAACCAGGAAGCAATGATATTTCTGCCAGTTCTTACAGACCAATTAGCCTCCTCCCAATTCTTGGAAAAATTCTAGAGCGTCTGATACACAAGTCACTGGAACCATTAGTGATACGAGCACAGTCCCCCCATCAATTTGGATCGACTAGATATAGATCGTCGACTGACGCTATTCGTGCTATGTACAATTTGGCCAGTTGCTCTACTCAGAAATACGTGTTTTGCGTTTTCTTTGATGTCGCAGCAGCTTTTGATAGTTTATGGTGGCCTTCAATTCTACATGAGTTAAAGAATATAGACTGTCCCAAAAATATTTATAAATTATTACAGAACTACCTCTCGGATAGGATTTCTTTTATAAGACTGTGTAACCAAAAGATTACTAAACGGGCCCAACGAGGATGCCCTCAAGGCTCAGTACTTGGACCAATGCTTTGGAATCTGGTCATCAACCCATTGCTAGTAAAATTAGAAGCAGAAGATGTCACACCCTTAGCCTATATTGATGACCTTGCAGTTGTCTACGAAGCCAACTCTCGAAATTCTATCGAAGATAAAGCTAAAGCCGTGATAAATATTATGCTAGAATGGTGTGAAATTAACAAATTAAGGCTGAATCCCTCTAAAACAAAAACATTGCTGTTAAAGGGAAAAATTTCATCAAACTCACCTCCAATCGTCAAAGTGTGTGGGATAACTATCCGGCCTTCGCAAGAAGTGAAATACTTAGGAGTTGTGATCGGCAAACGTTTCTCTTTTAACTACTACCTAAAAGAGTTAAAGAGTAAAGTCTCCCTACGGTATGCGTGTCTAAATAAATTGGCAGGAACCACCTGGGAATTACACCATAAAAATCGTGTTATCCTGTACAAAGCACTTTTCATCCCTATAATAGCATATGCTTCACCGGCCTGGGGAAATAGTCTGAGCAAAAAAGAGCGTTCCTTACTTGCCGGTATTCAAAGACAAGCACTAATATTAATAACTAGAGCTTACCGAACTGTTTCTTCTGAAGCCCTTCAAGTCATTGGAGGCGTATTGCCCATAGATTTAGATTTAGAGTTAAAAATTGCAAACTATAATATAAAAAGAGGCTTACCTGCTAAAGTTGGTAGAGCAGTTTTTACAGCGACAAAAATAGACAAGGAATTGAAAAACAGAATGCGAAATGCTGCAATTGAAGAGTGGCAACGAAGGTGGGACCAATCTGACAAAGGGCGACTCACTCATGCTTTCTTTCCCAATGTGGAAAAGAGACTCAACGCAACCTGGTTCAAACCTGACTTTTGGTCAACACAGCTTATTTCGGGACACGGCAATCTGAATAAATACCTCAACAGGATCAAGAGAAGAGCAGATTCAAATTGCGAATGCGGTGAAGAAGAAAATGTTGAGCATATTATTTTTCATTGTCATCTCTATCATAACAAGAGAAGAAAATTAGCAGGAGAATATTCTTTGCTTGAATGGCCTCCCTCTACCCTGAACAAACTGGTGGAAACAGAAGACATCTTCTGCGCATTTAAATCATATGCTGCAGATGTATTTAAACTAAAAAAACAATAGGTTAATTATGTTATAAATGTAAGTTAGAAATTATATAAAGTGTTGCAATTTAATGTAAATAGCAAATTAAGTATAGTTTAAGATTTTATTGGAGTCCCGCTGTGCAGAGGCAGCGGCATTCCAATTGCGGGCGCCCTAAGACTTTTGCCGATTTTTTAAAAATATTTGCTCACCACTCCACATTTTATTGAACTTAGGCTTGACCTCACTGCTCATTTCCTGAGTAGTAAGGACGAGCTACTGTGACCTATTAAAATTCGGGTTTCAAAATTAAAAAAAGAAATTGGTAAGAACCTCTTGTATAAAGGGCAGCCTTAAGGTAAAGCGGGGGTAAAGAAGGATAAAAAAAAAAATAGAAAAAAAGAGAGAGAGAGTGAGAGTCGAAGTTGCTCATTTTAATTATAGAGAAGAAAAATAAAATTTAACTACTAATAGAAGAATATGATAACTCATTATATACAACAAAAATTGCGCCATATAGACAAAAAAAATGAAACATATAGAAGCAAATATTAAATAAAAATATTCAAACAGAATAATTATAAAAACCTCATAAGATCGAGAAAAAACCAAATACAATTAAAAGTAATAAAGAGATTATAAAAGAGTATTAAAAAACATCAAATTACATAAACTGAGCAGATTTCCCATGTTAAGTTTTATAATAGAGACGAAAACGGCCGATCTACCTTTGGCGGAAATTCAATAATTGTGACCGCTAAAGCGTTAACAGACACACACCCGCAAACATATATATATATATATATATATATATATATATATATATATATAATTTTGAACGGACCTCATTTTCTCGTCATCTTCTGGGTAGGATCGATGGACAATTGAAAAAAGGTTTTTGAAAATCGCGTCATGAGTACGACCTCAATAGCTGATTTCCCTTAAGGGATCTGCTAATTGTTTTCGATGTTTATAACGTTCAATTAATAAATATATAATAACATATTTCTACAATACAAATTGTAAATAAATAAATAATCTAACACACACATAAACGCGCACGAAACTAATTTTAAAAGAAATTAGAAATCTTCATCGGCAGATTTTTAGTTTGGTTTGCTACCTCGATTTATTTAATCATCAGCTGATTAAATAAACCGAACTAGATAGCCTATTTGTTATATATAATTAATTATACATCAATTACTGAACAACAATATTTGGGAGTTATTGGAAAACTGCAGTAATGTTCTCAGTTCTGGAATCCTTGGTATTTCATCATGATACGACTTGATAACGAAATGATGCGGGTATCTTTGCAAATATTTACACATTTCTGCCCTAACCCTGATGCCAAGCATTTGGAGCAGCGCCCTCGAAGAGAAATGTGCTATTTTTTGAAAGTATAATCAAAGAAGAGGTGGATAATTCGCCAGGACAGGATGATGGACGAGTCGTGACGCGGTAATTGGGATGGATGGGAAAGCGAGGATATTCACAGTAATAAAGTCTACTTCCTGGAAAGTGAAAATGGAAAAGCCCCTTGACGAAGGAAGTAGGAAGAGTTATGGGCTCGTGCGGGTTTTCTTTTTTCAGCTGAGTTTAAAACCGAAACTGATTTGCGATGTCAATGAGAGAAGAAATAAAACAGGTTTGTGATAAATCTTGAAAACCAATCAAAATAGTCTTACATTCTTATGGATCGTTCAATTTTCCAAATGAGACCCTTAATCATTCACATCCTTTTCTATTATAATAATGAAACTGCCATCCGCCATAATTATACATAATTAATTGCATTTTCAGTTAGGTATAAATGAAAAATAATTTTTAACTATAAAATAATAATAAAATGATTAAGCCAATATAATAAAACGAAACATACAAAACTTTACAATCATGCTAGCAGAGGAATTCGTTATGCTAAACAGGAAGGACGCTTATTATCGCTATAATCCCCAAAACGTATTAGAAAAGTCCGTCACGCAGGGGCTGCGTAAACTAAGCAGATTTCCCCTGTGAAGTTATACAATAGAGAAATCTGCATACTGGTAACACAATACCACCGTGATTAGATATAGAGAAATCTTTCAGTTAATTAAAATAAATACCCAACTGAAACGGCTTCTGAATTGTAAGAATAATTTATATTTTAATAACTCAAATTTCAGTAGTCCAAGAACTAAAGAAGGGGGGGGGGTGGCGGATGAACAAAACGTATTTGCATAAATCTCACAAAGTAAGGAAGGTAAGGTAAGGTTAAAAACGCCAGGTTAGAAGAAGCTCCGCCTGAGCCGAGAAATGACGAAGATGGCCGACATAATCCGAACTATACCCCACCACAGACTTCATAAAAATGCAAATATCTCGGTTAATATTAAAGATAGAGAATAAATGTATATATTAATATTTATAGTAAATTTAATTTGCAATAAGATTGATTCTATACCATTTTTCGATCCGATGCATAATAACGGAGATATTTTGAATTTTCGAAAATCCCCCCCTCTAAACCCCCCTCCCTCTGGTCCGATTTCAGCCATTAACGAACTTGATCTGTCTTTTTACATAAAACGGTTAAATGTCGAGTTTCGTAACGATGAACCAAAAATTGCGACCGCTAGAGCGTTAACAGACAAATATATATATATATATATATATATATATATATATATATATATATATATAGATATATATATATATAATTTTGAACGGACCTCATTTTCGTCATCTCCTGGGTAGGATCGATGGACATTTGAAGAAAATTTTCGAAAATCGCGTCATGAGTACGACCTCAATAGCTGATTTCCCTTAAGGGAAATCTGCTAAAAGATAATGTAACTATGTTTTGGAAAGAAGTGATGGTAACTGACCATACTGTGCATAAATAGTCAGATATTCTCATTATTTACAAGGTCAAAATGTCTGGCGTTATTATTGATATTGCAGGTCCCAAAGATGAAAATATTCAAAAATCCTGTGCCGAAAATTAAAAAAAATTCCCAGTTATAACAAGTGAGCCTTGAGAACAATACAGGCATAAGCCTATCACAGTTACAGTTATTACCATAAGTAAAAATGTACTTGTATCTATAACAATAATAACAGGCACCAAGAATTTACAAGAATTTAAATAAGTTCGTAGCCATAAAAAAAAAATCACACCATGGAGATGATTCATATCGGCTGGATTTTCCCCCGGGATGCATCGTTTTCCCATCCAGTTGTAAGTAATTTATTATTAACTCTCCGGTAATAATACATTAATAATAAAGGAATAATTTATTGATAAAAAACGTGCGTATATATTTTATACTAACCTAATTAAGCTATTTTTTTTCTTTCTCGAATTGATTTGAATGCATAATAATGATCTCCGTTGATGCTATGTCTAAAATGTATTACAAATTATAATTTATTTAATAGTGGCAATAAATGAAATAAATCTTCTTTATAACAATTCAAATAATCTTCTGTCATATCAAAATGTCTTTATCCCATATTTATTTATTTCATCTCCAAAAGAAACTTTAGTTGCTATATATCCGTAATGCTTTTAGAACAAGGGTTCTATTTTAATACGATATATATATATATATATATATATATATATATATATATATATATATATATATATATATATATAGATTATACAGAATGTAATATTAATATTTATAACCTGTTTCTAAAACAAATCACAAAAAACAATAAATACATAGAGTATGTACATTTTTACCTATAAAGTATTGTTATGTGTATTATTTATGTGACAAAGTATTATTGTAACAATTACTTACTTCTGAATTGATTAACCCTGGAAATTATTTAATTAAACATCGACATCACTCAATGAATATTATGCATGATTGCTCGTTGCTCCACATATTGAATCTAAATAGCTACTTCACGATCAAATATATTTTTGGTGAATGTTTTTGTATGTAAATGTAACTATATACCTCATAAGCCTGTTATTAGCAAGTTAATTTGTCTAAATATCAATAAGATGTTTAATTAAATTATTGTCAAGTTTTAAGGACAGATTGATGTTAAACTTTATAACTCCTTTCTCAAATGAAACCTATTGCATTTATATGGTCATTTTACGTTATATACTCATTTGTGGTCATACAACTTCATGAATTATAGATAGAATGCTTAAATATTTCAATGGGATCTGACTTAAGAAAGGCAGGACTTAGTTGCTGAGAGACAAGCTGTCAAAGAGCTAAACTAACTTTCAGAATTAGTTAACGAAACATGTAGGAGAGGCTAATGTTTATAATTAAACATTTCAGGGACGGGGCTTACTATTTCCTATCAGAATATTCTATTAATTTTGTGTTAATGTTTGTGATGTATGTAAATATTTAGGCATCACTAAATTACATATAAGTTTTATTTTTTTCATTAAATGTTTATTTATCATAGTTTCTTTTTAACAGTGTTTGTATCTAAGACTATGATAACTGCCAATTTCTTGCTGCCATTTGCTTTACATTTTATGTAATATACGATTTAAGAGGTTTCCCATGAAGAAAATCAGCTCATTAGGTTCTGGTGCAATTTTAGAATATTTTTTCAAATGTGCATCGAGCCTACATTAGGAGTACTAAACTTTGTTTACATTAGTACTCCTAATGTAAAATAAGGAACAACAGTAATGTACAATAGCTTTTAAGTATCTTTAGTCTTGCCCTGAAGAAGAGAAAATAAATATTCTCGAAATATTGGAAAGAACTAAGATTTTTTCACCAACACTGACCAAGACTCCAAAAAACAACAACAACATATATATATATATATATATTCATTGTGAGGAGTTCAGCTATCAATTTCCTAGCGATGTAGCCTGAAAAATAGAATGTGTGTTTGTGTATTTGTATTTGTGAATGCTACCGCTCTAGTGGTCCAAATTTTAGTTTGATCGTTACCAAACTCGATATTTCAGGGTTGTATTTTTAGTTTTGGAGGGTAGGAAACGAAATTTCCAAATATCTCTGTTTTCATGAGTCATCGGAAATTTTAGCAGATTTCCCTTCATAGAAATGTAATCCACCAGGTTACCACCCTTTTTGAAACAGGGTAGAACTAAGGATTTTATTTAATGAGTTCGTCATCAATAAATTCCTATTTGTCTATCGAACTCGCCAATCTATGGTTTACCATGTAGGGTATTATTTAAGGGTTGAATTTTGCTTCATAATGTTCTTCGATGCTACAGAAATGTATGTACATATAATAAATGGGGACAATATCAAGGGTGGGTGGCTCTAAAACCTTTGGTGGTTATGTGGTTACCCATTTGCTAAAATTTTAATTAATTAATTAATTAGAGCACAATTAAGACCAATTTTGTTTAATACAGGCTTTGGTATTCATCGACATGTTTGCTTGTAACACCTGTTGCTTCCGCAGCCTCCTCCTACACAAGCTTCTTTAGCTTACTTTATTTTAAAACAAACATCCTTAGAAATTAATTGAATTTTATCATTACTAAAATACGAGGCACATTCGAGGCTGTTACTGTTTTACGTTTTTTTGTAGGTTTCTCGTGGAACAACAGTTTCGAAGACAACGTGTATCATATTCACCGTTTCGCGATGTTGGTGATATACCAAGGAACAGCAGTGACACAGGCATAGTGGATAATGTTCAACGTATCGTTTTGTTGGCGATATCTCATGGAACAAGAGTTACGAAGACAACGTTTATCAACTTCACCGTTTCGCTATGTTGGTGATATCCCAAGGAACAGCAGTGACACAGGCATAGTGGATAATGTTCAACGTATCGTTTTGTTGGTGATATCTCATGGAACAAGAGTTACGAAGACAACTTTTATCATCTTCACCGTTTCGCTATGTTGGTGATATCCCAAGGAACAGCAGTGACACAGGCATAGTGGATAATGTTCAACGTATCGTTTTGTTGGTGATATCTCATGGAAAAACGGATACGAATACAACATTTATCATCTTCACCGTTTCGCTATGTTGGTGATATCCCGAGGAACAGCAGTGACACAGGCATAGTGGATAATGTTCAACGTATCGTTTTGTTGGTGATATCTCATAGAACAACGGTTACGAAGATAACTTTTATCATCTTCACCGTTTCGCTATGTTGTTGATATCCCGAGGAACAGCAGTGACACAGGCATAGTGGATAATGTTCAACGTATCGTTTTGTTGGTGATATCTCATAGAACAACGGTTACGAAGATAACTTTTATCATCTTCACCATTTCGCTATGTTGGTAATATCCCAAGGAACAGCAGTGACACAGGCATAGTAGATAACGTTCAACGTATCGTTTTGTTGGTGATATCTCATAGAACAACGGTTACGAAGATAACTTTTATTATCTTCACCATTTCGCTATGTTGGTGATATTCCTAGGAACAGCAGTGACACAGACATAGTGGATAATCTTCAACGAAGCGTTTTGTTTGGTGAGAGAAACTCCTCCAAGGAAAAAAAATATATATATATTCTCCACTTCCAACAACACTGACTTCGAATCATTTTGTTGGTGATACCTCATGGGGTAAAAATCTTCACCGTTTCACTATGTTGGTGATATCCCAAGGAGCAGCAGTGACACAGGCATAGTGGATAATGTTCAACGTATCGTTTTGTTGGTGATATCAAACGGAACAAAAGTTACAAATACAACGTTTATCATCTTCACCATTTCGCTAGGTTGGTGATATCTTCGTTGCAGATCTATCGTATCACAGATCTCACCATAATTTGATGACGGTCTCATTATCATCAGTGACTGCAGGTCTTATCACTCGTGCGGTAAATGCATCAAGAGCTGCGCCCCGTCCCACGCTAATAGAGATATTAATTAAAACGGTCGGTATCTGCCGGCGTCACGGGATGATTTACTCAACGTAGCCCGGCGTAATGAAACGTCAACGGGATGCGGGATTTATCAATGTCATTCCCTGCCCATGTCCAGCAGGAAATTACATGTGCTCTCAGTGTCCATTCCCTCTTGTTCGCCGACAATCGCGTGTGTAAATCGCTCTTCGCATCATTCAGTCGGCCGGCGGCAAATGCAATTGCGCCCTGTTTCCTGCCGGCAAGCATTCAATTTCCACCTCGCATTCTCTCTGCGGCCAACCTAAATATTTACAGTCATTTCATTGGGCCCTTGTATCAGCTGATAGGATTCCCCCGGCAGTGCTACACTCGGAGGCAGTTCAGCGATGCAACGGTCATTAATGCACAACTGCATCAGCTCTTGTAAACCGTTTAAATTATTAAGTGACAATTCGTCCATATTTCTCGTTTCTCATAAAGCTCAGTAAATCGTTAAAACATTGTTTCTATATTTGACGAAATACTATTGACTTTCTGCCAAAAAGAACTCAAATGGGCCTGAATCACGAATACGCTTTAAAAAATCCGCTATTACCACAAATAACTAAATAAAAAAGTCCGTCTTGCAGGGACTGCGTTTAACTAAGCAGATTTCCCACGTGCGCCACTTATTTGAATTTATCTCAAAACTTAAAAGTTCATTGAGAACAATATTTGGTATTTAAGCTTCAAATAAAGTGCTTCATATCATAATAGAATATATTGTTAATATGAGATGAGTAGGAGTGGGGCTTTATTGAAAACCGAAAACTAAAAAGTGCAAATATCTCAGTTAATAATCAAGATTCTGAAAAAATGTTCATAAAAAGATTTATAGAACATTACATTTGCAATAAGATTTGTTTTATACAATTTTTCGATCTGACGCATAATAACGGAGGTATTAAGAACTTTCGAAATTCTCTCCCTCTAAACGCCCGCTAGCTCTGGTCCGATTTCAGCTGTTAACGAATATTTCTTTTTGTATAAAACGATTATGAAGTTTGGTAACGATAAGATAAAAAGTGCGACCGCTAGAGCGGTAACAGACAACTATATATATATATATATATATATATATATATATATATATATAACGGACCTCATTTTCGTCATCTCCTGGGTAGGATTAATGGACATTTGAAGAAACATTTCGAAAATCGCGTCATGAGTACGACCTAAATAGCTGACCTCCCTTGAGGGAAATTTGCTAAAAATATTTAAATGCATTTAAAAAAAAATGGATGCTACCTAAAAACCACACTAATGTGGCATATATAAAAAAATGCGCCTAAATTTCTTCTTTAGTGCTAGAATCATCTTCCTGAATTATTAGTCTGCCTGAATTCTTATAGAAGTTACTTAGCATTCCTTTTTTTATGCTATAAGTATGTGTTGTTATTTATTAACGATCACACTTTAATTAGATCGCAATATTAATAGTACTCTGTAAAATGTAGGCTTTAATCAGTTGAGTATATTTAAATATTTAAGTTTTAGAGATAGTGTGTAAATAAAATAATATATCATGAATGTCGGTGACCTCTGTTTAGCATGCTTAATTACATTTGGAATAGGCTTGTCTGAACGGTGAAATTATCCCTCTATATTCTTGATAAATTTTAGTAGATTTCCCTTAAGGGACATTAAAATAATGTAGTTTTATTTTATAGTTAACATTTTTGATATCATCCTTCTTGTGTATAAAAACATCTTTGGAACAGGAACTTCTATAACTTATTTTTAAATTAAGTATATTTTTTAATAGATTCTGTACATTCGGTCTGTGCCTAAAATGATAACGCTTTTCTCGAAATATCGATGTTTGTGATTGGAGCTTGAAAAATATTCTTGTATCTTGTGAATGAACACTTGTTGGATTATGTGTTTGATAAAATGAATATCCAGTTACTAGTGCGCTCAATCCCAGTTTATAGTATAAACTTTTCGCCGTCACATTGGTGAGATGATACCTCGCTTTATTTCCACCTTCATTGAATATAACTGCTAATATAACACTGAAATGAATCCTTTTAGCAGGCATTCTGCTATCGTGCTCCATCCATAGAGGCCGTGGACCATCCATCGCGTATTTTATGAAGATTTATTTGTAACTAGTTTTTTCTTTCCGTTTTTTTTATATAAACTATACTGATGGACCCGTATATTATTCATTAACTCCTGCAGTTAAGACTGCAACAGTTTAATTGAAACATGTTCATCTTATTGTGAGATTTTGAAATTAGGAATATTAAATGAGTTCTCTACTATTATATATTTTATTTAATAATTTATCGTGGTCAAACAATTAATATAAATTTTTGGGAAATTCAGATATAAAAGGTTCCAAGTATTCACCTAGAGAAAAATAAAAGTGTCTGGGTAAAAGGTAGAAAAACTGCATGTGCTGCCCGAAGGTAGGAAAAATACCTAGAAATTATTGTTATGAGCTCCAGAAAACTGTAAAAGTTTAAGTAAGTTATTACCCTACATCACATATGTTGGTTTCGAAATTAATAATGGCTAATGAGGTACATCGACCTGGAAAATGGATAGGTACACCAATAAATAAAAACTAGGTGCACATATTAATATTTATAATTCTAAGATGTAATTATCACTCGGTCGCTATACCCAGCTATAAGGAGAGATCCTTTCAGCAATGGCGGGTGTACTTCAATTAAAGCTGAAGCAGAGTAAACTGACAAGGATAAGTACATTATAATTTTTGTATGTTGGGGTTTAAGTTAAAAAAAAAAAAAAAAAAAAAAAAAAAAAAAAAAAAAAGCATTTATCTAGGCAAATCTCTGGTCGTCGTTAATCACGTTAAGATTGTATATTTATGTTTACTACGATAAAATGGAGAGCGTATTTTGTTCTTCAAACTGCATCACACACGGATGAATCATCTAAATCACATCTGAATAACTCCCGGAAAACATAAATACGTTTTCCAACCCTTAAAAAGCGGAATATTTTACCACCTCATTAAGGTATCCGTTGCGCAAATTTTCGTGGAGTGGAGAAGTCTCTACCGCAGTGCCCACGATTCAGGTGTTTGTTTATTATTATATACGTCCACTTTATGCTACTATGACTAATCGGGACGGGTTATCTACAGGTTAGGACCCTTTTCTAGCCAAGGTGGGCTTAAGGAGTTTATTTAATTAGTCTGTCATTAAATAAGTTTCTACTGCCCAGGGCGGGAATCGAACCCGCCACTCTAGGTATACCACGCTAGATTAAGATCAACTAACACGGCCAACCTGTGCTCCTCAATTCTGGCGACTTATAGGGTGGAGTAGAGGAAACGCATACTTTTAACTATTTATTTCATTATGTATTTCATTATTCCTCTTATCCACCCTATAGGAGACCATATTCTGTCATTTGAACCTCATCACTCCAAAAGTTGTGAATCTCGGATATATAAAACTATCTTTAATCATTTTCGGGTTTCTCAACCTTTAACACTTTTTTTTTCAAGGCATCTGTTGCAAGCTGCAATATTTGGTTTAAATTGATTATTTATTTATTTTTCTCCTTCTAACATTTTTTAATGAATTCATTGAGTGCCCGGAGACTAGCTTCATCTTTAACGAGCTATTCTATGCCTGGGTTGTAATTATATCAGTCCTCGTACATCCTACTTCTTGCTCCGTCATATAAGGTGCACTCCACCACGTGTAAAGCAGTTTCACTCGACTTGCCGCAGGCGCAGTGTGGTGATTCTTTCCTCTTGAACCTTTGGAGGTAATGGTTGATATCACCGTACCCTGAGAGAAGCTGCATGATGAGGTATCCAGGGTTCAGCCATGCTCTATCAAGTCAACCTTTAACACTTGGTAATATTATACTACCCGATGAAGATATCCGGTGCGGGGAATTTTCTTGGAGTGGAGTTGCTCGGACTGCTGTGAATAGGTATCCTCGATCCTGATGATTTAGACAAGTCCATTCTATTATTCAAAACCACTCCACTGCAAAAGGTCTGGATCCTCTGAATCCCGGCTATATAAAACTCCCTTTAATCATATTCTGGTTTCCAGCCTTTTAAACCTCGAAATATTATACCACCCGATGGATATGTCTGGTGAGCGAATTTGCATGGAGTGGAGGTTTCCCAGTACCATTCAACTGATTTAAAAGATCATATTGTCAATACCTGAAAAGAAGTTCACTTCTACCCGCCCACGAATTCAATGAAATTAATGGCTGTGCATGGATGGCCCTTTTGAGTGAAGTCAAGTGTGTATAACCATTGATGGAACCATACGTCAGGGGGTTCTCCCTGAGAGGGGTTCACCGGCTACATCGCAAAGGGTGCCGCCTAGAGACTGAGCTATGGCAGCTTGTGGTTCAATTTGCAGGCCCTCAAGATAGGGAGGACTTGAAGTAGCGAGTCTTACAAAGGCATGGGTCTTCTCTCGACGCCCTCTCTTGATATTCATGAATTGGGCTGGGTATTATTTCAAGGGGATGAAAGAGAGCAGGTGGGCCCCCTTGGAAAAATACAGCCTTCCTCCATCCCTCACACACACGCTCTCTCTCTCTCTCGCTCGCTGGGTGTTTCTTTTGAAGGAGCCGCGCTGTCTGGAATGGCCCGATAAATTATACAAGAGGGTGACAACTTGGGATCTCTCTCAGTTCACATACATTCCCAAGAAACCAGCCGACAACCCCTGAACTACCCTTGTGGTCTCAAATATATATTGCGCTCATCTATATAACATTAAATTGCATTTAAAGATCAGTAAAGACTGACAAATATTAATATCATATAGACGAAAACGGAAAAAACACGAGGTATTGTCTATAATCATAAGAAATTGAAGTTGTATTCATAATGCTAGACCCCTTGTTTACTAAATAGGGGATGCGTTTGTGGGTTAACAATAATTCGCCAATAATGGTTGATGACCGTTACCAAAATTAATGACGTGATAGTAACCCAACAAATTAAAACAATATTTATACGTTTTAAGTAAAGCTGTTGGAAATTGTAGAGTAGAGAAGTTGGAGATAAGGGACTGAGGCTGCATGAGGGGGTGAAATAACAAATTATAAATACCATTGTCATTTTGAGTCACATCGAAAAATGTTCTGTAAACATTATTGTTCAAGTTACAAGATTCTGCAATTAATGCTCCAAAAATATTTCTATACCAAAACTAATTATCAAGAAATGGTGTGGTAATCCGGGAGTTGTCTCAAAGTCAGCGGATGTAGGACCCCTCTGTCGAAGGTGTGGCAGGGAGATCAAAACACTGGCCCACGTGGTCGGGAATTGTCCACATAACATGTTGCTGATCACAAGGCGACATCACCGGGTAAAGCATGCTATCATGGAGCTCATGAAAGCAAAGAATTTTACATGCTTTGAAGAGGTGTACGCTGTCGATGACGCAGGATCAACGAGGTACGCGGACATCATTGCCTCCAAAGAAAATTGTAAATTTGCCAACATCCTGGACCCAACGATAAGGTGCGAGAGCAACGACCCTGATCAAGCGGAGAAGTTCCACGAGGACAAGAAAAATATTTACGAGAAATGTACTAAATTTTAATCTGAAAAATTCAGGGAATCATATTATATTTGGGGTGCGGGATTTTCTGGTGATAGGCTTGTGGTTCGGTGCCCGAGGAATGGTTCCTAAACGTCCTCAGAAATTTTTTGACGAGGTGGGAATAGATTAGAAGATTCTTCAAACCTTGGTCGAGGGTACCATTATTGATACTTTAGGGATTATTCCCCACCATATATTTTAATTTTAGCTTTGACCGGTGATCTTATTATAGATCGACGGATCATGTGATTCAAATAATAGAGTTTCTAATTTATATCTAGTGACATACACCTTTTATGTTGCTGACATTGTTTATTTTAGTTAATATTTCAGTTATTTAGCTGACTAAATACAATATGTATTGTTCTACTATCTCAATGTAATTGAGGAGCCCCACAAACTGTATATAAATTTGTACAATAAAGTGATTCTCTCTATAATGCTATACATTTTCTTTAACTCAAACATTTACCAAGTTATTTATAATTATTTTATTCAGAATTCCGTTAACCCCTCCCCACAAAATAATCCTGTGTTTTTACTTCAAACAACTGAATCACTAAACATTCAGTTTAAATTTAAAGTTCTGTTTACAAAGATTTCTTATTACTGGCAAAATCAATAATTGATTGAGATGTCAGATCAGCTGTGGCCAGGCCTTACGCCCATGACATCTTCAATTGAAATGAAATGAAATTAATGTATTTCTAATAAACGTTAGCATAACATAAAAGGACTAGTTTAATATTTTTGATTTCGATAAAAGATTTACTAATATCAAGCCAATTAAAGTTTATATGCATTATTAAACACCATTTATTACGCGGACGCATTATAACACATTAGTTATAAAATTATCTCAAAGTAAATGAATATATTTCAGAAAACCTATCAATTTAATAAATGTATGTAATATTTTAATTTCTTTAGCATTATTAATGCCAGTCTAAATGTATAACATGCATTTTTAATTTAATGACATGCTTTGTAATAATCTTAAATTTATTAATGGAACATATGCGTTATAAATGATGAAAAATAATCCTCAACTTAAAGAGAAAATGTACCTGACCATAAATTATTATTTGTGGGATTTCTATGGCAAAACGTTTGTAGTTTCATTTAATAGTTGGACAGATTTTTTTTTATTCTTTTTTTGTATAAAAACATCCATCAGACATGAAGTTTTTTAATTTTTTTCTAAACATAGAATGTTAAAATAGATTTAACACATTTTTCCAGTGCGTTATATAGTTTTACTCCTAAAAATTCTTCTGATTTATGTTTGAGGTTGGGATTTGAAGGATATTGTTCTATCTTGTTTTATGATTTTGTGTTATACTATTTTTGAAAAGAAATTAAAAGTTGTTCATCTATGAAAAAGCATATGCTCCCCTACATAGATTCGGTGATAGAGAATGAGGTTGTGGCTTCAGGTTTGGTATTTAGAGCAACCCATCCTCTACAGACTTGTTAATACGGCAAATTCCTTCGGCAACCACCAATATAAAAAGTCGAGCTTTCTATATTGGCTAAAGAAAATACTCAATATTCCAATGAATAGTTATTAATATTAGTGGCTTTAGTAAGTTAGGCATGTGGGCTGGAGCGTTAGTCTATAGTCAATAGACTTGGTAACCTAGAGTTGTGGGTTCGATATCCAATTGGGAAATAGGAATTTAATTAGTGACGAAAAAAACCCTTATTCTCCGGGGCTAGAAAAGGTTCATAATCAATAAATAATCCATCACAGCTAACTGATTAATCAGAAATATGAAGTAAGTTAAATTAAACGACAGCAACATTGAAAATAGTTATATGCCTGGGTAAGAGGCCACGTCGGAATTGTAGGAAATGATGAAAGAGTTTTGTTGGCTAAGGAAGCTAGCAAATATGGTAATTCAGTGCGGGAACAGCTAAACATTCCATTGTCAAGTCATCAGGAAGCCGCGAAGAAGGAAACGTTGGGAAAAAGGAATTTACAAATGCGTCATTAACTATAAAGTTTATTCCCACCATCGGGTTGCGACCGATATATAAATATATATATATATATATATATATGTCTGTTAAAGCTCTAGCCTAAACTATACTGTTAAAAGTCGATATATAATCATTTTATGTAAAAACAAATATCAAGTTCGTTAACGACTGAAATCGGAGCTGTGAAAGAGGGGGTTTAAACGAGGGAAATTTCGTGAATTCCAAATATCTCCGTTATTATACGCCGGGTCGAAAAAGTCCATAGAATCAATCTTAATGCACATTTAATGTCCTATAAAAATTTATATATATACATATAATCTGTTTTATTAAACTATATATTTGCATTTGTTAGTTTTAAGCCTTCAGTTTTATTTAAGTCTAATGTACATATTGGTTAATTTGTGAAATCGGGAAAAATCTAGGATGACAAATTGAGAATAGTGTGTGAGATGTGAAAGGACTACTCGTATTTTTATTCCATGTTTTTTTTTTCTCCAAAACCATCGTTTTAGGATTGGCAGCAACGTCAATATTTGGCGAAGCAGTAGGCTCAGGTTGGCCTTGGGAGTTAAGGCGTTGGTATTAATCTCGCGCGGTAGACCTAGAGTAGGGGGTTCGATTTCCGCCCTGGGCAGTAGAAATTTATTTAGAGACGGACTCATTAAGTAAACTCCTTGGGCCCACTCTGGCTAGAAAAGGGTGGTAAACTGTAGATAACCCGTCCCAATTAGCAATAGCAGCATAAAGTGGACGTATACAATAATAAACAGGCGAAGGATTGTTCTATTCATACAGCTTATTGATATGAAGTGAGACCAAATTATTTCCATTTTTTTTTTTGTAAGATAAGGCGAACAGAAATGGTAGTCCGTAGTTATTAAAGTATTATCCCTCTCTTTGTTACATGATTTCAAAATCAAAAAATAATTACATTAATATTCAACAGAGTATAAAGTCATTCGGAGAATTTTAATATCTAGGAGTTTTATAATAGCTACTAGGGCTCGTAGAGAACGAGTTATTTACACAAAAGTGATTCTTATCACTTTTTCTTATCTTTGACCTTTAATAATGGAGGCATGAGATTTTATGAGACTTTAGAAAGTCAAAATGAAGGGCTATGCAAATTTTCAGATTTATATCTTCCTCTTTCAGGAACTTCTCATTCCGTATTTTTTTCAATGGAGGGTTAATGCCGGAAAGAGCGATATTTCATTAGTGTAAATGTATTGGAAATGAGGGATGAAAATAAATAATTGTAAACATTCTGACAAAATCTCCAAAACAAACGGATTTATTATAGCGCAAACATTGTGCACGTGAGAGTGAAACCGGCTGAACCACCCTAATCACCCGCAGGGCTGGTAACATCCCGCAGAAACTCCACAGCCTGAATTTGTATTTCTCCGTCAGGGGTGGATGTTGGTAATACTGGCGACACTAAGCCTTCGGGTTTAGTCGGCCATGTCCGACAGAGCTCGGCATTATCTCGCCCCCACTAAATCACTCCCCACCCCAAAGCCTCACTCTTTTAAATAATCTTCCCTCTCCCTTGGGATTATACTCCTCTTCTTTCTCTCACTTTTATTCTCTTTCTGTTTGTCTTTTTATAATCTCATCCCTCCCAGTGTCTCCTTCATCCCTTTAGCTGAGGAATTAAGTTGAACGTGCATGAGTGTAATTTATCTGAATATATTTTACTTTAAGCCTTGTTAAATTAAGGCTAAAAAATTGCTTACACGCTTCTAATTTGCCAAATGTAGGAGAGGAAATATTTTTTCCTTTATATTTTTCCACGAATCCCCCAAGGAACTATGTTGCAGGATACATTTTTATGTATGTAACTACGAACATAAATCTTATTAGCAACTATCCTTAGTAGCCAGGTTACATTAGTAGTTAATTTAAGCACCTTTAGTATTGAATACTTCTTTTACATGCTTATGTTGTTACTTTATCATTTATGAGGCATGTCATTACAGTACTGAGGTTTTGTGAACCTTGGTACTTCTAAAGCATCCGCAAAAAGAGCTAACCCCGTTGGGGTTTGCAATTCGGAATTCATAAGGAAAAGGAACTCTTTTTTTCGATGCTCTAGAGGTTGTCTTGTTTAAATGGTCTTTTTGGAGGAATTCGAATTTGATATAAGTAGTCCAAAAACCTCTTTGAAAATCTTGTGAATAACTTGGATAATGAGTTCTTGTGCTGAGTCAGTGTAACATTCCCTAGTTTTTTTTTTTTAATTTATTGCGCTACCGACGTTAAAACACACCCACACGCACGAATTCGAGAAAGGAATGGGTATTGGAAGTCCAAAAATCTCTTTGAAACTTTTGTAAATTTATAACTTGGATAATGAGTTCTTGTGCTGGTGCAGTGTAACATTCCCTAGTTTTTTTTTTTAAATTCATTGCGCTACCGACGTTAAAACACACCCACACGCACGACTTCGAGGAAGGATTGGGTATTGGAAGTCCAAAAATCTCTTTGAAACTTTTGTGAATTTATATCTAGGATAACGAGTTCCTGTGCTGGGACAGTGTAACATTCCCTAGTTGTTGTTTTTTTTTTTTTTTTTTTTTTTTTTTTTAAATTCATTGCGCTACCGACGTTAAAACACACCCACACGCACGAATTCGAGGAAGGAATGGGCATTGGAAGTCCAAAAATCTCTTTGAAACTTTTGTGAATTTATAACTAGGATAACGAGTTCTTGTGCTGGGACAGTGTAACATTCCCTAGTTGTTGTTTTTTTTTTTTTATTTTTTTTTTTTAAATTGATTGCGCTACCGACGTTAAAACACACCCACACGCACGAATTCGAGGAAGGAATGGGTATTGGAAGTCCAAAAATCTCTTTGAAACTTTTGTGAATTTATAACTAGGATAATGAGTTCTTGTGCTGGGTCAGTGTAACATTCCCTAGTTGTTTTTTTTTTTTTTTTTTTTTTTTTTTTTTTAAATTCATTGCGCTGCCGACGTTAAAACACACCCACACGCACGAATTCGAGGAAGGAATGGGTATTGGAAGTCCAAAAATCTCTTTGAAACTTTTGTGAATTTATAACTAGGATAACGAGTTCTTGTGCTGGGACAGTGTAACATTCCCGTTTTTTTTTTTTTTTTTTTTTTTTTTTTTTTTTTTAAATTCATTGCGCTACCGACGTTAAAACACACCCACACGCACGAATTCAAGGAAGGAATGGGCATTGGAAGTCCAAAAATCTCTTTGAAACTTTTGTGAATTTATAACTAGGATAACGAGTTCTTGTGCTGGGACAGTGTAACATTCCCTAGTTGTTGTTTTTTTTTTTTTTTTTTTTTTTTTTTTTTTTAAATTCATTGCGCTACCGACGTTAAAACACACCCACACGCACGACTTCGAGGAAGGAATGGGTATTGGAAGTCCAAAAATCTCTTTGAAACTTTTGTAAATTTATAACTAGGATAATGAGTTCTTGTGCTGGAGCAGTGTAACATTCCCTAGTTTTTTTTTTTAAATTCATTGCGCTACCGACGTTAAAACACACCCACACGCAAGACTTAGAGGAAGTATAGGGTATTTTAAGTCCAAAAACCTCTTTGAAAATTTTGCTAATTTATAATTAGGATAATGAGTTTATGTGCTGGGTCAGTGTAACATTCCCTAGTTGTTTTTTTTTTTTAAATTCATTGCGCTACCGACGTTAAAACACACCCACGCGCACGACTTCGAGGAAGGAATGGGTATTGGAAGTCCAAAAATCTCTTTGAAACTTTTGTGAATTTATATCTAGGATAACGAGTTCCTGTGCTGGGTCAGAGTAATATTTTCTAGTTTTTGGAACTCTTTGAGCTATCGACGTTAAAGCACACACACACACACACACACACACCACACACACACACACACACACACACACACCATTATGTTACAGCACACCTCCAGGTTAATAATAATGCTGACATTAAGTCCTTTGTGTCTGAATCCCATAAGTCCTCCACGCAAGGGCTGCGTAAACTAAGCAGATTTCCCACTTCGGAGTAACACACTATTGATCTCATCTCACCGTACATTATATATTTCTGAATAAAAATCCAATGGGGTTTAAGTGGGGGTTTATTAAAGTCTGAAAACATTAAAGTACGAATAACTCGCTTAAAATTTGAGTTACAAGAAAATATATAAACCAACATTTTTTTTATACGACTCGTGATATACAAAGGTATTTTTTTTATTCCCCTCTCTAATCCCCCACCCACTCCTGGTCCAATTTGATCCATTAACGACAATAAGCTTTAGTCTTGAAATGATGAACCGATTAAATATCAAGTGTAGTATAGATCAAATAAACCTTTTCGAGTTCAGAAAGTAAAATCTTGAGTAGTGACATCATCACACAATGTATTTCTTTGTTCTAAAGGAAAAGTTCAACGAAAAAAATAAATTGAATTTATGCTTCCAATGATGCAAATCACGATATGAGTAGGAGTAAGGATTTATTGATGCACCCCTCCCAATAAAAACCAACAATTAGGACTTCTAGGAGCATTAATAGACAAATATATTGTTACGTTTTTATTACCATACCAGTAATAAACGTTGTTAATAAGAGTTCTTTTGGATTGCAAAATTAAACACTCACAAGTTTTACAGTTTTTATCTCTGCACAATTCATTTCAACAATGCACAATACACTTGGTAATTATTCTTAATTACTACTCACAGTATACACTGATAGCGTCACTGTTCTTGAAATTACAGTCAAATATTCACTCACGATCACTGAAGTACACCAAAAGACGGCACTGCACTGTCTGGAACACGGCACTAAACTGTTACTTTCAGTCACGGTACAACACTGTTCTTCTTATAAAAAAAAAAAAAAAAAAAAAAAAAAAAAAAAAAAAAAAAAAAAAAAAACACATTACTGCACTGTACATATGAGCACTTCAGAAGAAAACTGACTCGCTCGCGGCTGGGCGGTTCTTTATATAGATCGTCGGCATACATCAAAGGGGAATTGGCTGGGCCCTTTGTCGTCTGTACTGGAAGGGACTAGTAGGAGCTCGACCCTCTGTCGGCTTCTTTGATCTACCTCGCACTTCCCAAATACGCGACTCTCTCTGCTAATCCTTCTGTATTTAATTTTCGCAACAATATGTATATACAAATCCGATTTGAACGGATCTCATTTTCGTCATCTCTTGTGTAGGATCGATGAACATTTCAGGACAAAGGAGGGATACAATCTCTTCCTCTCACCTTGCTCGTTGAATGTAAATTACATAATTTTTAATTACTACTATTATTTATTTCCACCAGGCATATTAATTATTACAAAACACGAGTTGTTTAATGTTTTGAATAAGTTATTTAAGAAAAGCGATGTTGATTACCCTCCTGCGGGAGCGAAAGTTGTCGGGAGGCTAACACAGTTAATTGTGATAACTAATTTTCTCTGAAATTTTGGCATTATAGGAATCGCTTTCAACTCACATTTACTATTCCGTATATAATGTTATGTGTATAAAAATGCTTAAACAATGTGTGCTCGGATTGGTTTTTGACAGGAAAATATGCATTATAGATGATATTTAATTGTAATAAGTGCATTCCATGATTAGGATTTGAATTTTTGACGGTGTGTCAAAATAGTGGAGAGGGATTAATTTGGGAACTCATTTTCATTTATTCTTCAAAACTAAAATTACCAGACCTTTATGGCCAGACTGGAAGTGTAATTATACACATTGAAGCCTTCCAATAAAAATACTATCATTATCCACTATCATTTCCCTAGGATCGCTGGATACCTTAGCTAGTATTATATATAAGTCAAAATCAAAGCACGCTGAATACATCAAAGTGAACAAAAAACATGAAAAACAGGAGGGTGGAAAGGAAAGATCCTTGGGGGAGTCCTCTCAACACCATCAACCAACTAGATTGACCTAGTTGCGATAGAGTGAGTATTCTGGACTAGAAGGAATCGGAATGTAGACTGGGCTGGCCAAGTGGAGCTAACGATTCTCCCCGTGTCGGTCCCTTTCATCTCGGAGCAAATCTTCCCGCCAAAGGGCGGCAACTCAAAGTCCTTCCTACAACTATTCCCTCTGGCATTTCCCTTAAAACCTTCCTACGTATTCCTTCTGTTCACACAACACAACTATCTGTCTCCTTAAAAACAGTCTCTTCCACTGTTCTACAAGTGTTGTGGTTTCCTTCATTAGGTACGGGCCTGGTTTTTAATGAAACAACAGCTGTTCGTTATTTCTGTCTACTTATGAAAAAAAAAATACAACTTAAAGAACAACTTTACCTATATCTTGAGTGACTAAATTATTATAAATTCTTTAATTTTAATTGTTTTTAAAATGTTTATGCATAGTATTAAATGTTTATGAGTAGCAATTGCGGCTCAGCCATGTGAGTTAAAACGTTGACCTTAATCTCACATCTAACCACCTCAACAGGATCAAAAGTGTAATTTAGGAGTGACCACAGGATTTGTAGACGAGAGGACGTTGTTCTTGCGAGACTCAGGATATGCCACACATACGTGACACAAAAACACTTAACCCTCCGTTAGGCGCGTGGCTACGGGTGTAGCCATGATAAAGTTTAAATGTTCGTAGCAAGAGCATACATGGGCTGGGAGCTTTTGGCGGACTAATACCTTCCTAGGCAGGAATGTCTATTAGTCAGTATGCAAGTGATCTTGACCCTCCTTACATCAGATCTTTAATTCCCAGTGTGTTACCGGTGTAGCCAACGCGCCCAACGGTGTGTCCAGCTACGAGAATTGGCAATTTCAGTTTTGTTTTGTTGTTTTTTCAATGCTATCACAACAAATAAAGTTAGGATGGTTTTTTCCTCGAGCCAACACAGTTCTGTGAAACGCACCAGTGATCCAGATATTCTTTCTCAATGTTAGCGAGAAGTTTCATCGAGTGAGGAGTCTGAGGTGGAAGATCTACCAACAAATTTGAAGCAACGAGCGAAGGAACTCTTGAATTTGCCAGAAGAACATACCCAACCCATTATAATTCCAAAAGACACTATAAGTAGATGCAATTTCTTTGAAGGACCGGCAAAGAAAAAGAAAACATCCAAAAATATGTGTGCCAAAAATGTAAAAAAATTATATGTAAATATCATATGTGGCAAATTTGTCCTGACTGTTTATAAAAGCGGTTGTATATGTATTTACTATATTTTGTACATAGTATTTTATTTTCCATTAATAATTTTTAATAAATTAAAGTTCCATTACGTTTTTAACCCTTATAGAAAGTATATTAATGTGTTTTCATTAAAAAAAATTCATCCACTTCAATAAAAACTGATTTCGATTTGTTCACCGATATAATTGCTTAAAAATTGTATACATTAAATTGTTTTATAATAAAAATTCATTAATTTTGATTTTTTTTCTTATGTAAATCATTTTTAAGTAATGGCTACACCTGTAGCCAACGCACCCAAGTGTGTCATTAACTAGGACGCGCTTGTCGGAGGGTTAATGACAGGGACAGATACTCATAAATGCAAAAACTGCAACAAGCACCCAACGGTAAAATACATAATGACAGACTACATTCAACAAGAAACCTTGACAAAGCCCATGACAGAACTACTAACTGACAGCAGCCAATATATTCCTCACTCACTAACTCAGCTAAAACATATAAACATTTACGAATAGATATAGAATTAAAATACAAAGGTCTGCAGCATTCTTACGAAGATTTAAAAGGGACAAATTTTATTATATTCTTATAGACAAAGTAGGTACGGATATGAAAAAAATCTCAGATATTTAGGAAATATTTTCCATACTATATGAATAAAGTAACAGGGTTTACATGAAAGAATAAATATGTTTCACTAAAAAGAGATCATGCCAATAAAATTTGATGTGGGGCATAAACCAAATAAATACAAAATAATCTCACAAGCCAAACCTAAGTGGCGAGTTCGTTTCCCAACTGTGCAAATAGTAAATTATTTAGTGACGAACTCAGTAAATAAAATTCTTAGTCCCACGTTCCCTAGAAAAGGAATCTGTAGATAGCCCGCCCAATTAGCCAAAGTAGCAAAAAGTAAACGTTAGTAAATAATAATAGTAGAAATTAAATATCCATACAGTTTTTCCACGAAACATTCAATTTATATAAATATGCAATCAATGAAAAATGTAAAACAAAATTATTCAAATTAATGAATAAATCTATCAAAATAAAATTATATGTTTTTATTTAAAAAACGCATATTACTTAGTACTACTCTTGCGGCTAACCACCCCCTCCCCTCCCTACGGTTGATAGCAGGCATTACCTTATATCATATTTAGTTTTCCATGAACCCGTTAATTATAGAGCGTTGATCAAATAAAAATCATTTAGTTCAGGACGTAAAAAACGGCAGACCGAAAATGTTAGACCATACCCAGTAATAGTTTAATGAAATCAATATTTTGTAATGAAGCTAAGAATTAAGTGATTCATTATATAACAACTTATTGTTTGTATGCAATTAGTAGTAGTGGGAGTTTACTGACAGGTGAAACTAATAAAAAACCCAAATATGTTGGTTAATATTGAAGATAAAGAAACCATGTATACAGGGTGTCCCCAAACCAACGGCCAAACTTTATGGATCGATAGAGGATCAAAAAACTAAAACAAAAAGTCCTCTGGCATATGCCTCGTTTTTGCTTCGTTTTCGAGAAAATCACAAAAAACTAAAAATAGTTGTGCAAAAAGTAGTTAAGGCCAATGGAAGAGCGGATTTTATTCCTTGAATGAATTTTAGCAATAAATGTTATTCCAATACAATTATTGTATTCTAATCTTATACTAACAGAAAGGTAATTGAAAAAAAAAATTATTTTTTATTAAGAAAAAATAATAAATACTTTTTTATTCAAATATTCATAGTATAAAAAAAATTACCTATTTAAAGTAGATAACATTATGAACAATAACTGAAGATTAAAACATAAAAAAAGATTAAAAATTTAGAAAATTAATAAAATAATTAAATATTCTTACTTGGAAAACATAAATGTTTCAGTTTTTATATGGGTCTAACTTAGTAAGAAAAAAAAAACCTGAAAATTTTGAAGGTTTTACCTTCTCTAAAATTACATCGTTAATTTCTAAAGCGTTTACGTAAATTTTGTTCGAAGTGCTAGCCTCTCGCTGCAATACACGCATCACATCGCGGTGAACTGGTTGCAAACCATTCTGATGCGCTCGATGAGGTTCCCTTGTGCGGACGGGCTCTCGGTAGACATTTTCTTTCACGTATCCCAAACGTATATATATTTATCAGTTACCGCTCTAGCGGTCGCAATTTTTGTTTGATCGTTTAGTTAGCAATTGTTGAAACTCGATATTTAGTCGTTTTATGTAAAAAGAAAGATCAAGTTCGTTAACGGCTGAAATCAACACTGAAGATCATATTTGTTATTGGTGGAAATCGGAATATACATACTTTCCTCTCAAGACTTAAGTCTGAAGATTATGTTGATTATATTAGCAGATGTCCTTTAAGGGAAATCAACTATTGAGGTCGTACTCACGAAACAATTATCGAGGTCACATGTGTGCTATATCAGCTTGAGAAATCAGCTTAGTTTACGTAGCCCCTGCGTAACGGGCGTTTCTTAAACTGGCAGACCTCACCTATATTTTTATTTTTCGTATCTTAAGTCAGAACTCTGCATCTCATTGCTCATTTCTCCTTCCGTTATTCCATCGGCTTATTTAGTATCAATATGACAAATCATTACGGGAAAAGACTGAGGAGGCTTTAAGCTGAAAACTTGATCAGAAATTTTCCTCCTCTGAGATGGAACAAATAATGTCAACATTTTATTTTAGGTTTCGGCCATCCATAAACCACCAATCCTGCACTTGATTTATTAACAAAAAGCTGTTATATTATGAAGTGATATTATACAAAATATTGTTCTCATTGAACTTTTAAGTTTTCAGATAAATGCAAATGCTTGATGCACGTGGGAAATCAGCTTAGTTAACGCAGCCTCTGCGAGACAGACTTTTTAAAAATAAATATGAATTACAAGGGAAAAAAAAAAACTAAAAAAATGGAATAGGAAAATTTCGCTTTTTCGTGTGGTGAATATATATGTATATTTGTCAGTTACCATTCTAGCGGTCGCAAATTTGTTTGATCGTTTAGTTAGCAATTGTTGAAACTCGATATTTAGTCGTTTTATGTAAAAAGAAAGATCAAGTTCATTAACGGCTGAAATCAACACTGAAGATCATATTTTTTATTGGTGGAAATCGGAATATATATACTTGTCTGTTATCGTTCTAGCGATCGCAAGTTTTGTCTTATCATTACCAAATTCGATATATAAGCGTTAATTGGCAAATTAAAGGTGAAGTTTGTTAATAGCTGAAATTGGAATAGTGGGAGGGGAGGATTTTCGAAAATTCGAAATATCTCCGTTACTATACGTCGGATCGAAAAATTTTACAAAATCAATCTTATTGCAAATTAAATTTACTATAAATATTGTTATATACATTTATTCTCTATCTTGAATATTAACCGAGATATTTGCATTTTTATTAAATCTGGGCGTCTAACGGACGAGAGTGACTTTCCCGCCAAAAGCTAGTTCGCCCGTTTCCTTGACTGCTCGGCTCTCGTGAAATTTCTCTATTTTAAAACTTCACGTGGGAAATATGCTTAGTTTACGCAGACCCTGCGTGACGGACTTCATTGTATAAAACGTTTTGGTAACGATTAAACATAAATTGCTAGTAATAGAATGTTAACAGATAAATATATCTATCTCTTCTTATTTCTAGTTTTGAACGGATATCCATTTCGTTATCTCCCGAGCAGGTTCTATGGGCATTTGAGGAACTTTTCGTGTCATAAGTACAACCTCCATAACTCATTTTCTTTCAGGGAAATTAGGCAGAAATTCTAAAGTATAGCTTTAGTGAATCTGTATAACTCAGGGCGAATGGGGAGCAGGATAAAAACCAGCCTTCCCAGAGCAGCTGATTGATATTGAATTTGCGCTCTCCTATTTCCATTTCTTTCAGCTGCTAATGGTTTAACAGCCCTCGACAGCCGGGCGTTCCCGAGAATAATGAAGGGGCTCTGACTTCCAGTCGGGGAGGTCTAACCCCCTCCCCTGAATCAGGAACCCGATCAACCGAGGCTAACCCGATTAACCGCTCCCCCACTACCCTCCACCTTTAGTCAGTCACCAATAATCTTAATAAGCACCCCCATTCACTCCTAGCCACACGTATGTGCTCACCCTGAATTTTTTATAGCCCACAAAAAAAAAGCGAAATTTTCCAATTCCATTTTTTAGTTTTTTATTCCTTGTAATTCATATTTATTTTTAAAAAGTCTGTCTCGCAGAGGCTATCTAACTAAGCTGATTTCCCACGTGTGCCAAGCATTTACATTTATCTCAACACGTAAAAGTTCAATGAGAACAATATTTTGTATAATATCACTTCATTATATAACAGCTTTTAGCAGATTTCCCTTAAGGAAAATCAGCTATTTAGGTTGTATTTATGACGGAAGTTTCGACATTATCCTTCAAATGTCCATCGATCCTACTTAGTAGATGACGAAAATTAAGTCCGTGCAAAACTGTATATATATATATATATATATATATATATATATATATATATATATATATATATATATATATCTGTTACCGCTCTAGCGGGCGCAATTTTTGGTTGATCGTTACGAAAATCGAAATTTAGTCGTTTTGTGCAAAAAGAAAGATCAAGTTCGTTAACGGCTGAAATCGGTCCAGTGGGAGGGGGGGGGGTTAGAGGGGAGGATTTTTCGAAAATTTGAAATATCTCCCTTACTATACGTCGGATCGAAAAATTGTACAGAATGAATCCTAGTTCAAATTAAATTTACTATAAATATTGTTATATACACTTATTCTCTATCTTGAATATTAACAGATATTTGCATTTTTATGAAGTCTGTGGTCGGGAGTTGTTCGGGTTAGTTTGGCAGTTTTCGTAAGTCTCGCTCTGTCGGAAGCTTCTAACCTAACCTGTTGTTTCTAACCTTCGTTACTTTGTGAGATTTATGCAAATACGTTCTGTTCATCCGCACCCCCCCCCCTTCTTTAGTTCTTGGACTACTAAAATTTGAGTTGAATTATTCTTACAATTGAGAAGCCGTTTCAGTTGGAAGTTTATTAAAATTAACTGAAAGATTTCTCATTACCGTTTGTATTTACTTATGGTGGTGTTGTGTTACCAGTATGCAGATTTCTCTATTGCTAAACTTCACATAGGAAATCTGCTTAGTTTACGCAGCCCCTGCTTGACGGACTTTTTGAATTACTATAATTAGAGTGATAGAGATAAAAATTAACTTGACTCATTAAAAATTACACTACTAGATTAAGTGAATAGTTTTTAGTAAAATTATTATATTAAATCCAAATATATATCAGTTATTGTTTTCTCTCTAGTCTAGGATATTTCTATCTATCTATTCAGCTCTGAGAGGTTTACTGGCATGTTTGTTTACAATTCACACGCTTTCGGTTTTGGAGGTAATTAAAACGAAAACTGACTGAATGATTTCTCATTGTCATTTGTATTTGTTCAATTAGCATTCACAGTGGTCTTAGGGTTTTTTATCTATTGTAAAACTTCACGTGGGAAATCTGCTGAGTATACGCAGCACCAGCGTGACAGACTTTTTTCTTCCTTTCTCCAGTAATCCTGGGAAATGATTTTAAAATAGTTTTAATTGCTGTATTTATCGCATTGGGTCGTTCCCTTCATCTTCTATATATTATTATTATTTATTTAATTATTTACGTCCACTTTATGCTACTATGGCTAGTTGAGACTGGATATATTTATATATCCCGCCATATATTTATTCCCTTATATTTCTTGTGTACCTTTAAGCATTGCTCACATATAATTAAAAGGAAGGGTGGAAAGAATATAATCTGGAATAATTAAATTCATAGAAATACAATAATTAAATTAATTAAAGCACAACATAAACATCAATAAATGAGATAATAGGATAACGAAAAGTAGTGAAAGTGGAATAAATTATAACTAAATAGCAATTGGAGATCACATAAACTTGGAAAAGTTAATTTTCTAAGCAAATTTGTTAAGTTACTTTAAATATCGAGAGAACAAAACTTGTCCGACTAAAGGCCAATGTTTTACATTCATCATATGAACTTCCCTAGCGTTATTCAGTAATGGGCATTCTTAAAGGAGGTACCTGTAAGTGAAAATAGTTAGTTCGTCACATGAACAAGAGTCACAGCCAATAAAAACAAATTACTCCGTTAAAATTTGAGTCATTTATTTATTTATTTATTACGTAGAGCTCCGCAACTATGGCGACTTTTTTCTTCTTAGACATGGGGGAAAACAAAACAAAAACAACAACCAACAACAAACAACATAAACAAAATAACAGAAAATTGAACACGAAATAATATATAGAACAAAACTAAGGGAACGCAACACAAAACAAAAGAAGAAACACGAACACAACATAGAAATAAAAACCGTCGGTAAATAAATAAGTGAAAAGAAAACTTGATAACTTTGAAGCAAAAACTAAATAGGTCTCTCACAGACACACACACACACACACACACACACAAACATATAAGCACGCACGCACATTAAAAATTTTAAAATATTTAATTAAATATTCTCAATAATATTATAATATTAATATTATAATTATAATAATAATAATAATTCGAGTCAGAGAAAACATTCGAAGAACAATACTTGAAGGATTAAAATTTCTACAAATTGGTTATATATAATGTTTCAATACGACTAATAGTAAATGAGATATTTTGAATTCAATTATTCCCCTCTCTTAGTGCCGTTTTCAACCACTTACATACTTGATTTTTAATTTCTTTTTTTTGTTCAAATTTCGAGATTGATAACGAATCTAACGACGATTGCGACTGCCAAATTGGGAACACACACATATAAAATACAAAAGTCCGTCTCGCAGGGGCGGCGTAAACTAAGCAGATTTCCCACGTGAAGTTTTACAATAGAGAAATTTCACGAGAATCGCGCAGTTAAGGAAACGACCGAACTAGCTTTTGGCGGGAAAGTCACCCGTCCGTTAGCCAACCAGATTTAATAAAACTGCAAATAACTCGGTTAATATTCAAGATCGAAAATAAATGTATATAACAATATTTATAGAAAATTTAATTTTCAATAAGATTGACTCTGAACTATTTTTCGACTCGGCGTATAGTAACGGAGATATTTCGAATTTTCGAAAATCCTCCTCTTTAAACCCCCTTTCCCACTGGTCCGATTTCAGCCGTTAACGAACTTGATCTTTCTTTTTACATAAAACAACTAAATATCGAGTTTGGTAACGATCAAACAAAAATTGCGACCGCTAGCGCTGTAACAGACAAATATATATATATATATATATATATATATATATATATATATATATATATATATATATAGATAGATATAGATATATATATATATATAGATATAGATATAGATATATGCATATACAGTTTTGAACGGACCTCATTTTCGTCATCTACTAGGTAGGATCGATGGACATTTGAAGAAAAATTTCGAAAATTCCGTCATGAGTACAACCTCAATAGCTGATTTCCCTTCAGGGAAGGATTATATAATCCTATCATGAGTACAACCTCAATAGCTGATTTCCCTAAAGAGAATTCTACTCAAGCCCAAATTCAGACTCAGATGAATGGTTTAACTGTTAATGAGTGAGTGAAACTAATCATCAAATCCCTCCGCGAAGAGAGGAGATGATACGGCATAATGAAAATCATGCTCTTTGTCTGTTAATGGGCTGGACTAAACGGGAAGTGGAGGGTGAACGTCTTCCATTAGATGTGGCCGGTAAGCCCCGCGATGATGATGAGCACATCCCTGATGACAAGCCAGATACTAGGAAATAAACTCATCAGTCAGACCGGAGGGGCCGGAGTATCAGCGGCTCCATCAGGAAGTCGCTGTTCCGCCGGTAATGCGATTAGGAGGGGGTTCCTGGAGACGGACTCCTCCCGCCGACAATAGCTCAGCCTATTCCAGGGGGTTTGTTCTCTCGCCCCTCCAGGATATGGCCGCCAGATCCCAGGCTGATTGGAGGCACTGGAGAAATTGGATCGATCGGAAGACCCCCAGGGATAATAGGGCCTCATAGAGGGGGGGAGAGCAAATGAGGAATGTCAATCAGTGATTGGGCAATGGGGGGAAAATTAAATTTCTTAACAAGGGGATTTCACTGTTCTGAAAACAGGGGGACAGAAAAAAAAGCTACAAAAACTCCAGTCAATTAATTTTTTAAAGACAAACTCCAAGCTAATGTGATTTTGCTTTTCACAATTTTTTGTCGCCAACAGAACCCTTTTCCATTCTCAAGTCATAGAATCAAATAAAATCTTATATCTAAGTAAAGAGTGATTTTCTCTAGGTGAAATAAACTGGAAGCTAAAGCAATTCTTATATATTGATTGCCTTATAAATAGATCTGCAGAAGGTCATTTTGTGCACAAAAATCACTTCTGTTCTTCTACACATTTAATAATTTTCTATATGTTTCACATTTATCATTACAAAATTACACAATATGACATATTCCTATACTAATTTCCACTCAGGGAGGTATGTCAATAGTACTGACAATGTTTAACGTAGACTTAAAAGATAATTGTACATATCCACTTCACAGAGAACTCGTTTGAACCAAGGACCCCTTGTGACTGTAGATCCTGGAGTGGAAGACATGTCTCAGATTGTCAATCGGAATTGAGATGCGTTAATTGATTTACAATATTCGTCAAATTCAATCATAGACATTATTAGATATTTAAAAGAAGGATAAAAAATAATACATATAAATAATAATCTATTGTTAGTTTGGACGTCTCTTTATATATTTTACCAATTTTGGTTATTCTTTGTTTGTCTCTCATCTCACATGTTTGTTTATTACTTAAAGCAGCTCAAAAAGATTTCACTCACATTTTCCGTTTGCTCCTGTACTGTTTGTGGGATTATAACAGGGCATGTGTTCTGTGAAGAAACCTAGGCATTATTTTTGTGCATAGTATAATCCAATCGGTGTGTTTCCAAGGGGAATACATTTTTATATGAAGTCTCCAATAATGAGTAAAGAAGTTAGTATTGATTAATAGTTAACTTAAACTACAAGGAGTTACTCTTTATTACCTGCCACTAAGAGGAGTGAGGGTATCCTTGGTAGTCAAAACATAAAGTTGCTAAATATGCATACATTGGTTTACATACGTAACATAAACTCAGCCAGCTCACCCGGTAATTTGGTGAAAATTAGCTATTTCATAAGTGGTCGACTCTTAAGTTATTGTGCTGTGTATATTGTGGTTAGTTGTGAGAGGTTGTGAGCTGTGTAAATAAAAGTAGTGATCATCAAATGAATTGTGTACTGATAAAAACGTTATTCCTTTATGTAATTTTGCAATCGAAAGAACTCTTAGTAGTGCTCGAGAAGATGGAACTACAGTAACCTTCATCTCCCCAGATGATTCGAAATGAGAGTTTCAAAAGATCATATTTCATAGGTTGAAATGAGACTGGTCGAAAAAGTATGACAATAAACTGCAACAAATCAAAGAAATTACTGACAGTAGGAATACTGCAAGTAGAAAAATCCGAATAGAAGAGGTTTCTTTTGTTGTGTTGTAAATTGGACACACAAAATTAACACACAGTTCTTTATTGAAAGGCTTATTCCCACCAACCTGCGATTGTTGTAATGTCCATCGTACTGCCTCACATCTTCTCTTTAATTGTAAAAAATACGATCTTCCAAGAAGAGCTTTGAACCGAACTTAAGAGAACTCCTCAGAGACGATGAAAAAGACATAAAAATGCTTTTTGCATTTTTAACTGAAACTTGTTTGTTCCAAGAGATATAGATCCATCTACCGCTAATGATAATAGTAGATGCGATATATTTAAAAAAATAAGTAACTCTTATTATATTTGTAATAAACGTAACAATATATTAATTAGCGTTGATTTTATTAGAGCAGTGAAAAGAATTTATTGACCTCAGGAAACATTTCTCAGAATTAGGAAGTTTTATCATATTATGTGAAATTCCAAAGTAATTACTTCATATTTCCTATCAAAACCCCATACTAATTGGTACATATTATAAGAGAATTCCTGAATATAATTAAATCACATTACTTAGTTCTGATGATAACATAATAATTGTATTAGAAACACAAAAAAAGTCCGTCACGCAGGGGCTGCGTAAACTAAGCAGATTTCCCACGTGAAGTTTTACAATAGAGAAATCTGCCTAATAACAACTGTAGTAGTAAGAAACCTCTAAACCTAAAACATTATTTAGGGCGTAATAACCCAGAAGTTTCTAGCCCCAAAAAACAGTTAACCTAACCTCTAAACCTATTCACGAGGGACGAATAGTTATGGAAACGGCCGCCAGAGCTCTCGGCGGAAAGTCCGAACATGCAGATTACAAATGCAAATATCTCGGTTAATATTCAAGATAGAGAATAAATGCATATAACAATATTTATAGTAAATTTAATTTCCAATAAGATTGGTTCTATACAATTTTTCGATCCGATGCATAATAACGGAGATATTTCGAATTTTTGAAAATCCCCCCTCTAAACCCCCCCCTCCCACTGGTCCGATTTCAGCCGTTAACGAACTTGATCTTCCTTTTTACATAAAACGATTAAATACCAAGTTTGGTGACGATTAAACAAAAATTGCGACCGCTAGAGTGTTAACAGACAAATATATATATGTCTATATATATATATATATATATATATATATATATATATATATATATATATAGATATATATATATATATATAGATATATATATATAGTTTTGAACGGACCTCATTTTCGTCATCTCCTGGGTAGGATCGATGGACATTTGAAGAAATTTTTCGAAAATTCCGTCATGAGTACGACCTCAATAGCTGATTTCCCTTAAGGAAAATCTGCTAATATGCAGATTCCGATATATTTCGATCAGAAAATCACAAACAAACAAAACGTTTTCCATATTCGTTCAATGGTGACATAATATTTCACAAGTAGACAATATTTTTTTATTACTCATTCCTTTGACTAACAATAGGAAGTTGCCCTTACATAACCCTCCAATATTTGGAGACGAAATAAAGAACAAAGATTGATTGGAAAAGAGTTTTCTTGGAACGGAACATCTATAAAGGAAAAAAAATAAAAAAAAGTTTCTTTATTTGTAAAAGCCATGATAAAATACACGTGAAAATTTGTCTAGGAATTGGGAAGAGAAATTTTTCTCCTTTTTAGTTGATTTGGCTCAAAGCGAAGCTTGATTGAAGCTGGAATAAACAAAGCTCCAAACTACAAAGAAAATGATGCGTGATTTTCTTTCTTCTCTCGCAAGATTGAACATAGGTCATGAAGGAAAATTCATCAATAAAACTTATAGCCACTTAGGGATAAAATTAATGTTTTAACAGATTTATTTTAAGAAATAGATTGTTGAAGTGCTCATGAAGTAATTTATATAAAAGAAAAGCAAATAGAACATTCAACTTACTTAGGAGGGAGACAAAAAAAGGAATTCCATTCATATATGTGTGTGTATGTGTATTTGTATGAAAATGCTCTATCCTATGAAATTTTTTTTAACTGAAAAATAAAATTAAAAAAATTCATTCCTAAAATCAACATATTATAGTAAAAATCAGGTTTCATAATAGGGTCGCCAAGTTCCGAAATTGGATAATAGAAGTGGAGCTTAGAAACTGTTTAAACGCACAATCCCAAATATTTGCTTCATTATTAGCCTGATCAAAATCATTTGTGTAGTAGTTCTTGTTGATCAATCTACAATTATTGTTTTTATACTTTTCACTCTAATTTGAATAGTATGCATTTTTTTATTTATTTCAATTCTTCGTAAACGCTAATGCAAAGTTCACTTTAAACTGCTATATAATAGCAAATAGTGTTTTGACACTAGGATGTCGTTAACAAAGAAGAAAATTCGGACAGTATCTATCCGTTGTATTCTGTCAGAGTCAGTCTTGTAAAATTTAAACTATACTCATGTGTAGTGACTGAAGTTTAAAGAATAAAATACTTTTCTCAGTATTTATTTCAATCATTCTAAAACATTGGGATTGACATATTATTTTTCAGGACTTTCTCCTCTACAGTATTTTTTCTCAGAGATGGTGCCAAAAATGCCAAGTTTACCAGCCAAAATTGTCACCAAAGTTAGGGGAGAAATTCGGCTTTTTAGAAATTTAGAAATATATGAAGGAGTGGCTAAGCAAAGGTTATTTTTATTTTGTAGTATGATATTTTCATCTACTCAAATTTTACAGAATATCAGGATTGGGAATTCTTTTCTTATTTTTTTTTATGTATTTTTAAATTTTGGATTTTTTATATTTTTGTGAAGTTTGAGGATGAATATCTCTGATGAGACTGAATATAAATTCAAGATTTTTACACGTTATTTAGTCCTATATAATAAAGTAGATTAAAAATTTAAACTTTGATATTTTACTTAAATATTATAAATATTGAAGAGCTATGAATTTTTGTAAAGTTTAGAAAAATGCGCATTTTAGGTATCACGTATTTTATAGTGAAGGGTAAAATGAGGATTGCATTTCTTATACTGTCAGGATTAGATGGAATATCACGTTTATGTACTTCTTAACCAATACAAGTTGCATAGGTCTCCTTGTCATAAGCAACGTTATACTGTATGCAACCAGAGAATTCTTTTTTATAACCAAAGCGATGTCATATGATTTGCATTCCAGCCCAGGAGGGGAACTTGAGTACTAGATTAACTTTTGTTGCATAAAATTAAGACCTGATTTGGCGTAGAATGTTTGTGAAGAGATAAAAATTACCAAATTCATTTCTACTTATGAGCAATCTAACCTCCATTCGACAGTATTAGATGATAATTATTTTCTAAAATAATCATGACAAACGTGAGCACTTTCGTAAAAAATATTTGATCTTAAAAGTCTTAAAAATGGCTAATTAAAAAAAGAAACGACGAAATAACCATTCATTAAGGGGAGACAATTCCTTACATGGAAGAGATCCTGGGCCGAGATTGCATCTTGAAGGAGACAATGCATCCATTAGCCTGAGTGCACCATCTACAGCAATAGCTACTGCTCCTCAAGATTAGATGGCGCCACTAGATGGATTAGCGCATCTCCCGCCTTAATCTTATCACCGCCTTTCCTCTTATCTATATTGGAAGCCATTAAGGAGATTGTAATGTTTTTTAATCTGTCCTTGAACCGTGTAACGGCGCAAGCTGGACAGAGCAGAGCGACAATAGCTAATAGAAACATGCCACATTTGGCGGGGGGGGGGAAAGGATTAAGAACGATAGGCCTCAAGGAAGTGTCAAATGAATAAAAAGCTGCTGGTTCAACATAAAATAGTTGTACAGGCGTTGTTGTGGTACAGGCGGTGATGGGAACAGAGGAACGCAAAATGCTTGACAATATACCAATTTTCGATTAATATTTTACACATCTTAAAACTTTTTTGGGGTCTTTTTCGTTTTGTCCTCTCCAGTTACTTTTAGTGATCATTATTATTATTATTTACTGATGTCCATTTTTGCTGCAGTAGCTAATTGGGACGGGTTATCTACAGGTTGGGACTAAATATTATTTAATGAGTTCGCCATTCAATAAGTTCCTATGGACCGAGTATAAATAATATATAAATATGTGTTATTCTAGTAACTGATATTACTAAAAGTAGCTGGTGGGCAAAAAAACGAAGAATACCGCTTTATTTTTTAATAAAAAAGTCCGTCACGCAAGGGCTGCGTAAACTAAGCAGATTTCTCAGGTGAAGAGTTACAATAGAGCTATTTCACGAGAGCCGAACAGTTAAGGAAACGGCCGACCTAGCTTTTGGCAAGAAAGTCATTCTCATCCATTATCCGCCCAGATTTAATAAAATGCAAATATCTCGATTTATATTCAAGATAGAGAATAAATGTATAGAAGAATATTTATAGTAAATTTAATTTTCAATATGATTGATTTTATACAATATTTCGATCCGACGTATAGTAACGGAAATATTTCGATTTTTCGAAAATCCTCCCCTCTAAACCCCCCCCCCTCCCACTGGTCTGATTTCAGCCGTTAACGAACTTGATCTTTATTTTTACATAAAACGACTAAATATCGATTTTTGTAACTATGAAACAAAAATTCCGACCGCTAGAGCGGTAACAGACATATATGTAGATAGATAGATAGATTGATATATATATATATATATATACATATACACACACATATATATATATATATATATATATATATATACACATATATATATATATATATATATATATATATATATATATATATACACATATACACAGTAAATAATTTTTTTAAATTTCAGTGAATCTCTCTGCCCCCACAGGTCAAACTTAGCTAAACTTTGAAGTAAAATATTAGAAGGTTATTACAAAGTTAGTTATAGCTTTTATTGATTGTTTATACTAGTTAATATTCGTTTACATTTTTAACAACAATTAATCAGATAAAAAATATTTTTATGAAATAGATCGAAGAGCTTCTTAATAATCTTACTTTCAGTTTCTGCCTATTTTAATTTAGTGTAGATCGTTCTAAACTGTACGTAGCTTTGACTCTTGACTTCCTTCAAGCCATCAACATAGAGTAACAGTCACATTTTGTCTTGTCTTGTTGTTGAGTATCACAATTCTTTTATTAAGTACGTTCAAAAGACTTAATGGTCCCCGAAGAATAAGTATCGTATTAGAAATCAAGCTCTTGATGGTTTTAGTTACAAAAATCAGACGTGTCCGCTGTAACGAAATTATAAGCCTTAAGCCACGGCGATCACAAAAATATCATTGGATCTTATGGGGTTGATCTGAAAGCACCACGACTTCACGTATTTGAAAGCGACTGCTAACACAGGGAAAAGGGGATTCTTAGCAAATCATTTTACAATCATAATATTGATTATTGTTCTAATTTAAATGTATGTATTATGAGCATTGGAAAGATTTATTTGGTGAAAGTATAATCCATCCAACCAGGCACCCTTTCTACAAATAAAATTGCACTATATCATCTATGATGATGCGTGGTTAAATTTTACTGAAAAGTTGTTCAATTGGTTTGGTAGATTAATATTTCTCAATGAAAGGAGAATATTATTAAGGACTCTATATTTCTCCACCATCAAATGCCTCCAACTTTTATCATAGTCTTCATTTATGTATGAATCTTAATAATGATGATTTTGGTATAGACCAACAGTTATGTAGAGCTCTGAACACATCTCATACATATTCTCTATTTGATACAATAGGTGGCCCTTTGAAAAAGTTTTTAATCCCTTCATTACTAGGAGAAATTCAATAGTTTTCTCACTTTAAAAAATAGCATGCTATAATGAGAAAGGAAGTACTGACGGAACAACTTCCATCTTTTCTGGCCTTGGGTTAAGATTATAAAATCCGTTATGGACTAATGACTAGTTAATTGCTCCTACAAACCACCAAGAAAGCAGCCACTCCCCCGAGGAACGTATAAAATGTGATCGTGCAAGCGGAATTTTCCCCCTCAAGACGTTGCCTCCTTCTCCCTCCACCTCTCATCCTGCTTCCCCTCCGCCTTTCTTGTCCTTTGTTAAGGTTTTCCTCGGAGAATGTGCTCCTTTAAGGACAACTACCCCCTCCTTAAGGGCTCGCAATTTATTAACCTTATTTCCTGTTGCTTTTAGACTATATTCTCACAACCTCTTGACATCTTATAAATCAGGAGACAAACTCATGAAGTTTCCTCTTTCTAAATCCTGATATCCCTATCATACGCACACACACACACACGCACACACACACACACACACACACACATACACACACACGCACACACTCACATAAATATATATATATATATATATATATATATATTATATACATACGTGAGTTATTAATACAATGACAACGGTATCAAATCGCAGTTTATTCGAAGGAAGTCGAAGGACAAATAACCACGATTGGCTAAAATATCGTTCACTATTCCGAACCATCAGTGTTCATTTCAAAATACAACAAACCTCAACACATCTACTTATTATTACATGATTAGTCTAGTGTGGTGTTTTTTTTTTTATTCTTACAAATTTAGTCTTCGCGACTGGGGCGATTTAGCAACGAATCAGTTAAATTACTATAATCACATTATTATATTTACTTAAGTATTCTCATTTCAACAAATAGTTTCAGTTTGTCCTACATTATTATTTTTTGAAAATGATGTAATTCTTCAGTACTGTAATACACGGTCTATATAATGGCACGGGTCATGTAGTAATTCAGTCAAAGTGTACGGTAGGTCTATGTGAATCCTAAGATAGCATTCAGTCAGTATATGTTTTATAGTAAGTCTACAGTTACAGTATTGGCAGCAGTAAGTAAGTGACAGTCACTCGTGAATGGCCAATTCTTAACCTCGTTAAAACTACTTCTTCTCTTCTAATTAGCCTTTTTGAGGAAGGCCATTCACCAAGTGCATGTTTCAGTTCTCGAAGTTTTTTTCTGTTGTGGCAAATCAAGATTTCTGCCATGAATTAAGTATCATATGTTTTCATTGGGCTTTGTGTGTACAATATTTGTTGTCAGTAGCTGATTCGCCTACTTGTGCGCTTTGATTAATGTTTGTATGTTTGGGTAACCAGCACGTAGTTATTCTTTTGTTTAATGTCTGGGTTTTGTGTAATATGTAAGAGATGCGTGGTTGTGAACTATATATGTTTTCAACTGAATGTAAAGAGCTAAGAGAGTCAGTGCAAATTATTATGTCCGTGCCCCTAGTTTCTAATGTGATTCGTTTACCAAGAATAATCAAGATCAGCTGATTACACACTATCTTTGTGATTAACGTTTAAACACATTCTCGATCCCTATAGGAGCTCATGGAAGCCATTTGAGTTGCCAATGGTTTTAATTTGAGTTTATAGACCTAGAGTATTGAGTCCAATTCTCCCCTTGGCAATAGGAATTTATTTAGTGAATGTCTCAATCAATAAAATCCTTAGTCTCACCAATCTGGATAGAAAAGGGAATAATCTGAATATAAACATTTCAATTAAACTTGGTTGGTCAAAGTCGGCGTTATAAATAACATATTCATATCATTCTCCGTAAATGTAAAATTTCTTGTTAAATGTTCTCTCCATAAAAAAAGTCCCCAAACATTATTAATCTACAAGTGACAGAACTTTCAACTTCGGGGGTGAGGATTTGGAGAACGTGGTCTCAAATTCTGGAAACATCAACGACTAATAGCAACAATTTATTGATGAAAAGTAAAATGTAATTTAATATAAACCAGTTTACGCTATTGCGGCTAATAACGAACGGATTATTTACAGTTTACCGCCTTTTAGCAGATTTCCCTTAAGGGAAATCAGCTATTGAGGTCGTACTCATGACGCGAGTTTCGAAAAATTTCTTCAAATGTCCATCGATCCTACCCAGGAGATGACGAAAATGAGGTCCGTTCAAAATTATATATATATATATATATATATATATATATATATATATATATATATATATATATATATATATTTGTCTGTTAACGCTCTAGCGGTCGCAATTTTCGTTTGATCGTTACCAAACTCGATATTTAAACGTTTTATGCAAAAATAAAGATCAAGTTCGTTAATGGCTGAAATCGGATCAGTGGGAGGGGGGGTTTAGAGGGGAGGATTTTCGAAAATTCGAAATATCTCCGTTACTATACGTCGGATCGAAAAATTATATAGAACCAATCTTATTACAAATTTAATTTACTATAAATAATGTTATATACATTTATTCTGTATCTTGAATATTAACCGAGATATTTGCATTTTTCTGTTTTCAGCTTCTGAGATGAGATCGGCTAACTTCGGGTCTAGTCGTGAGTTTCCGTCAAGAGCTAGTTCGGGCCGTTCCCGTAATTGTTTGACTCTCTATTCTGAAATTTCTCTATTCTAAAACTTCACGTGGGAAATCTGCTTAGTTTACGCAGCCCCTGCGTGACGGACTTTTTTTAGCAACGGTGGTACGAAAGATTTTATTTAATGAGTTGGTCATCAAAAAAAATGCATATTGGACACCGAGGAAAGGAAAAAAGACTATAAACCCAATAGGTCTGTCATTTGCTTTATGTATGGTATTATTTCTGTTATTATCAATTGTTCATTTTAACTATTTTAGTGTTTTACCTATTTTTATTTAATTTACCAGCATTACAAAACCTAATCATCTTCATTCATGAGTGTGAACATCGATTTTAGTCTATGATGGGGTAGTAGCATACACATAACCGCCGTATTTTTATGGCCACAGATAATAATACTCGTAAAGAGGCTCCAATATGGAAATGATAAAAAATAATACGAACCCACGTGATTAAATAAAAACTTTAAAAAGAAATCTATGTTAAAAATGAATTTTGTACATTGAGAATTTTATATTGGATATGTGGTTTGTGTATACATATGTGCGTAACTTCTTTTAATATACAAATTGAATAAATATGTACTAAAATACACACACACACACACACACACACACACACATGCTGAAGATCAGCTGATTTTACATTAGCTTTGTGAGCCACGTTTACACATATTCTCATTCCCTATAGGGACTGAGGTAAACAATATGAGTTAAAGCGTTGTTCTTAATATCATTTGGTAAACCTAGAGTAATTCTGGGTAATAAGAATGTATTTAGTGAAAATCTCATTTCATAAAATCCGTAGTCGCATCCTGGCTAGAAAAAGGTGGTAACCTGTAATCCTTTATAGCATACAGTGGTTACTGTTACTTCAGCATCCACTGGTCTACCTGAGTGGCTTTGCTACCATTTGGATTTTACGTATATTTACGTATTTAAAAAAATACAGAGATAATGAAAGCATCCCTGCAATAGATAAGCGTAGATTGCGGCAGGGTGGGAATCTAGAACCTTGTAGGCTACCCGCAGACGACAACAGGGGAATGGAATTGGCCAGCCGCCCGGTAGTTAAGTTTTAGCAGATTTCCCTTAAGGGAAATCAGCTATTGTGGTCGTACTCATGATGCGAGTTTCAAAAAATATCTTCAAATGTCCATCGATCCTACCCAGGAGATGACGAAAATGAGGTCCGTTCAAAACTATATATATATATATGTCTGTTAACGCTCTAGCGGTCGCAATTTTTGTTTAATCGTTACCAAACTTGGTATTTAATCGTTTTATGTAAAAAGTAAGATCGAGTTCGTTAATGGCTGAAATCGGACCAGTGGGGGGGTAGAGGGGGGGGATTTTTGAAAATTAAAAATATCTCCGTGATTATGCCTCGGATAGAAAAATTGTATAAAAAATCTTATTGCAAATTCAATTTACTATAAATATTGTTCTATTCATTTATTCTGTATCTTGAATATTAACCGAGATATTTGCATTTGTATTCTGCGTGTGGTCGCCAGTAGGCTACGTTCGGATTTTCCACCGAGAGCTCTGGCGGCCGTTTCCATAACTATTCGTCCCTCGTGAATAGGTTTAGAGGTTAGGTTAACTGTTTTTTTGGGGCTAGAAGCTACTGGGATTATTACGCCCTAAATAATGTTTTAGGGTTAGAGGTTTTTTACTACTACAGTTGTTATTAGGCAGATTTCTATATTGTAAAACTTCACGTGGGAAATCTGCTTAGTTTACGCAGCCCCTGCGTGACGGACTTTTTAAACATCAGTGCAGTACAGTTATTACTTGAACATCAGTGATTAGACCAATGATTCGAGAGGCTCATGTGTTATTGTGCTGTGTAATAAGAACGTTAGGTTAAGAGCGCATATTGTGGCTGGTAATAAAAAATCATTTATCAAGTGTGTGAATAAAAGTAGTGATCGTCTAATAAAATGTATAGTGATACAAAAGTTTGTGTATTTAATTTTGCAATCTAAGAGAACTCTAAAAATCAGTTTATTATTTGTCTAATAAACGTAACAGTACTAACAAATAACAATTTTTTTTTTCAATCTCTAAATATATAAAGTTTCTGGCCAATTTTCAATCCCACAAAAATAATCGCCAACCATAAACCACCAGTGACAGAACTTTCAACTGTCTGGGAGGAAAGGTTTGGTCACGAATGGTGGAAACATCGCCAACAACTAGTAACAATATACAGTGCGATGGTGAGTTTTATGTTTTGTTTCGGTTTCTCGTTTGACCTAGTAGTTGCATATTTAAACGGAGCTATTAAAACATTTATGGTTCAATTAAAAACTTTGGGGCCACCCTTTTGAGCCGGTTACTATCTGGGAAGTGAAACTTAAACTGCTCACCAGGGAACTATTTACTTGGGTGCTCTGTAAACTTTTCGAAGTGTCTACGAACTACTCAAAACTTCATGAAGAAAGGAGAAACTGAAAGATAAACTATTACAAGCTAGAGAAAAAAATAATATTAAATTTGATCAGAAGTTGGGCTTGGGTTTATTTATAGGCAAATTTGAATTTATGCTGAATATGAAAACTTTCTCATGAAGGTCATATTGGCAGGTTATTCGAAAGACAATCAATTAATTTATGCATTTTTACAACATTCACTGCAGATTTTGGAATAAAAATCCTTCAGTAAATTTATAATCATAGAATATTATTGGTTTAATGAGCAAATGATTATTTTTAAATTTGAAATTTCTCGCTTTTAATAACATTAGAAATTTACGAAGCTTTGACACAGGATTTCATAAAGGTAATGTGACATGTTAAGCAACCAGGCAATTTGACAACAAAAAAAAGTCGGTCACGCAGGGGCTGCGTAAAGTAAGGAGATCTCTTACGATCTGGTATTACACACTAGTCATATCTTTTCGCCACATACTATGTAAAACCGCTGAGGAAAAAAAACCGTTTTGTTGATGACTGAAACCAATAAATTACGAATAACTCGCTTAATATTTGAGTTACAAAAAAATGCATAGAACAACAATTGGATCTGATTTCCGGCAGAACAAATATTATCAACAGTGTTGACTTAAACCATTAAATCACCATTATGGTATGGACCAAATAATCATTTTCGAGACAAGGACTTAGAATTTTAGTTGTTAACGTTATCACACAATGGATTTTTATGTGTTTCGCATAATAAAGGTTTCTGGAAACCAGCATTTGGAATTTAATCTTAGTATAATGTGGCTCATGATACATATGGGTCAGATTATTTTTAGTGTGACATGAGTATGTGTGAAAGCTTTCTGAGGACTGAAAACTAAAAAAATACTAAATAGCCCGGTTAATATTTATGATAGAGAAAATATGTACTTATCAACATTTATAGGTTATTAAATTTTCAGTAAGATTTATTCTATTCAATTTTTTGATCCAACTCTCAATAGGTGAGGTATTACGATTTTCAAAATTCTTCCCATCTGGACACCCTCCCAATTTTCAAATTTAAATTTAATGGTTTCCAATTTCTGTATTTAAATATTTCAAGTGAAATTAAAAGATGGGCGAGGAGGAGCAGGTGTTAAAGGGGGAGGTGATATATGAAATAACAAATATTTAAATGATTTATTTACTTATTATGTGGAGCTCCACAACTATGGCGACTTGCTCTTCTTAAACTATTTAAATGAAACGAAGCAATAAATTTAATTATTTTTATTTAATATAATATGAGCTCAAGGAAACGATGTGTACCCCAACCAGATTATTGTTATTTCCCTTTCGGAGAGAAGGTTATACAGGTAATACTTATCTTAATAGTATTAAGCCTAATTACTCTTAATACAAGTAATACCTGTCTAATCCTCAGTCGAGAACGTCAAGAATATTATTAGGAACCATAACGGAGGAAGTATTTGTTTGAAAAAAGTAAATAATTTTCAAAATTGCCAAGTATTATAATAAAAAAAATCTTGGTAGATAAAATAGTCTATTGTTGGTTATAGAATCATTATTATTAAACGATAATTTTTACAATATAATTAAAAAATACAAATATGAAAAGAAATTATTTAAATGCACATGTCTTAATTATTCATAATTCATTTCAGTTTGTGAACAATATAAACAAATTACCTAAATATAACTTCATTCAAAAATAAGTAGCACGAAATCACTTTTAGATAAGACTTATTAAAAATCATCTAAATTCTAATATCCTTTTAAAAATATCAGTTTAATTATTAATTAGACAAAGCACTATTAATTAGGACAAAGCATGGAAGTATGTTGTTAACAATTTTTTTTTTTGCAAATCTCGCAAGAGTAATTAGTAAACTTACATTTCTTTTCAGTTTTGCGTGGTTCACATCATTTTCTCTTGTTCGTTGTAGCGGAGGGACATTTTTTTATACTGTTCTGTACCTGAGTTCAATGTATAGTCCAATGAGCTTCTGTGCTCTTCAAGTTTTGTCCTTAGTTCGGTTGGTAAACGTGTACTGTTGTCACAGCGTCGTACAATATTTTCTAGTACAAGTTTTCTGAAAGCTCATGTATGAGCAAAATAATAGAAAAATAGGTTTATGTGATTCCATTTAAAAAAGAGAAACTTAATTGGTGTATATATTTATGAAATACTGATTTGAAAAAAACTTACGAGATCGGGCGCGTGGTATCTAGGAGATTAAACTGAATGACAGGTGAAACACAGGACTCCATCAAACACGGTGACACAACATATCTTGAGGTGGGGGTCCTCTATACCACATAACTCGAAGCACTACACCACCACTCTCTACTAGGAGGAGTGGAAAATATTTTTCTAGAAACTGTGTATCTCAGAGATCACGCGCCCGAGGAAGGGTTAATAGAATTAACACCTACTAATAGAGGTAGCTTAGTAAAACAAATTGATTTTCTTCACTAGTGAGTGGTTCGTGCCGTTCAGTACCACACGATATTAAATGAATGAAATTTAATTCATGAATAATGAACTTTATTTTTCTTGGATGTAGTTAGTACATTAGGGGCGCCCTTTTAATAAATTAAGCTGAGGTTTGCCTCATAAATTATGATGGCGTTCAGCTGAATGTTTAAGAGGAAAAGAAAATTATAAGAGAAGAAGGATTAGTGGGCTTGAGGGATATTTTTATTTAAATTACCGTACTTAATAATCTGAGGCATTGCTGGAATGAAGAGAGTATAAGATTACCTTAGGCAACTAACCTCACGTTCTCTCTCTACTTGATTTCTTCTTTGTGGGAGAACTCTCTGAGGTAACAAGGCTATAGCTGCAGGGTCAATTACCATTATTAGAAGCTTATGTTTGAAACCTTTGAAGGTTTTTGGAGTTATATGAAATCTAATTAGTTTAGATAAGTCAATATATATAATTTTGAACAGACCTCATTTTTGTCATCTCCTGGGTAGGATCGATGGACATTTGAAGAAATTTTTCGAAACTCGCGTCATGAGTACGACCTGAATAGCTGATTTCCCTTAAGGAAAATCTGCTAAAAGGGCGCGGTTGATGGACAGATTGGTAAACTGATAATGCTCCGTAAATCATTTCAGATTTAATAGAACTCAATGCTTTTATAAACGTGATTGATTAAAAAAATAAAATGTTATTTTATGGCATATTAGAGTGACGCTGCTACTCTAACACACGTAATTAAAACAAAACTTTAAAATCAAATCAATGTTAAAATTAGCTATACACCAAAATAATATTAATTAGAATAAGCGCCTTCCAATATGTATTTGGGCAACTGTTTTTGTACAAATAAAATAAATATATATTAAATTATATATATATGTATATATATATATATATATATATATATATATATATATATAATTTGTTTATTTCTTGAGCTCTTCAGCAGATGATTTACTCAATACATTGCAACGTATAAACAAAGTACACTAACAGAGCTGAAGACAGAAAGGAAAACAAAAATTGAAAGGAAAAAGAATAGAAAGAAAAAAACCGAAGGAAAAAGGAGCAACAAAATTATAAATCCTGAATTTGTACAAAAAAAAAAAAGAAAAAGAGCATAGTCACCTTCCTATATTTTTTATATAAACGAATATGTTTTATGTATTTAAATAAAGCTTGAATGTATCGGCTACTCTTGGCATGTAGCGAATGAAAGTGGTGAGTTAAGTCCAAATAATAATATTTATAGATACACAATTTGAAGGTAGCCATCAATATCAATCCACTAATCCTATATATATATATATATATATATATATATATATATATATATATATATATATATATATATTTACAGAAACACACATACTATCAATAAATTTGTGTTGATTTATCCAGTTTACATCACTGATTTCCTAAATTACACACAAAATAAATGAAATCTCGTGGTGAAGCGCAACCCTAAATAGAAATTAGATATATAAAATGAAAGAAAATATGAATTTTACAGGTGTTTTGGTTGTAAACACCTAATTATCTTAAAATTTTGAAAACATTTAGGACTTTGGAATGTCCAATTAAGAATTTTTATTTTAAAGTAATACACACTTTAAATTAAATCGACTTAAATATAAACATGACAGATGTTTCTGATTTCATCTTAACCCATAGGGGCGGGTATAAGGCAATCTGTGAGGGGATAAAGCAACACTGATCCAGTTATTTCGAGAGAGAAAAACCAGGAAATGGGAAGCAATAAAAGCAATCGAACACAAAAGCTGAATAAGAAATTTCCCTGAGAAATGTAAATAGGTATGAGAACGGCTCCATTTTTCCCCAAGATTTCCGATTCAATTTCTTTATGGCAGGAAACCCAATTCAAATATATATACATTCCGGCAGAAAGATGGGAACAGTTTCTTTTGTCTTAGCCAAATATAAATCATCTCGTGGCATTTCCTTCCGGTCAAATCCCTTCCCTTTGGCTTTGGGATTTACTTACTCCAGATGGACTTATTTGAAATGCAATTCACCTTCTCTCTCGTTCTCTCTCTCTCTCTCTCTCTCTCTCTCTCTATATATATATATATATATATATATATATATATATATATATATATATATATATATTTTCTTTCATTTGACAGCTCCTTCTCATAAATTTGTGCATTTAGACGAAACTCTAATGTACGTTTCTAAATGACATTTTAGTTCCGTAATAATCCTTGTTATTTTTTAAATATTCTAAACCTTTTAAAAACTTGAAGTTTTTAACAGCAGAAATAGTAATTATGAACCAGCAAGCAGAAATAAATTTAATATTGAAAACATATTCCTTCGTTTATTACTAAATCAGTAATAAACGTAGTTTGTTAGAGTTCTTTTGGATTATAAAATTAAATACAAGAGCTTTAGAGTTTTTATCACGGCACAATTTATTTAACAATGCACTACACACTTGGTTAATTATTCTTAACTACTACTCACTGTATGCACTGATTGCTTCACAGTTCTTCACATAAAACAGTTCAATAACTCACTCACGATCACTGATGTTCACCAAAAACACGGGACTGCACTGATCTTCAAAAAGATTAAGTCACTGCACTGTATTTTACTTAAACACGGCACTATACTGTTCTTTTCATAAACACTTCACCGAAGTGCAACTAAGGCGCACTGCTCACTAAAGATGCACTGAACGCACTGTTGATCTCTTGAAGAGAGCTGAGAACAGACTACCTAACTCGGGGTGGGCTGGGTCCCTTTCATAGCTTATAATTAATACCGATCAGCTTTTGGGACATATTTTTTCAAGACACAGATAAGTTGGAGTTGATTTTGAAAAATAAATCTTGTTATCTAGAACGTAAACTCATAAATATTTAATCACTATATATGTTATATTTTTGTGTACATTCAGTTTTCTCCATAAATATCAACATTTAAATATATATATATATATATATATATATATATATATATATATATATATATATATATTTGCAGTCGCAATTTTTGTTTGATCATTACCAAACTTGATATAATAATGATAAAAAATAATAAGCTATATTGGCATCCTTTTCTAGGATAAAAGCCCCTCCCATAGGATTTATAATAAGAAGTCCATCCTAATTGTCATTCTTTTTCCGATCGTCCTCTTCCACCATTCTCGATCGCTCGCCACTCTCCACCAATTGTTGCCAACGACTGCAGTAAGCTCGTCTCTCCATCTCAAGCACCGTCTTCCTCCATTCTGCGCAGACCTTCGCCCATCGCTTGCCATTCATTCTAGCCAGATGACCTGCCCAGCCCCACTTCAATTGGTGTGCTTCAACTCTGAGGTTCTTCACCGGCACTCTTTTTAAAATATCCACATTCCTCTTCCTGTCCCTCTTTTTAACTCCTAGTATACTCCTGAGCATAGCCATCTGTGTCGAGTTCAGCTTGGAATCAGCTCTGGCAGGTCTGAGCTCCGTGGAGTATGGAAGGATAAACACACATGCTCAGCACCTTGCTTTTCAACTTGTCACTGAGCGAGCCTTTGAAGATCTTCTTGAGTGACCAGTACTTATACCGTCCTATTTTGATTCTTCTCTGAAGCTCGTTTTCCATTCTTCCTTTAAAAGTCACACACTGTCCGAGGTAGATGTATTCCTTTACATACTCAAATTCCTTCCCTTCAATTACAACTGCTGGTTTTTCTAAGTTTGTCATAATACAGGTAATATTTGGTGGTTAACTCTCAGGCCATATTTTGTGCTAACCTCCATAATTTCTGTGAGCATTTTTAGTAGGTCTGCTATATTATCCGCAATCAGGCATAAGTCATCTGCGAAGCGGAGGTTGTTGAGGAAGCTACCGTTGATCACTAGGCCTAACTCTGTCCAGTTCAATTCACTGAAAATTTTGTCCAGGACCCAGTTGAATAGGATTGGAGATAGAGGGCATCCTTGTCTTACACCCCTGCCAATTTTGAAAGTACGGCCTCTTTTATCTAAAGACACGAATCCCACTGAGTCTTGATACATTACTTTTATTATGCCTATATAGAGGGAGTCAACTCCACTTTCTGGGAGGCATAAGCCCCTCTTCTTTTGTTCTTGGATTACTAAAATTTGAATGATTGACCTAAACATTATTCTAATTTATTATAAACTACAGCACTAACTAAGGAATGTAGTTTTAAATGCATTTAATAGGTTATATTCCATTTTTTGTTTTTCTTTCCGGTCTAGAATATTTTAATCTATCTATTCAGCTAAACTGTTAGTTAGCAATTCAGATGCGCTTTCCGTTGTAGATATTATTACCTTTGAATTGAATGAAAGATTACTCATTACCTTTTCTAAGCATTCACTTAATATTCACGGTAGTGTTACCAATATCTAGAATTGTCTATTTCAAACTCTGTTTAGTTTACACAGTTCCTGACTGACGGACTATTTATAATAGCACCTAATGGTGCAAGCCTAAAATCAATGAGTATTATCGGCTAGACTCAGAATTAGGAAATATTAGCGCCACGGTTATTGTGAACGAGGAAATAGTCATATATAGGTGAGGAAGGGACTAAAGGAAGAAGTTGGAGGACGATGGGGTTTCATCCGAGTTTTTGTCAACTGGCACAAATCCAACCAATCCCTGGGCCTTTCTCTTCCAAATGACACCGCCAATCCAGTGGATAACTCGCTTCGAAAGACTATTATGAACTATTGGAAATATTTTCATCTCAAGGAATATCTAGTATTAAAACAATATTTAAATATATTTTCCTTAAGGGGAATGAGCCATTGAGGTTATACCCATGCCGCGATTTCCGATCTTACCCAGTAAATGGCGAAAATGAGGTCCGTTTAAAATTGTGTATATATATATATATATATATATATATATATATATATATATATATATATATGTAGATAGATAGATAGATAGATTGTATAAGACTGCAAAATTTGTTGTTGCAATTTGGTTTAACCCATGATTACAAAAACTGGAAAATAAAAAATTTAAAGGTTTTATTTAAAATAAAGTTCGTTAACGGCTGAAATCGACAATAAGCTGGTCGCCACCTACCACCACTTTATTCGAAACCTAAATATGAAATATTGTACTCATTGAACTTTTACTGTGTGTGACACATGCAAATACGTAGTGTGAAAGCGTCTTCAATTAAAATATTCCAGTCTTTACTCGGGATGGACACTCGGGAAATTTAGGAAATGATGCAGCAGACCAACTTGCAAATACTACGTCAAGAGTTGAATCAATACCTATTACATATTCTAACCTGATTAAAAGACCATAAAAACACTTTTGAGGCACGAATCTTATAAAAAATGGGATGAAAGATGAATAAACACCACAAAAGGGCGACAATAGTATAAGTACAAATACCAGAGACGAAAAATACCAATTAACAATTCTAAAATTATACAATTTATACCAGGACATGGACCTACGATAAGGTACTTGTACAAATTTAAACTAACAAACACAAATGTGACAATGATACTGAACATATGACCACCTCATATGAGACTGTGCATTACTCTTAAGTGTCTGTACGTTACTTACATCAAGGGATTTAATTTATTTATAAAAAAAAATAAACAAACATTTGTAGTTCAACGCGTGGGTCAATCCATACCAAGTGGTACATAAAAATTAAGTTGGTTGCCTGACTATTTTTAATATTTTTTATCTTTCTACATAATTTACTTCGGTCTATAGAGTATACAGAATTTCATTAATTCTCCGATGGCCATTTTTGTTATAGCGGATAATTCATTTTCACTGAACGCACGGCTTAACTCTTCAGACAATATATTCACTTAGGTTTGTCCTACAACAATAAATAATAAAAAAAAACTTTTTAGAAACGTATGCTCCAAAAGAATGGCCAGTGTATTATTTAATTACGAACTTGAGGTCTCAAAAGATAAAATTATAAAATCCCATTTTCAGCATTTTTTTTAACACCACAAGGCAAGCAGATAATTATTTGTATTTTTTTTTGTATGGAAAAGGAATACATAAATACTTATAGTAAAAAAAGTTTGAGTTGCGATACAAAAGTAGATATTCGATATAAAAAAAAATCTCAAAAATATAATGTTTTAAAACTTTCAAAGACTAACCCCTTATATATCCAAGGGGCAAGTAAAGATTTTTAATGTGACTAAATGTTTGTTCCTAACAAGTAGAATTATTGGTAATATGGATTTGTAGGCTTAAGTCATGAGAAATCTCTAATTTGAGCGTTGAGCGACTAAAATACAATTAAAGTGATTAATAAAAAAAAAATGTATATATTTGTACTAAATTTCAACATTAATACAATTTATTGTAAATTATAAATATAATAACCTTTATTTTAAAATTTGGCAGTTTAGAAATTGGGATCAAATAAATTTTTAGAAATGTTGACCCAACGACTGCTTACACACATAAACGTTTGTGTGTTAATATTAAAATGTGTGTAGTATCCAAAGCATGGATCACTGTCACTTTAAAGAGACACACTGTGAAGACAACAGGCGATCTTCTGGCGGAATTTTAGCCGATTGCCGGAGAATTTCTTGAAATGTCCATCAATCATACCCAGGAAATAAAGTTTGTGATATATATATATAATAACGCTCTAGCGGAGATAAAAATCTTTCTGATTCATTATAAATATAGTACTAGATATAGTACATTGTTTTCAATAAAATTAATATGTTATATTTTGATATATTTCAGTAATGTTATCTTTCCTGTGAAGAATATTTTTATCTATCTGTTCAGCTCCGAGAGGTTGACAGACCTGTTTATTTACAATTCAGAAGACTGAAAGGTTTCCCATTATCGTTTGATTTGTTTCTAAGCTCTTAATATTCAGGGTGGTGTTAAGTGTTGTAAGTATATAGATTAATCTATTGTGAAACTTCAAGTGGGAAATCTGCTTATTTCACGCAGCCACTGCGTGACGGACTTTTTTGCCAGATACTGTAACAATAATTTTATTATATTTGTTCAACATATAACTGTTAATATTAATACAGTATTGATTTATCGGTTGTAGTGTTATCATTTTGCCTACCGACCCCTATGCTGATATAGCCATTTCCCCCATGGGCTAGGAAGTGCATCCCCTGCCCGGAGCATCCCTTATCTCCTTGCTACGGCTGATCGCACCTGTCCTCCTACCCTTCAATATCAACCCCTATCTAGCCCCAATGCTCCAAGGGGATCTGCCTGCCGTATGACTTATCTACAATCTACCCTCGCTCTCACGTCCACTCTCCATGAAGAATATAAGTCCCGGAGTCGTTTTAAGTTGAGCTTGAGACACTTATGTATGCCAACCGTATTCAGCAGAAGAATATTAAGATAAGCCCTACTGTTAAGGTAGCTAACTTGAGTCTTAACTAACATGGCCGACAACCGTCAGCTGATTATCTATTGGAATCGAGTACGAAGAATAACCAATACTAGAAGAAACATAGATAAAATATAATTTTTGCACCTAAAACTAATTATTATTTGAATGTTTTAATTACAAAATTACAAAAAAAAAAATCACGCAGAAGCTACGAAAACTAATCAAATTTGCCACCTGTTGGCATGACACACTAGTGATCTCAATTCACCATATTATCTCCATTTCTAAATAAAGTCCATCACGCTGGGTCTGCGTAAACTAAGCAGATTTCCCTCGTGAACCGGAAATAAAAACAATTACTGAAATATATCAAAATGAAACATTTTAATGAAAACTATTTACTATATGTAGTACTGTATTTTATAATGTTTGCTGAAGGCTGTAAACTTAAATTTCTAATTTAATATTCAAGATAGAGAATTAATGTATATTTCAATGTTCATTGTAAATTTAATTCGCAATAAGATTGGTTTTATACACTTTTTAGATCCGACTTATAGTAACGGGAGACATTTAGAATTTTCAAAAATCCTCCCCTCTAAACGCCCCCTCTCCTACAACTGGTCCGATTTTTGCCATTAACAAACTTGATCTTGAGTTTGGTGACGATAAAACGAAAATTACTACCGCTAGAGCAATAACCGATTTATATATATATACAATTTTGAACGGTCCATTTTCGTCATCAACTAGGTAAAATCTATGGACATTAGAAGAAATTTTTCGTAAATCGTGTCATGAGGAAAACCTCAATAGCTGGTTTCCCTTGAGGGAAAGTTGCTAAAAAAAAAGTATGTCACGCAGAAGCTACGAAAACTAAGCAGATTTGCCACCCGCTGACATGACACAATAGTGATCTCATTTCATCATATATTCTCTATTTCTAAATAAAAATCCGGCTGAAAACAAGAAAGCCCAAATAACTCCCTTAATATTTAATGTTACCATAAAATATATAGAACAATTATTTTGGGGCCTCAGTTGTTCAACAAGATTGGTTCTATAAACATTTTTCGATTGGACTTACAACAATAGAGATATTCTGAATTTTCTAATCCCACCCCTTGTTCCATCTTTAACAAGATTAAATAAATGTTTTCTTGCAAAGAATGTAACATCTTAATTGTTGTCGTTATTACACAAGGTATTTACATATATCTCTGAAAGTAAAAATTCAATGAAAACAATATTTGGTATTTAACCTTCGAATAAAGTAGTTCATGATGAAACAGCTTATTGATAATATGGCATGAGTTGAAGTGGGGGTGGCTGAAAACTAAAAAATGAAAATATCTCTATTAATATTCAAGATAGAGAAACTTTTTTGTTATAATTACACACGTAAAACGTTACATTTGCAATACGATTGATTTTATACAATTTTTTGACCCTATATATAATAACGGAGAATTTCAAATTTTCGAAATTCCCTCCTCTTCCTATTTATTGAAATTGATCTTTAGTTTTACATAAAATGCTTAAATTTAAAGAAGAAAGCTCTTCGGAGGATGAAGATGATTGGCAAGAGTCTGAAACTGATGATGATTTGCAGCTTGAAGAACTTTCGGATGAAGATAATCGATGATAATTGATGTCAGTGATTTTGTATTGGCAAAAGTTTGAGGGGAAAAACATTGTCAAGTATTATTCAGCTGAAATAGTGGAAAAACTAACTACAGTGATTACTGTGTTAAATACCCAAAAAGAATCTTGCCAGGGTTCAAATTTGTCAAAGGAGAATAAAAAACTTACTTGGCAGTAGAAAGTGACGTTAAACTCAAACTTCCTCCTCCTACTATACATGGTGGCGCAGGAAGAACAATGCAACAAATGTCATTTAATGTTGTCTAGTTTCTCATCTAACGTATGTAAAGGGTGTCAAATAAATTATTTTTTTTCTCCATAAACTGTATTTTTATTATAGCGTCCCAGTGTACCCCAAAGGCTGTCCCACTGTACCCCATTAAGGGGCACACTGGGCCACATCGTAAGGGTTTACAATTTTTATTTTTTTTTTACATTTGCATAATTATGCGAATAAAATAAAAATATAATTATGAAAGTACGACTTCCACATTACGTGTTAGTATATTTTTGGTTCTATTAAACTAATGTTTTAATAGAATTAAAAATTCAAGACGAAAAACTGTCCCACTGTACCCCACTCTCTCTCTCTCTCTCTATATATATATATATATATATATATATATATATATATATATATATATACAGTGCTGTGAAAAAGTCTTTGAACAAAACTGTTCTTGTGAGAATAATTTAAATAATTTCATTTAAGCACTTAATTTTTTACTTATTATTTTGCTAAGAGTCCTAAATGTATTGTGCATTTGACTTTCTAAAGTAAAAATGTGTACAGTGGTGGATAAAAGGATGTATAACTGCTTGTCAATATTGTCACTATTAGGTTCTAAATTCTTTTTATAATTCTTTCTATTGACATCATCTTAATGTTTACATTATTATAATCTCTTTCTCTAGAAATCAGTATAAACGTTCAGTTGGAGGGTACAAAATATTTGTGAAAACAAAAAAAAACGTTTTTATTCATAGAATACTGCGTTTTTTCAAACAGTAAGTAAAATTTATAGTGTAAAAAAAATTTCCTTAATAGACTTATTTTTTTTCTGTACTTTAAACTAACTGATTTTCAGGAAATGGCAAAAATTAATCTTCTTGATAGATAGAAAGTGATTATTTTGTATCAGCAGGACCTTACTATTCGTGAAATTCAAAGGCAAGTGAAAGGTTCTATTCGAGGAATACACTATATTATTGAAAAATTTAAAAACAGCAAATGTATTGTGGACTTAAAACGTTCTGGTAGGCCCCGAAAGTTAAACCGTGCTGCAGAAAAACATTTGAAGTTGTTATCTTTGCGCAACCGCAAAAAGAATAGTACACAACTTGCTCAAGAAATATCTGAAGCCACAGGTACACAAGTATCTTCTACTTTGGTTAGAAGGAAACTTATAAGTTTTGGACTTAGGGGATGTGTTGCTAAGAAAAAAACATTTTTCCGTCGTGGAAATAAAGGAACGCGTTTGAAATTTGTGAAAGAACATCAAAATTGGACCGAAGAGGACTGGAAAAACGTTTTATGGACCGACGAATCAAAATTCGAAATGCTTGGCTCTAGAAGAAGACAGTATGTGAGGCGGCGGACAGGAGAGGAGTATTTGGAAGAATGCTTAAATCCGACTATGAAGCATGGAGGAGGTTCTATAAGGGTTTGGGGTTGCTACTCTGGCTATGGAGTAGATCTTGTGAGAATAGAAGGGAAAATGGATGCTAAAAAATATCACAGTATTCTTACATCTAACGCAATACCATCTGGGTTGAGGCTTATAGGGCCACACAGCACTGTATATATACGTGTGTGTGTGTGTGTGTGTGTGTGTGTGTGTGTGTGTATAAATTCTGAAATCGGACCAGGAATAGAGGGGGGAATTTTATAATTCAAAATATTTCCATTATTAATACTCAGATCGAATAATGATATAAAACCAATACAGTTTAACTATTGATGTTTATACATTTTTTTTTTTGGTAAATCAAATATTAGGCGAGTTATTCGTGCTTTCTTGTTCTTCTTCAGCAATCCACCCCCCCCCCCTTCAACCCATCGGATTTTTACTTAGAAATAGAAAGTATATTGTGAGAAGAGGTCAGTAGTGAGTTATACCAATTCTTGTAAAATCTGCTTAGTTTACGCAACCCGTGCGTGACGGACTTGTAATATTAAAATTATTAAATGATAATTACATACTCATATTAAAATAAGTAATGGACGTGGATATTGTTTGGACGTCAATCAATTATTTACATATGTACAACAAAACTAAGAGTGTATTTGCTCCGTATTCAATAAAAATTATTCAATATCAACGTTATTATAGTTTTAGCAGACAAGTACAGAGAATAATTTTTTGTGAATTGCAGTTTGATAATGAAATGTACATAGTTTTGATATTTGAATTCAAGTATAGCTCTTATATGATACATAAATAGCTCGTTAATTAGTTATTTGGTAATTATAGGCCATTTGTCCCTCTGAATCTGTTCACAATTGTTTAGAATTATGTTCAATTGAAGTTAATCTGTATATTAACTGCAAAACTAATTTATTCTAACGATTATTGGTCATTACATGGATTTGGATATTCATGGATATATTTTATGCTATGCAGAATGGTTGTGTAACGACTGGAATTCTGAGAGTAATTACTGATCTCATTGAATAACTCGAAAGGACTATTAGTTGTTCCTTTGGCATACTATGACTAATATAATTGAATTTCTAAGAGAAAACTCATAGATCTATTTTAGTGGTTATGCAATTCTGTCATCTTCTGGACTATCTTAAGAAAATTAGTTGTCAAATAATCCAAGAAAAATTCTGTAACTTTATTGTTTAGTAAATTTGAAATGATGTGAAATTAATTTCTTATTTTAGAATATTAATAAAACGCGATTTTGTCTCATTCATTAGTAATTTGAAAGTAATCGTTGTCTATCGTTGTCTTGTGCGTTTTGGTAATTTTTTTCTCTTCAAATTCTTTTTTTAATTTAAAATGTCAAATCACATCAAGGTATGCGTAATTTCTATGCTGATCTTCTTTAGTAGGAATATACGAATTTGATGTATGTTCAAATTTATTAAAAATAAATAAACGAGAATTTTAATGATGTATTTTATCAGATTTTTCAGAAGACACATTGTCTTTTTCAAAGACTTTGGGAAAATAAAAAAAGCCTTGATAAAAACTATAGTCTTATATTTTGAAATAATAAAAATAAATCTTTTCTCAAGGGGTAAATATTTACAGGGGACAAAATAATATACACAATTTACAAGGTTTTTTTTTTTTTTTTTTTTTTTTTTTTTTATTTTAACACATGCTGCATAAAGCACTGAAAAGAACAAAAGGCCGGTATATCTCACAGTAATACTTCTAAACACGCATCTTATAACCAGGCGAAGGTTGCATGCGGGCATTCCTTATACTGAACGACTCACTTCAGAACGGTAATCCCCCAAGTGACAAATCAGCTAACTGGTAAACAGGAACTGGAGACACTTCGCTAGCGAGTTGCTGCTTCATCTTCCTAAATAAAATCCTATGGGACAAATGCCCTTTTTTATTGCTGACTTAATGCTAATATCAAATAAGTCTCACGACAAATATAAATTTAATGTTATTTTGAGTCGTTTGATATCTATGATGTAGGTGAATCAGACATTGATTAGAGAGTGTGTGAGAGAGTGTAGAAGAGAGAGCGAGAGAGAGATGAAGTTTAATGGTTAGTGCACTTGTAGCTGATAGAGGTTGTGCACTTGAGTTCTGTCAACTTGCACTCACTGTAGAGGGAGCCTCTACCGCTGTTTGTACACGTTTGAACTTGGATTTCTCATTAGGAAAAGGCGAGCTGTGAACGGGAACATTTCCTCCTGCAACCCCTTGATAGGAAATCTTCTGCGGCGTCCATAATGTAACCTAGTTTCAATCTCCAACCTGGAATTGTTCATAGAAACCATACCGTATTACATCCTTAGTTTTAAAGTTGAATATTTTTATTAACATCAACCTGTGGTTGATGTAGGAACCTGACGGTAAAATGAATTACACCCAAGAACTGTAGCTGACAGGTTTAAGATCTGCAATTGCATGCTAAACTATATTTAGATGTATGTATCAGGCTTCAAGGTTAGAATTTATTCCTGTTTCTCCAATACCTCAATCAACTTTGTCAAGAACTTAGTTGCTTTTGGAATAAGAAACAATAATTTTTGATCTGCCACCTTATATGCCACCTTTATTGGAACATAAGAACACTTTACCCTATCACCGAAGCCTTCACTGACTCTTGAGCCAAAGGTCTATTCAGATTGGCGTTTTCCTTCAGTTCAACCAGTGAGTCTGGCCTTAGGCAGATCCTAGACCAGTGAGTCTAGACATACACAGCTGCTGCACATCAAATGAGGTGCCCAACCTTTATGCTAGTCACTAAACGGACAGTCTAAATAAAGTTTATAACGCTATCATAAAAAGAGAGAAATGTTTCGCCTATGAACCTTGAAACTAATTTCATTGCACTCTTAACAAAAGTCATCGGGGTAGTTAACGCACTGTCTAAGCATGATGAAATAAGTTACAATTTCCTGGTAGCAACAAAAGTCTGAAATCCCCTTCAGAGGAAAACAAACGTCTCCACTCGCCGACAGTTAGTCACATACTTTCGTGAAGGGGCAGCTGATTCAGATTTGTTTAAAACAAAATATAAAATAGTGCAAGTTCAAGCGTGTTTTGACAGGCTAGGAAGGCATGAAACCGTTGGACAACATGTTTTGACTGGAAAGTTTTATTTTCAAATTCTCATGCTATCACGATGTATAAATAAAATAAATTACTACTTTTGTCATAGAAAAAATATATACTTAGTTGTCCGAAGGAAACATGGCGTGGTAGAGAGAATTTAAGCACAGATGCACGAAAAATACGTCTAAGATCTCTAAACAACTTCTTTAGCATAAAATCGTTGTTGTCTAGTGTTTTCGGAGTTATTATGTAATTTAATATTAACATTTAATTGTGTTTTGTAAAATATGTTTTTGATTATTAATGTAATTACTTTTTATAACTTTCTGCACGTCGAGTTGTAACATTCTTCTAACTGTCAACAATTAAAAAATCTCTTACTAGATTTTAAATTTAACAAACAAGTGTTGCAATGAATGAACTTTTGTAATTGATTTACAGTCGTATAATTATACTTTTGTTTTGTTTACTATTATGACCATTGGTTTCAGGACTCTAGGCTTAACATGTAATCTTACACGGTGATCCCAGAGCGGCGAGTTCGATTCTTGACTGGGCAATAAAAATGTATTTAGTGACAAAATCCTTAAAATCCTTAGTCCTCTCCGGGCTAGAAGATGGTAGGACCTGTTGATAACCCAGTTTCAATTAGCCTTAGTTTCCAAAAGTTGACGTCAATACATAATAATAATCATATATTATCACTTACCCACCACCCCTTATCACTATTAATTTGGGTCATTCTTCTGCATAGGGTTTGCTGTTGCAAAATGTCTGATTAAAACGAGCTTTTCTTAATTTCGGTTTGTTTTATGACTGTTGTTGACTTATTAATATCATACGGACTATTAACGTGAATTTATTTGATTCGATCTATTACTTAATTCTCGGGAATATTTGACTTAATATAATAAGTTAAAAACCCTTGGAAACTGTTATTATTCTTTGATAAGGAATTTTCGGTTGGGAGAAATTTAAGACAGACATTTAATCGAATGATTTTTAAATTGAGAGATCTGGAATAAATTGCTTGCTGCTCCGATTTATTTATTTATTTTCTCCAGACTGAATTAAACGCTGGACCGTGCGAGATGTGTTTTACATTTAATGGAAATTCAAACGGAATGTTCCATTTCGAAGAAACATATTATATCACGTTACAATACAAACACCACGGGCCATATTTAATGAAATTGAATTGTATGGCACTTGTGTTTGCTCTATTGTGTATGATAATAATGAATCGCGGAATTTAAATTGAAAGGTTTCACTCCATTTTATTCCGTCTTCCAATTAAGTTGCTATAAATGAAATTGAGCGATTATATTTAATTCATGTTCAATTTATAACAGATCAGAGTAATTAAATTTTATTAAATTATTCCTTCATTGTAATGAAAAGAAAATCAAAAGCTAAGAGTTTCATTTGTGTTATTTATTACTCCACTGTCTTCACATTTATGTATGCCTCAAAAGCATTTTAAAATAAACAACCACAGGAATGTCAGAACATAGTTGTTCTACTACCTACAGCTCGCTAAGCCTGCAAAAATGAACAAGGAATATTGGTGGGTCGATATTTCTAGCAAACCGACTTACATATATATCTTGAAATTATAAATAATAAATATTGAATTTCTATCGATATATATATATATATATATATATATATTTCTGTTACCTTTCTAGTGGACAGAGTTTTTGTTTTATCGTTACCAATCTTGAAGCAAAGTTGAAGAAGTGGTTTGTAAGATACTGTAGATTATTGAGGCTTAAGTCATGACGCGATTTTTGAAAATATTTCCTCAAATGTCCATGGACCATACCTAGGAGATGACGAAAATGTGGTCCGATCAAATCTATATATATATATATATATATATATATATATATATATATATATATATATATAAATATTTATTCGATTCGTTGTAGTTGGCGCAATATTTTTTTGATCTTTACCAAACTCAATATTTACACGTTCTCTGTAAAAATGAAGACGTTAATGGTTGAAATTGAACCAGTGGGAGGGGGATGGGGTTAAAGAGAGGAATTTGAAAATTGGATATGTCTCCGTCACTATACGTCGGATCGAAATATTTTATAGGGCCAATCTTATTTCTATAATTGTTATTCTATACACATTTTCGGTATCATGAACATTAAACGTGATAATTGGGTTTTTAGTTTTCTATTTTCTGTAAGCCCATCCCTGGCCGTATGGAAAAATGTTATAGAACCAAGCTTGTTAAACTATTGATGCCTATTGAACAATTTTTGGATAATACATTTTCTCTTAACAAGAAAATAGTGAGTTTTTGAAGTTTTTTTTTTTTTTCGGCCTTCAGTAAACCCGAACTCATCGGATATTTACTTAGAATTGCAAAATATATGGTCTGCTTAGTTTACTCAGCCCCTGCGTGAGGGTGTTTTTATTGGGACCCTTGCCACTAAACTATGTAGACTTATTTTTTGTGTTCTTAACGTTAGTAAATCTTTAATTAACTCTGTTGATTCACATTCTTTCTTAATATTAATAATATTTTACCCATGTCTTTGAAAATTTTATAGTTTTTGATTCATCATAAATATGTGAAATCGGTAGAGCAATAATAAATAGAAATACAATACTATAATTTTGTTTTGCTTTTTCCCCCACAATGTTGAGGAAAATTTCCTCCTGTCACGGATTACATCGATATTAAATTAATAGCGTTAATGAATACTGATTAGAATTACTAAATAATTAGGGGGTTGACAAATTACATTTATCAATTATTCCAATTTCCAGTTGTTTTTTTTTAGGTGATGAAATTGGAGAAATACGCCGTATTTTATATTCTCTGTAAGAATAAATTCTATTATGAAGAATGTTATATAATGTAGATGAAATGAGTGAACACAGAATTTTCAGCAGAGAATAGATTGATTTAGATGATACTTCGTATGTTTTAGCTAAATAAAATAATTTTATTAAAGGAATATAATGTATAACGTAAATGTTGAAGCTGGAGATAAATTATAGTCAGAATTAGCTGTCATAGCTCTAATGCAGAGAACCATTACGCCAAACTTTGCGAAACTCGCAACCATTTTAAACTGGAATTTATATTACCAAAATTAAGGTCAGGAATGAATAAATGTAATGAGACAGACCGTTGGGGAATAATGCGGATTCCAAGGGCCGCCGGGAAATGTTCTCAAGAGGTTGAATAATGTGACGAATCATTGGAGAAATGATTCCATTAATATCCAGAATCATCTCTTGTTGATGATGACGGCTATTGTGGCGATGATTCCTTCATAATCGGCTCCGGGGGTTTGTCATCTTCTCGAGCCGCCCTCATACTCCAGGTTGGGACAAAAGATTGCCGGCAATACTTCCAAATGCCACTTCCATCTTGTTCAAACCTCTTCATATCTGACGTCCTTTTAGTCATTCTCGGTCTTTCTTTTGCAATAATTCCAAGGAACAACAGGAACAACGAATGGAACTATATATTATATTTCTTGAACACATTTCTTCAGCTCTCTTTGCTGAACTCTTTGTTTTAGTCTGTTCTTGTTTTGCTTCTTTAAATGTACTTAATAATTTTATTTTTATTTATTTATACAGGAGGACCCGCAAATAGGCAATTTGGCACAATATTTAACAATGTAATAAAATCAATATGTTAGAAAAATAACAAAAACTGTATCAACAATAAAAAAAAATAAACACGATTAATAAACATTAAATAGAAGTAATAAAAGCAACAAATATTATATTATACTATAAATAATACATTAAACTAGTATGAAAGGTAACAATTTAAAATAGTTTTATTATAAAACATTATATACGTGTGTATATTTTATTCCTATATAAGAGAAGTTAAATTTTATAAAAAAAAATTCAATTTTTGAGGTGGTTTAGTGTTTTTGTCGATATGTGGGCTTCTGTCCGTAAGAAGTTCGTTCATGTTATATGGGGTTTCTAAGCATTCAATGTTCCTGCAGTTAGTCAGTATGTGTTTAATGGTTAATGCTTCATGACATGTTCTGCAGAGAGGGTTTTCCGATCTCGTCATGAACTTTAGTGCGTTAAATGTGAGTGTACTATTCAGTCTGGTTAATACTAACTCTGCTTGATGGCCACTCGTTTATACGAGATTTTATTTCTCGCAGATGATTTTTTGATTTTCTATGCCATCATTTTACCATTCATTTAATGTTGCCTGTTTTATCTGTAAATGTAAGTCTGGTAGGGTTAGTAAGTTAAAGTCAGAAGATCGTCTCAGGGTAGCAAGTTGACGAGTTTGTCCACGTCGTTTGCACGTCCGATGTTTTCATGTCCTTGAACGCACATCATTTTTACTTTTGTCTTTAAGTTTTAAATTTGTCCTAGGATCTGAATAATTAAGGGTAAATGTACTTATTAAGTTTGTACGTTTGATACATGTTTGTGGACTTTCAGTAGTTAAGTAATAAATTGAAACTTTTTTATCTGTTGACTTGCTACGCTTTGTGTTTTAGCCACTTTGCTTTAACGGAAATCAACTATTGAGTTTGTACTCATTACGACATTTTCGGAAAATTCCTTCAAATGTCCATGGAAATGACGACAATGAGGTCCATTCAAAAGTGTATATATATATATATATATATATATATATATATATATATATATATATATATATATATTTACTTGTTTATAACCGCTCTAGCAATTTTTATCGTGTCATTACCAAACTCGCCTTTTAAGCATTTCATGTAAAACTAAGGATCAAGTTTGTTAATGGCTGAAATCGGAGTAGCGAGAAGGGGCGGGGGTTTGATTATCCCTGTTATTATAAGTCTCATCAAATAATTGTATATAACCAATCTTATTGGAAATTGAATTACCTGTTAATATTGTTTAGTGCATATTTTCTCAATCATTAATAGTAACGGATATATTAGAAATTCTTAGTTTTCAGTTATCAGTAAACCCCCCACTCCTAGTCATATTATATTAACAGAATGCTTTTATATCACGAACAACTTTATTCAAAGCCTAAATTTAAAATATAGTTTACGATGCATCTATATTATGCAAGAGACATGCAAATTTATTGTGTGATGATTTCATTATTTAAGATTCTACGTTCTTGCTCTCAAGTTCATAGCCATTAATCGTTGAAATTGGGATAATTATAAGAGGGGTTTAAAAGTGGAAAGGGTTCTAAAATTCAAAATTTGCCCGTTATAATGAAGCGGATCGTAAAATAATACGGACTTATGAAGTTATTAAAGTTCCTTTCTCTGTGACATATATTTTAAGTTTTAATATTGCCATTCATTTTTATTTCTGTCTTTCTGTTTTAAGCGATGTTTGCTTTTGTATTTTTTTGAAAAATTGAAATGGTGCTTAGTATTCAATGGGTGTTCAGTGTCAAGAGACATATGAACATCCAGACCTTTCTTCAGCTATTGTTCTTCAGTAATTTATGCCCACTAATGAACTTCAATTGCTTCAGCTGCATAATGCAAATGGCTGACTAGTAAACGAATGCCGAATAGTTTATTCAAACATAGTAATGATTGTTGAGGCCATCATTAAAAGTAAAATGTTGGTTGAATGCTGAATCTGTTTTTCACTTCATGGTAGCAAAATGTGGCCTTTTTTTCATGACTACCTCACAAAATAAGTAATTAAGTTTTTTAAACAAGTCCCATTGATGTATAGTGCAAAAAATTATTACAGTAATTTATTTGTAGGCTAAAAGTAGTTCGTAGAGTAAACAGACTAAAATATTATCAGTGGCCACCCAAAAATGATTTTTATTGAAATTTAATTGTTTTTGGATTCTTAAGGTGCACCATGAAGAAACCTTTACATTCATTTGATATTCGACTCACTATCAATTTTATTCTTCATTGACAACACATGAAATGTTCACATTAAAGTTGCCTAGCCTATAGAACGTTTCACTTCGAGATGGCAGTATGTATTTTCAATGGGGTGCTCTGTCTCCCTCTTGCATATGCCTCGCTAGATAGCTCTGTCCTCCCTCCGTGCGACGTTGCCGCTATATCTCAAAGTTGTCCAATTTTTACGGGAAAAATTCTCTAAAGTTCAGAATTTATCGCTCCATCTGCCTATGCTAAAAATTTATCAAGAAAATAAAATCTGTTTTTGCAATTAATTGTTTTTTGTCCATTTTTTACATAAAATTTTTAATGGAAATTCTTGTTTCTCTCGTCACTGTGATCTTATTTTTTAAGATATTAGTTTGAAATTCGACATGAAGTTAGTATATATTATCTTTATTCGTAGCAAGGAACAATTTTTTTTTCAACGACATTCCTTTCCATGTTTTTGCCATAATAAAAATAAAAATTGAGAAATCCTATTTTTAAAAAGTAGCCTCGCGGGGAATTTCCGTTCTATAATTGTTTATTAAGTTTTTGTTATACTTCCTTTTAAAGAGAGGACAATTCAAATTAAATTTTGAGCCTCCTCCGAACATTATGGGACGCTGAAAACTGATGCAATTAATGTTTATATGTGTTGTGGAGGGGCGTCGCGGCACGAGGAGAGCTTGACCCCCCGGCTCTCTACCCGCCCGCTCTCCCGTTTCTTTCTTATAACTGTCTATTCTACCATGATTATTTAAAAAGCCTCAACTCAGAAATTGTAAATTTTACTGGGAAGCACTTTTTTTATTAATCTTTTTAATGTGATTGAAGTTAATAACTTAAATATATCTTTCAAAATGTAATTTTCGACAAAAATTGGAGTTAAGGCCTTTTATAAACTGAGAGCAATAGAGGACTTGTGAACAAACAGGATTGGGATGATTATTGTTATAACAATAATATTAATATTATATCTTTAATCCATTAATAATTATTTCATTATAATCATAATTATAGTTGCATAATTAAAAAATAAACCCATTTTTAATCAAAGAAATTCCTAATAAAAATCTTTAATGACCTTCAAAAATGTCTATTGAAAGCAACTTAATTTTAGAGTATCTAATTTCTTAGCCCATCTGCCAAGGAGAAGAAGCCTATTAAATTTAAACGTTTAAAGAAAAAACTATCCATTTAGATTATTGGCCAAAATAGTCAAAAATCTTAAGTATGCTTCATGCCTAACAATCAAAACAAAAAGCACGAAAATGTAAAAATTATATTAAGAGTGCTAATATAAATAAAACATCAGTACTTGTTTCTTCGTCCTGACAGAGGTTCAACTCCGCTCATTCCTTGCGAGTCCGCGACGCTCGCACAACATATAAACATTAATTGCATCAGTCGTAATCGACCCATAATGATCGGAGGTGAGGCTCATAAATAAATTTGAAACTGTCCTTTTTAAAAGGATTATGACAAAACATAATAAACTATTATAGAACGAAAATTCCCCGCAGGCTACTTTTTTTAAAATTGGATTTCACAATTTTTATTTTTATGATGGAAAAAACATGATAAGGAATGACATTTTAAAAAAAAATTGTTCCTTGTAACGAATATAGATAACATAAAACTAACTTCGTATAGAATTTCAAACAAATATCCTTAAAAAATAATATGATCGCAGTGACGAGAGAAACAAGAATTTCCATTAAAATTTTTTTAAGGTAAAAAATTGGCACAATACAATTTATTTCGATTGTGTATCTTGTTTTGTTGATTTATTCTTTAGTATAGGCCGATAGAAGATTAAATTCTGCACATTTCAGAATTATGTTCCCGAGTTATTATCAGAAATTTGGCGGATTTGAAGTGAGATTTGGCAACAGCGCACCAGATCTACTGCCATCTCGAAGTGAAACGCACTATAGATATTGCCCAGAAGGGCGAAACCTATGTTATTTTTACAAGAAATGTTTTTTTCTGATCTTAGAAGATATTTTATCGTTCTGGTTGAACTTGGTTGCTCTCGGTAAGAATATCTGTAAATTTAATGCATGTTAATATTACTTAAAATGGGTAAATAAGTTTTATGTATTTCTTGTTAAATTATTCACTCGTCGAAGATGTATATAAGTCCAATGAAGAAATAAATTAAACAATAATTAATTAACCATCCATAGACCATTTTTTCCTCCTTAGATGGCCTTAGTTCACATTTTAGTTTTTAGTTTTGAAACCAAATTCAGTTCTAGATTTAGTTTGTCCTTTTTAGATAGTTGTGAACATTGATAGGAATATATCTCGATTCACTAACTTAAATTTACAATTGTTCCCAGCGAAACTCAATAGTTGAAGCTCAAATTTCAAGTTTAGATTTAGGATGTCACTGCTGGAAATGTGGACACTACAATTTGTGTCATATTGAAAGTGCCTTATGTAACTTACTACCTTTGCATATGCCTATAAGGTTGAACCTCAACTACTTATGCAATTTTTACGCAATGAGTTGGAGTATATTTTCAATTCAAACTTCTGATTTGCTATTGATTTTCACTGAAAACGTTCTGTTGAAACATTTAACTCCAATTACCATCAACAGCAGTATATTCTACTGTCCATCTGAATGTTTGCAAGGAAATATGAATGATTTATACAAGGGAAAATAAATATTTTCTTCTGTTGACAAATGATTTCCATTGAAACCTTTAGTCTTGAATTCGGGTTTTTGAAAATAGTATTCACCGTTTTCCTTAACTTCGGTTTGTCAACCAGTGGAGAACTTTTTGATACAGTTCATATTAAATTATTTAAATAAATTACCAATACTTCCATTTAGTGTATATCCTTATTTGAATAAGTCAGAGATCCACAATTTCTTTTTGTCTCATAGACCTCTTGTCATTTTTCTCGATTTTCGGTAGACCCTGCTTAGCTGATATTACATTTTGAGAATTCATCAACATCAAATGTATTATGACTGATGTCTACCTGTCATGAGATATAGAAGAAAAAAGGCAATAAAAACACACATTAATTTTTATATATTTATTGATAAAGCCGAAATTAAAACAAGCTAAATAATATTAACTACTTATGTACTAAATGAAATATAAGTAAAAATAAACACATTTTATTCGGAGGGATATACCTGGTGCTTTGTATTAAATTTACATTATTTGTTATCAATTTAGGAGGTTTAATCTTAAATGTCGTCTGTTAATGATATTGAGTTTGTTCCTTTTTATTTTAATTTTTGTTAGACGATTCACAACCTTTTTCCACTAGATACAAAGAGGGAAAAGCAATTATAAAACTTTTCGCGTTATTCCATTACGTAAGATCATTAACAGGTATATAGATTTGAATCCCGAATAGCTGATATCCATTTTCAACTGTTGTTTAAGGTATTGGTCAGTAATTATCCCTATGAGTTCCTCTTCTAACATGACATCTTCAAAGTTATCATATAGATTGATTTCCAGTTGTGGTATTACCATCTTCAAACAATCCTAAAACTTTATTACAAAAAGAAATCATTTAAATCTAGAACATAAATTAAAACGTCATCATCCTAACAGATTATCTGTGACAAATTGAAAAAAAAGGTTAAAATTTGCCAGCCCAAAGTTTTATTTCATTAGCTTAATATTAGCAAAAATTAAAAGAATGGACGCTGTTACACAATTTTATAAGATGTATTAATTCACTTTTAATATTACAAAATTGCGTAAACAAGTTTTTTTACAAATCAGGGATGCGAAATATTTAATTTGCATTTTTTTTTTACATTTTTCGGTTGAAATAAAATTAATAAATATAATTATTCAATTAATGTTCAAAAATGTAGTTAAAGTCACGACCTATTTAAATGAATATATATATATATATACATACATATATATGTATGTATGTATATTTATGGACATCACATCAAAGGTGATTAGGCCTTTTAAAAATCAAAAATTGTACAAAGTTAAATATCAAAAGTGAAATAGATAACGATTAGTAACTATAGCAAATACCAAAAACAATGACAAATAACAAAAGTGAAACAGATAATCATTTTATAAGTGAACATAAAAATTAAAAATAAGTGGTGGACTATCAATAAGAAGTGCATGGCTGAAAATAGTACTTTAACTAACGATTGTCGTAATTTCCTCCTTCAGAATAAACTTATACATGTGTACAACCGCATCTAATACAATTAATGCATGTAATTTGCAATTCTGTTGCACATTTGCATGTTAAATTTTGTCGTATATTTGAGTTTTTTGTAGGTTTGAGAATATGTTGTTAATCTGTTTTTTGGATTATTGGGTGGTTTGTGTAAATAATGTTTAGTATATGAATATCATATATGAACAAATGATCATGTGTTTGGTTTTGTGATGTGTGGGTGTTCTTGAGGGCCAATAGAATACCTTGGAGTTCGGCTCCTAGAATGCTGTAGCAAGAAGGCAGTGCCTGCGTGATTACCTTCCACTACGTGGTTAGTAGTTGAAATCCAAAGAGGAAGATTATTTCAATATCTTAAAACAACTTAGTACGGGGGGGGCAATAAATACCAACTACCGCTCCTCCTGGCATTATGAGGGTTTATCATACTTATTATATTATTTTTTTTTCTCGAAAAACTCAGAAAAAAAAAGAACTTTTAAGACTGACTGGGCATATGCTAAATAAAATTTTCGTGAAACATTATTCGGACGATAGAGAGGAAGGCTTTGAAAAAGCACCTGTTTTTTGAAAATTCGATATATCTCCGTTACTATAAGTCGGGTCGAAAAATTGTATGGAATCAATCTTATAGAAAATTAAATGAGCTATAAATATTTTTATATACATTTATTCCTTATCATGAATATTAAGCAAGATATTTGCATTTTTCAGTTTTCAGCCTTCAGCAAACCCCCACTTCTACTCATGTTACATAAACAATACTCAGTAATGTAATAAACTTCATCATTTGAAGCTTAAATACGAAATATTGTTTTCAAGAGACATTTATTATACGAGATACATGCAAATATGTTCTGGTGACCCCCACCCCTTCTTAAGTTTTTGGACTACTTAAATTTGATTGATTGAGATAAAAATTATTCTGATTCATTATAAATTATAGTACTAGATATAGTAAATAGTTTTCAATCAAATTAATACGTTATATTCAGATATATTACAGTAATTGTTTTTCTATCCAAGAAATGAAGTTGGCAGAACTTTTTGTTTACATTTCAGATGCTTGCCGTCGGAACGTTTTTTATTATCGTTTGTATTTGTTCACTTAATATTCATAGTAGAGTTGTGTTACCAGTATGTAGATTTATCTATTGTTAAACTTCATGAGGGAAATCTGCTTAGTTTACAAAACCCCTGTGGGACGGACTTTCTTTTTCCTTTACTAACAGCTGAAGAAAGCTCCTCCAGAAGACCAATTCCTCCTTTTTTTCTCTGTGTAAAGTATTAAATTATTAGCAACTTTGTAGAGGCTGGATTTCCTGATATCTGACGCAACTAATTTTTGTAACAATGATATTGGAACTTCGGTTCTTGATTCTGAACTTACCAATTAAAATTAAATAGCTTCGCCAGCCACGCTTACCCCTGCACGGCAAATATGTCAGAACAACACTTCGATACCCATTCATGGTATTATGTTCGGCAAAAGTTTCCAGCAGAAGTTTGTTGCCGAGCGGCCTCCATTGTTAGAGGATGAAAGAGTGAGGGAAGGTATAATGTTACCCGTGGAATAATTTGCCTGAGAGCGAGAGGATACTCCGAATTCCGGCGAGTAAGTTGTTTTGTTAAGTCAGTAACTCAGTGCTACCAAACAATGTTCTGGCAGGTATCCCCTTTCTGCTCCCTTCTTCTCATTGTATCTGCTTCCTTTGGGACGAATCTCTTCAGAGCAGAGTTCTCCTAACAGAGTATCGCATAACACTTACGTCTCTTTACGGCTGTCTTGATTCTACAAAAGAATTTTGGCAGTTGTATTGATTGACTTCTGAGAAAGATTGAACCGAAACATTTTCAATGCTGGGACATTGATCCCAAAATCCACTGTTTAATTTGTCCAGTAACGTATTATATAATTAAATACACTTTATCCACACTTTCACACATTGAATACATCACACAAAATCCAAACATCACCAACTCTATTGATAATCCCAATTCACGTAAACCCTATCACTTCAGATTTTTTTCAAATGCTTCTTACTTACAACATCACATTAGATTACTCTACGATTACTAAGATTTTTTCTATGCAACAACAAACAGCTCCTTGGCTAATACATAACCAAAAACAAACTACGCCAGTAACAAAATCAAGAAACCACACCCACTATAAACACGAGTACCGGATCATAATCGCATTAAACACAAGACAGGACCTTTCATGTACAGATGGCTCAAAATATGCAGCAAAATGTGGCTCACTGCAGACTTGCAAGTACAGCTTACTTTTTGCACTGGAACACATTACTAACGTGCATGAACAGAAAAGACAAGCCTACTTGTACTCATTGCAACACTGGACTAACCATAAAACACCTACTAACAGAATGGAGATTACGAGCTTACTTTAACATTCCACACGACTTGAACGAACTACTGACTGAGGGTAGCCCACATATTGCCACGATTCTAACATATTTAAAAACAATTAGTTTGAGAATATTTAATTCCATATTTTAAAATTTTTTAATGGGTATGAGTGCATGTGTGTGTGTGTGTGTGTGTGTGTGTGTGTGTGTGTGTGTGTGTGTGTGTGTGTTTTTTTTTGTTATTTTGTTTACATGTTTCTTGTTATTTTTTTGCGTTCGTATTTGTTTTGTTTGTTTGATATTATTTCTTGTTACTTTGTTTTGTTATTTTGTTTACTTGTTTTTTGGTTTTGTTTTGTCCCCCCCCCATGTTTAAGAAGAGCCAAGTCGCCACAGTTGCGGAGCTCTAAATAATAAATAATAATAACGTGCATCAAGAGAACAATCATGTTTTTACTGCCAGGAATCTGTTCAGCTCTATAAAGTTAATAATTGATCTTTAATCAACTCACTCATGAGACGGCTTAAAGAAATATTAACTAACTTTAAATCACAAATGAATAAAGTAATAACTGTTCATTGGATACCAGGTCATTCTGACACCACGAAAAATATTTGCTAAAAAGTATGCAATATTAGCGACTACATTTGACATATTACGCACTGATTAGATTAGAGAGCATTAAACGTATTAAAAAAGAGGTTATAAAATGGGAAATGGAACGGCGTCAGACACAAACACACTACGAAAAATAAAATACACTATTCGTTAATGGCTGTCTAATAATCAGAACACTAAAAGAGAAGAAGTAGTTCTTGTTCAGTTGAGGATTTGCCATTCAACGTCTGAACTAAACTCGGATAAATATAAAGAACATATTTTCTTTAGCATTTAATATCAGTAATAACTTTTATTTTGTAGGTTGAAAATCAAAATCATTTCTTAAACCGAACACTACCTCATAAGTCTCTGGTAAAAAACAACAGAGTGTCTGAAAATATTTAAATATGTCTTGTACTAAAGGAAATATGATGCGACAATAACATTAGTATTTGTATTTGCATAAATGCTTCAATATTTTTGTAATAACCGGCCACTCTTAAAAAAAAAAGTTTCAGCTCAGAATGAATATTTTCAGCTGGTGATAAAAATGGTGGGATAATTTAGTGCGTTAGTAAATCCAATTTTAATTTTTTTCTCTCAATCCACAAGTTAAAAATACACAGGGACTCCGTGAACTATTTACATTCATATACATAATAATGTAACTGGTATTTAACTTTATTGATAGGTTCAATTCCGAAATATTGATAGCAAATTTGTTTACTCACCAAAGAGTACTTCTCGATCCTTAAAAATGTTCCCCAATAAGAAAATAAATAATTTTAAGTTTAATCTTATCATATCAAAATTGGACTGCTCTTATCTGTTTTAAATAAAAGTATGGGAACAAGATTTCTGAAGGAGAATCTAATTTGCAAAGGCTTTGGGCTTTGAGAGATTGCATAATTCACCTATTTAACATTAACTAATTGTTGAAACTGGGACAAACATTTCGCTTAATCTATAAAACCCATTCCTATGGCGGGGAATGTTTGGTATTTAGGGAATGACAATTGGAAAGGGATTCCTGACTACATTCTGTTTGCCAATGCCATGATAATCCTAGCTCAGGAGCAACACAATTCCGCATATATGTGTAGAGAATTGAAGACGGATCCCATAATCTGATCACTAAACGTAGATCAAACACGTAACTATGTAGAAAGAAAGATATGTAAAATTGTACTTTTATTTAGAGGACAGATTTGGAATATTGGCAGTGACAGAGTTGGTATCAAAACGGTGGACATGATTTTTATAATAACGTATGCCATGGTAATTCTGGTATGTAATACAGTCGAGGTGAGAAAAGTTATTAAAAAAGGCTACGGTAAATGTTGATCTCACTGGCAGAGTCATTCTGTCATTGGGTAACGTTATGTCAGCTGTAAGGCTTATCGGAGGTTCGTTCATTTGGTTCCTCCTTGCTGACTTAAGACACGTCAAACTGAGGACGCAGCGCCTGGCCAGCGAAAGTTACAGTAGCTGGATAAATACAGACATAAGATAAGTCAGGAGAAGAAGAGGAGTGTAAGGCTTGGCCATAAATGTATTTTAAATGGTCTCCTCCTTTGAGGCTTAAGATAGGTCAGCTAAGGAAGTATCTTTTAGGAATGTCAGGGTTGATCTGTGAAGCTACTTAATTGCACTCTTCCTTACAGAAGTACGGCAAGTTAACTGTGGACGCAGTACCTGCACAGAATGTCAGTGTTCCCCAAAGTCAGTTTAGCGAAAGACGTATCATATTTAATTTTATGAAGAATATTACATCCTGCATTTAAATGCATTAGGCAATGTGTGATACGTAGAGTACAATCGTCCTCCATCACGTCTTGACAGAAGCCACACCCCTTCAGCACAATAAGAGGTACAGCCTCTCCCTGTCTGGCAAGATCTAAGGAGGATTGGCACTTGATAAGAAATTAGCCACTGCTATCACTTCACTTTACACTTATAGATCTCTTGGTCATTGTCTCTTGAGGCACCGTGGAGGGGAATATGGATGAGTGGTACTAGAAAGGGCTAGGGCTTATGGACTAGGATGATTGAATAGCCTCCTGTGGAATTTTCTGAATTTTAAGGGAATTGGGTCCTTTACTCCCCCCTGGAATGTGGTTTGTACTATAAAATGGAGCACCTACTATGGTGCGCAGGACTTTGGATTGGAAAGTCTGGATGCGTCTGATGTTCGAAGGTTTTGATGTACATTACACTTCTATTCCGTATGTCCATAAACTAAAGCCGTAAGATAAGTCAAAAGATGAAGAAACTGCGCCGAGTGCAAGAATTTTAAATAGGTTCCTTCTTTCAGACTTAAGATAGGTCAGCTATGGAAGTATCCTAGCGGCAGTCTGTGAAGCAACTTAATTGGACTCCTCCTTACAGAAGTAAGGTAAGCCAGCTGAGGACCAAAGAAGCTAATGACGTATTGCCAAACGAACTACTGCCTAATAAAATCCGTAGAAAGTCAGAAGACCATACAACTACTGGAGTAATAGAGTAAAAGAGCAAAGAAGTAACATAAAAATTAAGATAGGAATGTTATCTTATTCATGAGGAATCACATTCCCTCAAATTTCTTCTTTTCTTGAGTAATTTTAGTTACCTATAATTATCCGACTCTTCACAAATATAGCTGATGGACAGTTTATAAAGGCAACACAAATATAGGGTCTACACCCTTAAAAAGATCAAGTAACCCCCAAAAAAACCTACCAAAAGTATAAGCCTGGAAATTTAAGAGAAAGAACGCGTATGAATAAAAAGGATGTCAAAGCCCGAGGGAAAATATGGGAGGAAATCAAAGGAGAGCAAATATAGAAAGGATTGTGCGGGGTGGTTTGCCCCGAGGGATCCTCTCTTGCTATTCCAGGAGCATCCCCTCCAGTAGCTCTTATTATTTCCAGGGAGGGGACATGGCTCCAGGGGGTGGTTCCGCTGGATTTGTCAGCCTTTAATTTAAGTAAACAGAGTGCAATTTGTACCCAGCTCGGGGGTGTTGGGGCGGGGGTTGTGATGGGTTTCTTGCAGGGGATACTCACTGATCTCTGGGGGATTGGGGATGCATTCCGTCAAGTAACTAGTCTAATCTTTTAACTTGATGGGGTGGAACGAAATAGTTCAGTCTGCAACCTATACCGGGCATTTCCTGTTGGTCGTATAGCGTCTAATAGAGAAGAAAAGCAAATAGAAATTTGTCTTCCTATTTAGAAATTAGTTTATCAAACTGCTGTCAGAAACACCCCATAGGATTTTTTCCCTTCTCTCTGTCTCTCTCTCAATATATATAAATATATATATATATATATATATATATATATATATATATATATATACAGTAGAACTATAAACTGACCGTCTATTATTTATCATAGTTTTTTTGTGCCATTGTAGGTCAGGTAAAATAATTGCTTCAATTCAGTCATGTATGAAAATTTATTAGATGCCTACAACTCTTTCTAGAAAATTTTCATAATTTCTCAAGACATTTAGGAAAAAATTAGGAAATTAAAAATTTTTAATTAATATTGATGGGGGCTCAGGTTGGCCGTGTGAGTTAAGGCGTTGGTCTTAATCTCGCCTCGTAGACCAAGAGTGGTTGGTTCGATTCCCACCCTGGGCAGTAGAAATTCATTTTGTGACGGACGAATTAAATAAATTCCTTAGTCCCATCCTGGCTAGAAAAGAATGGTAACCTGTAGATATTCCGTCCTGATTAGCCACAGTAGCATATAGTAGATGTAAACAATAACAAAGAAACAAATTAATGTTGATAAGTGAAATTATTTTTCCTGGCATATAATGGCTCCAAAATTGATGATATTTGTGCACACACACACACACACACACACACATATATATATATATATATATATATATATTCTCTGTCTCACACACACGCAAACCTTTTTTATACACATAAATTTTCTTTCAAATATTAAAGAATTATTTTCGCTTTATTTTCTTATATGAAAAGGTATTTTATTTTCTGAGCTCAAGCCTGTTGCTGCTCGTCAAGGATTTGTTCTACAGTTACAATGAAAAAAAATCTGTAGTGGATACCAAATGACGTTCTAGTATTCCTACTACATAAAATAAAATGTTAAGCTGCACTTCCTACAAATTATGCTATAAACAATATTTTTGGCCCCATTAAAAAATAACTTGCCTGTCTCTATTAGGTACGAAAGTTTTTGTAGTTTCTTTCTACTGTCCGTATCCCTACATTTTTGTTCAAAAATCTTAATAAGTGACATAATATTTCTAATTAAACTTTTATTTGTTTAAGTTTTTTTTTTTTAAAATTGAGTATTCTTTTTAAAATTTGTATTCAATGCCATCATATTTTTATCTGCTTATTTCACTATTACCTTGAATTAGTTTCCTAATGAATTTAATTGGTAGTATTTTATATTTATTTTACCTTTTCAGTTTCACTATTTGTTTATTTTTGTTGTATAGCTATTTCTGTGTGTCTATGTTTCTATTTTCTTATTCTGTGTTGTATTTTATTTAGGTGTTTTGTTGTTTCCAATTTGTTTTTGTATTTCTATTCTATTAGTTGTTTCCTATTTTTCTTAGTATATGACATTTTTTTCTTGATTTTCTTGTGGCAAAGCTGCATATATATAAACCTTAGAGATCTCAATAAAAGGAATCAGAATCAGTGGTGCAAACTGCGATTTTCTAGTGACGAGTCCCGACCAAGAACATCTATGCAAATCTTGAGATCGCATTTGGTGCACGTTTGACATTAATCAGAGGATGAAAGGAAGGAGGCCGCTCAAAGGAGAGAGTAGGAATATGAAAGGAGAAAGTGGGAGCCCTTGGGGAATCCCCTTTCATATCTGTCTACTTGAGGAGGCCGTTGGTTTTTACACCAAGTCTCTAATACTTGGCCCACTTTCACGGGGGAAGGAGCGGATTAAAACGCTCGACAGCTTCTCTCTGCAATTCTAGTAAACAGGATTACACGTCCTTTGTGCTTGGAATTCTTAAGAAGTTGAGATGGTCGTTCTTTAAATCATTTATTTTGTTTACAATTTGTTGCTAACCGCGAGGAGTGAAACATTTTTCTCCTTATCCTTGTAGCGCATAGAGAAAGAAAATTTTTAGTTTATTTTCCTAGTTAACAAATTTCAATAGATGTTTTTTAACACCTCTTTTTACTCTATTGACTTGAAAATATAGAAATTAATTATAGGCACTAATTTTCCACAGCTAGACAGATAGTTTATTTTCTAATAAATACAAAATTTAACCAGTCTTGCCCATTTGGTGTTAGTAAATGATAATAGTATCATACTGACCTAATGTAAATATGAATAGACTCATAAATGTAAACTAATTTATTTATTCAGCAAAAAAACTTCAGTTGAAAAAATGGCCAAGACTTCCATTAAGTTTTAAGCATTACTTTCAGAGGCAGCTTGGAGGTTCTGCCTCATCACTCTGTTAAAGCAAGACACACACTATAAAACCAATGGTTACAAAAAAAAAGAAAAAAAATCCATGTCCTAATCTTTAAAACAAGAACTTATAAAATTTAAAAATACACTTAGTCAACGCTACATAACATTTGCCTTAATAATTTTCTAAAAAATGACATACATTTATATACGTACATTTATATAATTTACAACTTATGTATCTGGAAATCTGGAATAATATATGAATAAATGCCCCAATATGAAAAAAGGGCACAGGTTAGCCATGTGTGTTAGAGCGTTAGCCTTAATTTCATAATCAAAACTAGACGAGTTCGATACCCGCCTGAGAAATAGGAATTTATTTAATGACGAAATTCATTAAATTAAATCCTTAGTCCCACGCTGTCTAGAAAAAGCTGGTAACATGTAGATAACCCGTCCCAAGTAGCCATAGCAGCAAAATGTGGACATCAATAAATAATAATAATAAAATAATATTTAGTTTATGTACAATATCAACGTTTAAAATATTTTTCAATGATAATTGCTCAGTATTCGGAACTATACAATTACCAAGGTAGTTTGCTCTATCAGTTTTGAGAGTGGGACAAAGTCATAGTAGGTGGTCTGAATTTTGAATAATAAATCCTTGGCACCATTTTCATCTGCCTCGTAAACTATTTATTTATTCACCTCAGATGCCGCTAAAAACAAAAAAAATAAAAATGTACAAATTAAATGAATATTAAATAATACACATAATTAAATAATAAAAATGTAATTAAATAAATATTAAAAATTATACATAATTAAATTATAAAAATGTACAAAATAAATATGACGAAATTAAATTTAAAATATTAGTAAATTTTCAAAACAAACAAACCTTAAAGAAAAAAAAACTATAAATAAGTAAACTTGAAGGAGGTAGAATCTAAAAGAAGGTACATTTGTGTTCTTGTGTTTTCCAAATACAGTGCTTACCATATATAATTTTACATGATTATATCTTACAAATATATGCAGTCACATCATATGGTAAACCTATGCAGTCACCCTGACTAGCCCGAAGAACTGTGTTTTCAGCCTCTCACATAATAGACTGGCCCCCTACACTAGACTTCTATGCCTAGAGAGAAAAAAGTTAATGCTCTGATGACAACTAACTATGAGGTTGTCAACATTAAAAACAAGATGTTAGGTTACCACTTGAAGACCTAATATCCTTAATGCATGTACAATCCATACGCTGGGTAGCCCAATATTACCAAGTTATTGAATTTGTGTGAGTGAGAGATGAGATTATGGGATGTTTGTGGGCATTATGTGAGTGAGAAAGCCATTGAAGGGGGAATATAGGCCCACATACAGCATAACCGTAGATCGGTTAATTGAAATTGTTTCATGACGTATAACGAATACCACTTTGCCCAGAAGAAGATGAAAATCATGGTTGAAACATTAATTTGTCTAACAAATAGTCTCTATCATTCAGATTCCTCTGGAACAGCATACAAATTCCCAAACGCAGGAATGACATTATGAAATAACTTCCACCTAATTCTCCAACTCAGATCTAGAGCTAAAATCATTAACGAATTTAGAACACTTAGTAATTTAATCGCTAGATTTAAAATGAGTCGCTTAGGTTGGACTCCCGCGCGATCTATGAGAATTTGTTTACTACAGTAAATAAAATCCTTAGTCCCAACCTGGCAATAAAACCTGAAACCTGTGCCACTACATCCCAATTAGCCACATTTTCGTAGAGTAGGCGTTATTAAAGAAAATGTTATGTACCGTGTCAGATAGGAATAAAATAAAATTCGCGACTTATAGAAAAATACATGAAACGAAGTTACAATGAGGACGTCACTTCAACGTCCGTCTACGCCCCTCACATATTTATGATATCACTTCGAATTTTATAATAGAATGCGCTAGGACGTCATGTACATATCAAGCACTGTTGCTTTCTGATGTTTCAAGTGTATTTCAAGTTTTTACTTCTTCATATTTTTTTGACAAGTGTCCTATTAAAACATTTTTTCGCGGAAACATTATTGATACTGCCCTATATGTTTCGTGGCCTATATACCCCATCTTTAGGGGCTCTCCATTTCTGAAGTGCTCGTTTCCCTTGAACAGTTGCAACGAACGTAAGAGGGAAACGAGCAATTCAAAAATGGAGAGCACCTGAAGAGGTGGTATATATACCACGAAACATGTAGGGCAATATCAATAAAGGTTAAGCGAAAAAAAAAGTTTTTCATTGGTGAACGTAGTCAAAAAAATATGAAGAACACACACACTCACGCATTTACACATTAAACTCCCTTTGTCTAGCTAGGACTTTCAGTTGGTAAATTCATCGACCGGGTATTATGTTCTAATTTTATATTTAGGGAGATTGGTCAATTATGTCATGACAACTAGCACCAATTGGGGAAAAAAATTGAAGTTATATAAATGGTAATAATAGAAGTAAAATTATAGTTAATAAGAATGTGATTTAATAAATTAAATAATTACAATACACTCGTTTTACCTTCCAAAAAAGAATATAAAGGGCGTTAAAATTCCATTAAATAAATCAGCTATTGAGGACGTACTCTTGACGCGTTTTCGAAAGCTTTTTTCAAATGTCTATCGATCCTACCTAGGAGATGACTATATATATATATATATATATATATTATTTGTCTGTTAACGCTCTTGCGGTCGCAATTTTTGTTTGATCTACTAAACTTGATATTTAAACGTTTTATGCAAAAAAAAAAGCAGATCAAGTTCGTTAATGGCTGAAATCGGGCCAGTGAGAGAGGGGGTTTAGAGAGGGGTATTTTTGAAAATTCAAAATATCTCCGTTACCATACGTCGTATCAAAACATTGTATAGTACCAATCTTATTGCAAATTAAATTTAATATAAATATTGTTCTACACATTTACTCTCTATCTTGAATATTAACCGATATCTTTGCATTTTTTTTAAATGTGAGCCGATAACGGACGAGTGAGTTTCCCGCCAAACGCTAGTTCGGCCGTTCCCGTAACTTTCTCTAGAGATTTCTCTATTGTATAACTTCACGTGGGAAATCTGCTTAGTTTACGCTGCCCCTGCGTGACGGACTTTTACGATACTACGACTGATTGGGAAGGGTTATGTACAGGTTACTCGTTTTGCATCTAAGGAGTGCCTAATGAGTTTACTTAGTTCGGCAATATATAACTTTTAATATCCAACGAAGGAACCAAACTTACAGCTATAGTGTTTACCAAGTGTATTATGACCCGCTTCTTTTCTTGTTTACGTAAACTGTGAATAACACAAATGCAATTCAAAAATACATTTAGGATAATCTTCCCCATTGGTTAAATCTGTAAACGACCATGGGTGACTTCAGTGGTTAAGGCCTTACATATTCTAATTGATGTTTAACACAAATAATCATTAATTCCAATCATATATTTAGGCAGAACGTTCTCCATATGCATATACTGTCTGGTTTGGTTTAAAAAGCTATTGGCCTCCAGAGTGACAGTCGTAATTTAATGGAATGCTTCTTCACATTGCGTTTTCCAAGGCAAAGAGGAACGTGTTGGATGGAGCCTACATGGGTAAAGGAACATTGAAGGTTAAAAGGAAAAGTAACAGAACTTAAGATAGAGTGCAAAAGGAAGGTATAGAGTGAGTCAGATAGAGTGAGAGTGAGAGAGAAAGTGCTTTGAGTACGTAGCAATTGTGGCTTGGAGTGTGTACATTGCTGCTGTCATTAACATCCCTCTATCTGCCCTGTTTTTGTTCAGCTCAGAGTCAAAGTCTAATAAAGGCACTTGTGCCTCAAAAGCCTCGCACTCCCTTTGACAGAAAAAACTCCTGCTTCAACTCTCTCTCCGTATTTCTCTCTCTACTGATAAGCGGAACACAAATGTTATCATTCCTATCGCTGGGAGTGAAAGAACAAAGGCACATATCGTGAGGTAAGCTAATCCAAAGGTGTAAAGCCACTTTTGACACTTTTTTTTTTGTTGGTGGAGATCTTCAATAGGGTCGGAATATTTTTTGTTGGTTTTCAACATTTTAGTATACAAAGAAAAAAAAAACCTTTCTTAAATTCTATTTTGGTTTAAGATAAAGAATGATAATTAAAAATTTTATTCATCCACATAATGACTAGTTTATTAATTTATATTAGACTTCCAGGTATTCTTTTTCGTTTTTCTCTACTTAAATTATTTAGATAACAAATTAATTCTTTTCTTGGATTCTCAATTATTAATATTTATGCCAAATATGTGTTTTCATTGTTGATATACAGTCAGAATGTAATAAGTTAAGCAATGTTCCGGTCGTTTTATGATATAATAACATCTTATGTTTAGTCTATTTTATTTAAGTATTATTTTATTTTTTATATCATAGGTCTATATAGAGAGTTTAGGTATTATTATTTATTATTTATTTTCTAAGTAAATTATATATTTCCAATTACTTGAATTAAGAATGTTGGATAAAATCTAGGGATTATGATATAACGTTTTCGTAGTATTTAGGAGATCTTGGTGACCTCTCAGTTTTATTTTCATATTTTGTAAGTTTCAGGAAGAAACCCCTTCACTGGAGGTTGATCCACAACCTAATCGACAACAGTCCGGGAAAGCTCGACTAGGTTACTCTGTCCTTAGTATCTGTTTCTTGCCAACATTCCTTGACATAAATTTTAGTGTGCTGAATATGATTTTGCACTGTCTTATCACCACTTCACAATAAGATTACTTGCAACTATTGATTTCTAGTAGATTTTACTGAAGGGAAATCAGCATTGAGGTCGTACCCATGACGCGATTATCGAAATATGTTTTCAAATGTCCATCGACTCTACCCAGGTAGAATGACGAAAATGAGGTCCGTTCCAAATTATATATATATATATATATATATATATATATATATATATATATATGTGTGTGTGTGTGTGTGTGTGTGTGTGTGTGTGTGTGTGTGTGTTAACGCTCTAGCGGTCGTAATTTTTGTTTTATCGTTATCAAACTCGGTATTTAAACGTTTAAGAAGAAAGATCAAGTTTGTAAATAGCTGAAATAAGACCAGTGGGAGGGAAGCTTTAGGAGGGGGATTCTCGAAAATTCGAATTACCTCTGCTACTATGTGTCGAATCAAAATAATTGTACAAAATTAATCTTATTGAAAATTAAATGTACTATAAATATTGCTATATACGTGTATTCTCTTTCTTGAATATTAACCGAGATATTTGCATTTTTCAGCATTCAAACCCCCACTTATACCCTTGTTACATAAACAATACTCTGTTTTGTTATAAACCACATTTTTGGAAGCTATACCATATATTGTTTTCATGAGACCTTTGTTATACGAGATAAATGTAAATATGTTATGGTGACCCCCCCCCTCCTTCTTAAGTTCTTGGACTGCTAAAAATATATCACACTAATTGTTTTTATTTTCTGTGGGAAATTGGCACGCCTGTTTCTTTGCATTTCATGTGCTCTCCGTCTGGAGGTTTCTTATTATCGTTTTATTCACTTAATACTCGCGGTGGTATTGTGTTACCAGTATGTAGATTTATTTATTGTTAAACATCACGAGGAAAGTCTGCTTAGTTTAAGCAGCCCCCGCGTGACGGACTTTTAGCAGATTTTTTTGTTTGAATCGTTACTAAACTTCATATTTAGGCGATTTACGTAAAAAGAAAGATCAAGTTCGTTAATGGCTGAAATCGGACCAAGTGGGAGGGGGGGTTTAGAGGGGGGATTTTTGAAAATTCAAAATATCTCCGTTATTATGCGTCGGATCGAAAAATTGTATGGAATCAATCTTACTGTAAATTAAAATTTACAATAAATATTGTTTCTATACATTTATTCTGTACCTTGAATATTAAAACCGAGATATTTGCATTTGTATTGTTGTGGTGGACGGAACCCCGCCATGTTCCGGACTCTCCGCCGAGAGCTCTGGTGGCCGTTTCCAGAAACTATTCGTCCCTCGTGAATAGGCTTAGAGATCCCTTCCTACTACAGCTGTTATTAGGCGGATTTCTCTATTGTAAAACTTCAAGTGGGAAATCTGCTTAGTTTACGCAGCCCCTGCGTGACGGACTATTTTGTTCAACATCGAATATAAGTGTAGCCTAAACATACATTTTTTTCTGTGTTTACTATTTATCAATTAGGATTTTCAATACTATTTTCCCAAGTGCGTCTAATACAGCTTATCAGTATGGCTGTGTTATGAAGGTTTATTGTTATGTTTTTGAAGGGAGTGGCCTTGGAGGCTCCTGAGGTAGATAGGAGTAGAGGGAGAGTTAAGGTAGAGATAAGGGATAGAAGAGGCGATAAAGTGGGAATGTGTTCTGTTCTAGGGCAATATGTCGGGGGGTGGTTTCCCCACACCTACCCCCACCCCTACTACTGTTATGGGGTCACAGTTTAGAGGGTCGTTGCTGCTCTTCGCCTCATACAATCACCTCACTCCATCCCTTTATAACCTAAGTATCAAGGGACTACCTTATCGATCCCCTATATATATATATATATATATATATATATATATATATATATATATATATATATATATATATAAATCAATAAGAGGCAAGGGCCGGGGGTTTTCTAAAATCAACACATTAATTTCACTACACGATATTAAAAAAGTCTGTCACGCAGGGGCTGCGTAAACTAAGCAGATTTCCCAAGTTTTACAATAGAGAAATCCGCATACTAATAACAGTAGTTGTAACGAATATCTAAACCAATTTCACGACAGCCAAACGGTTAGGGAAACGGCCGAACTAGCTTTCGGAGGATAATTACGAATAGACCCGACATCAGCAGATCTCATCTCGCCCGTTATCTGCACACACTTAATAAATATCTCGGTTAATATTCGAGATAGAGAATAAATTTATATAACAATATTTATAGTAAATTTAATTTGCAATACGATTGGTTATATATTAACGGAGAATATTCTAAAATCCCCATATTAACCAACCCCCCCCCGGTCCGATTTCAGCCATTAACAAACTTAATCTTTGTTTTTGCATATATATATATATATATATATATATATATATATATATAATTTTGAACGGACCTCATTTTCGTCATATCCTGGGTAGGATCGAAGGACATTAGAAGAAACGTTTCGAAAATCGCTTCATGAGTACGAACTTAAGTGAAATCTGCTAAAATACAGAGATATACATGTATTTAACGCTCGCTCCTTCAGGAACCAGAACGAGTCATGGGGCAGTGGAATTTTGGACGGTTATTAGAATAGATATACATACAGTCGGCATACAAATGAGTTATTTGGATGTACATTCATATAACGAATAAAATAAAACGTGCTTTGTTTGACATTTAGTTCAAAGTCGTCCTTACTTGTATTTTTGTATAATTGTTTCAATAAACAGTAAACCACTACTAAAAGAATTGTAATATATATATATATATATATATATATATATATATATATATATATAGCAATTGTAGACCATCAATAGATTGACAAGATTGGTTCTTTACAACTCATAATAAAGGCGATATTTTGAATTTTAAAAATTTCATCCTTTAATCTGCTTCCTAATTCCACCACCAGTGTCAGCCATTAACTAATACGATCTTTAGTGGGCAAATTAAACACTTAAATATCGAGTATGTTTATAGGTGAAATAGATATTTTCGATTTACGACTTCAAAATCTACGTCACTACGTATTTGCATGTATCTCACACATTAAACGCTTAATGGAAGCTATATTTGGTATTTAAGCTTGACATGAAGTGGTTTATGATGTAATACGTAGCTAATATGACATGAGGTCTTAGCAGGGGTTTAGAGAACACTGAAAACTAAAAAATCATTTTCGTCATCTACTCGGCAGTATTGGTGTACATTTGAGGAATGAGTATATATATATATATATATATATATATATATATATATATATATATATCAATAAGAGGCAAGGGTCGAATTTTCTAAAAAAAAAAAAAATTATAATTTTACTACACAATATTAAACATTCCGAGATTTGCATGTCTTTAATGCTCCTTCAGAAACCAGTATTACCAATTGAGACTAAGTCTCAAGCTCAAGAAGACATCCCAGCTTTCAGCAGTTTTCAATAGAAGTTTCTGCATTTGTGATTAAACAATAAATAAATATTTATATATATGTATGTATAATTTTTAATCTACTAAGTACGATCAATGGGCATATGAGAAAATGTTTTGAAAATTGCGTCTTGAGTACAAGCTCAAAAGCAGATATCCCATAAGGAAAATCACTTATTCAGTTTGCACTAATGACTCCATTTTCGTTATATTTCCTCATATGTCCCTCAATTCTATCACTTACAAAATGTACACTACTTGAGATGTACAAATTGTTTTAAATGAAGATGGGACCGCATATTACTACCATAATCGTTTTGAATTAACAAACTTACCAAGCTGTTAGCTATAGATGCTGGACGATATGTATATTGTTATTCAGTTAATTAAAAATCCCCGTGGTTACTCGCTCGTAGATGATTATTTTTGATATTAACCGGAGTAGTTCCTCGTCCACCAAGTTGCTAATATCTCTCTTAGCTCTGAAGATGTTGGTTCAGTTGGTTGGTGAAACGTTAAGCAGCAATAAATTGCAAGGGAGAAAGCTTTGCGTTATTTATATATTTACTTGGCTGTTATTATTGCTTTACAAGTGAAAAAAACTAACCATAACCTTTAAAGTATTTGCCATACCTATCGGTGGAGACCGTCACCACTGGCTGATGGTTGAGTACCACTGGCAAGCGCTTTCGATGGCATCATCTTCAAGCCTGTCAATAGTTGTACTGAGTTGGTTGTCCGTCAGTCAGTGGGACCATACGGATGAGGACAATGACCCACTACACGATAACAATCTACCTGAACACTAGTTAAAACGCACCTCGTTTGACAGATCTGAATGGTAAGTAAACAGATCTAATAAAACGTAAACAACCCACCACACACAACAATTTACCTGAACATCAACATCCCTCGTTTGACAGATCTTAGTGCTAAGTAAACAGATCTGGACTAAACGTAAACGACTAATATGGTGAACAGAGCATAAAACCCACCGACTGACGGACAACCAACTCAGTACAACTATTAACAGGCTTGAAGATGATGCCATCGCATCGAAAGCACAATGCCAGCGGTACTCAACCATCAGCCAGTGACGACGGTCTCCACCGAGAGGTATGACAATAGTATCATTTATATTGGTGGTTCTAACTCTTTATTTTAAGTATTTATTTATTTACTATTGCTTACAGGATTATTCCCATGCTATTGGGGTTCAGCTTATATAATTCTCTTCATCTATATTAGTTGCCTTATGATACAATTATTGATGATATGTAATTAATAACAAATTCTTGTATTTAAAAAATATATACATATTTTCTTTCATTTAAAGCAATCATTAAAAACCGAAAACGATATTAAAAATAATAAATTCAAAATAAAAATTCGCAGAACTTCTTTTTCTAAAATAAAAATTAAATAAAATTAAAAAAGAATGTCACATACAATTGCTTACAGGATTATTTCAATGCAATTGGGGTTCAGTTTATATAATTATGTTGAATTATATTAGTTTTTTATGAAACAATTATTGATTTTATGTAATTAATAACTAGTTTTTGAATTAAAAAAAAATATATAATTTCTTGGCTAAACGATAATATAATAATAACCTTTTAAGTTATAATATAACTATGGAATGTTTACAACCCAAAGAAAAATACTATGAAAAAGGTAAAATTATAGGGCGGAGAATGCATCAAGGTGACCGGCCGACCTGAAATATTGAGATGTCTTGTCGATAAAGTAATTATAATTAGAGAGAAAGTTACTTTAACTGCCAAATTAAGTCTATCATGTAGAAAATTGTTTAAAAAAAGTAGGAAGAAGAATTAAAAGAAAATTTCAGTATTAAAAGAGCAATGAAACTGAGGATGACTGAAACTTTTAATGAAGTGCAGCCGAAGCAAGTTTGTTGCAAGTTCACTTCCAAGTTGCCGCTTCTCTATTATCGCTTTCCCCCTGCTTTTCACTTAGTTAACAACTAACTGAGTTAAAGGCTGACGAAAAAAATATATCAAATTTTTAATGGCTTGTAAATGCGATTAAAAATTTAATGAAACTACCACTGCAGATAAGTTATTATCTGACGAATCTATGATTTTAAACGATTTTCTAAGTCCTTATATTACCAATACGAACAAGTCATACCACATGTTGATTAAAAAGGGCCACACTTCCACAGTAAACGTTTATTGAAGCGTTTTCGACGCAGTGCATAATCGTCAGCGCCCTAACGACCTGGAGTTGACCTGTCGGGCCTTAGAACCAAACCCAAGAATATAATTCACTTCTACCTTCCAGAAAACCAACCTTGGAACAAATGGTACATTTTGCTGGCCGTTCTAAAATATAGTGATTTATTTAGCATTGCTATTAGAAATAAATAAATAAACTCTTTTAAGATCGTCCTGATGATAGGAAAGTCCGTCACGCAGGGGCTGCGTGAACTAAGCAGATTTCCCATGTGAAGTTTTACAATAGAGAAATCTGCATACTGGAAACAAAATACCACCGTGATTAAATACAAACGGTAATGAGAAATCTTTCAGTTATTTAAAATAAATTCCCAAGTGAAACGGCTTCTGAATTGTAAGAATAATTTATATTTTAATAACTCAAATTTTAGTAGTCTAAAAACTAAAGAAGGTGGGGGGGAGGGCGGATGAACAGAACGTATTTGCATAAATCTCACAAAGTAACGAAGGTAAGGTAAGGTTAGCAACGACAGGTAAGGTTAGAAGAAGCTTCCACTTGAGCCGAGTAGTGACGGAAATGGCCGACTTAATCCAAATTATACCCGACCATAGACTTCATAAAATTCAAATATCTCGGTTAAAATTCCAGATAGAGAATAAATGTATATAACAATATTTATAGTAAATGTAATTTGCAATAAGATTGGTTCTATACAATGTATCGTTCCGATGCATAATAACGGAGATATTTTGAATTTTCGAAAATCCCCCCTTTAAACCCCCCCCCCTTCCTCTTGTCTGATTTCAACCATTAACAAACTTGGTCTGTCTGTTTACATAAAACGGTTAAATATCGAGTTTCGTAACGATCCAATAAAAATTGCGACCGCTAGAGCGTTAACAGGCAAGTACGTATATACGAGTAGGTAGATATATATATATATATATATATATATATATATATATATAATTTTGAACGGACCTCATTTTCGTCATCTCCTCGGTAGGATCGATGGACATCTGAAGAAATTTTTCGAAAATCGCGTCATGAGTACGACCTCAATAGCTGATTTCCCTAAAGCGAAATCTGCTAAAAGTCGTAAGTAGAAGTTCTTCTAAATGGAAATATTTTTCAATGATTTCTTTAAATTTCTTAAATTAGAAAAGAAATTCGGAATTGGAGATGAGAAGGGCTAGATATCCATCATCGACTATGTGTCATTTCAGCAACAGAACTTAGTTTAGATTTCCTCAGCTAAATGTTTTTAAATATTTCATGAAAAAAAGAACTACATTATTTTTATCGCATCGTCGAAATGTGACCTCAATTCAATCTTGGCTAAAGGAGAAATGGCCGAAGGTCAATAGATAAAAAACACGTGAACTGTTTCCTCAGATTAATTTTCCTCTAAATGTTTCGTGTGCTCTAGGACATCTTTTCAGGAGTTATACACTTATAGAAAGATTCAGTCTTACCACCTCTGCGGTCACAACAAGACTAACAAAAATGAGAATGTACCACACCACTCAGCTAATAATACTGATACACTAAAATAATGAACAGTGTAAAAATCGATTATCTATAAAGTTTCGAGTTTTGAAAAATCGATTTTGGAAGAAGCATAGGTACACACACCTACATCTAATCGACTATCTATTTATTTAAATTGTAGAAATCTTGATAATTTGGAAAATAGACCATTATTTGACATTTAAGCATAAATTTAATTCTAACCAACTATTATTTAATTGTAACTAAGTGGAAAATAAAAAGAAAATATTCAAATTAATAAAAACAAAAAATATGCTGCTAACAAAAAATTGATATAAGGAATATACAGGACATATTTATCAAATATTTAAATAAACAGCAACTCTATTAGATGTATTCTATTCTGGATTCTATTTTTCCACAAGATAGAAACTCCTTGATCGCCCGCGTTTTGACTCAACTTTTTTTGTGTGCCGATAAAAGACAACGTGAGCGAGTAGATACTTGGCGATCACGCAGGGTAACAAGGAGAAAAAGTCCGTCACGCAGGGGCTGCGTAAACTAAGCAGATTTCCCACGTGAAGTTTTAGAATAGAGAATTTCTAGAGAGAGTCAAACAATTACGGGAACGGCCCGAACTAGCTCTTGACGGAAACTCACGACTAGACCCGAAGTTACCCGATCTCAAGCTGAAAACAGAAAAATGCAAATATCTCGGTTAATATTCAAGATAGAGTAAAAAAAGTATAAACATTATTTATAGTAAATTTAATTTGTAATAAGATTGGTCCTATATACTTTTTCGATCCGACGTATAGTAACGCAGATATTTCGAATTTTCGAAAATCCTCCCCTAACACCCCCCCTCACACTGATTCGATTTCAGCCATTAATGGACTTGATATTTAGTTTTGCAAAAAACGTTTAAATATCGTGTTTAGTAACGATCAAAAAAATTGCGACAGCTAGTGCGATAACAGACAAGTACATATATCTGGACATTTGAAGAAATTTTTCGAAACTCGCATGATAACTACGACCTCAATATCTGATTTCCCTTAAGGGAAATCTGCTAAAAAAGTCCGTCACTGCGTAAACTAAGCAGATTTAGTAAAAGAAAAGAAAAAACAGTAATGCTATTTATAAACATTCACTTTATGCTATAATGGTTTAATGTGATATCTATTAGTTGCCTTTCAATTAACAGTAATACACAATTGTTTGCCAGAAATTCAAATTTATACTGACTTTAACAACGTTTTCAAAGTATTCACTTTTATTTTATGACGGTCCGAAAATATCCATCTTCTAACGAAAAAACATATTTAAGTAGGTTTAAGTTATTGATTGTGGTCTTGATTTGTAGAGCATAGTTTATCATATTGTTTCCTACATGTAATAAAATACTGTTCTTTACTATGTAGAGGTAAATGCTTAAAAATTCAGAATCAAAGATGAGGAAGGACACAGGGAAGGTTGTTAGTTCGATTCTCCCCTGGCGAATTTATTTAGTGACGAAGTCATTAAATAGCAGTCCCACCCAGGCTAGAAAAGGGTGATAATTTGTGATAACCCGTCCCAATTAACCTTAGTTGCACAAAGTCGACTATAATAGATTAATTTTTAAACATCATGTATAGATTTTAACCCTCTTCCGGATCCATGTTTAATAAGTGCAAATGAATATTGTGTATGTAGGTCGGTTTATATATAGTACTCTCTGTATACTGTTTTTATTTATGACTAGAGAATTTGGCTGTAACCTTGATTGTTTAATGATACATAAAACAAATTCGCTGCAAACTTTGCTGTTTTCCGGATATGCACGTCACAATCGAGCAAAAACCATAGTATCGCAAGCGTTCGCATCATTTTATTCAGGTCACAGTATTCGATTATTAAATAACACCAACTAAAACTCGGTTATTTTATATGTACTTCATAGCTTCATAGGAAGGGTCAACAATAAAAACATTTTTCTCTCAAACTTTATTCATACTGCCCTACATGTTCTGTAGCTTACAAAAAATAATAATATTAATTTTAAAAAAATAATATAATAAAATTAACAAAATTCAATGATAGTTTCTAGATTGATACTACATTGATAAGTGCCAAAAAACATGACATATTTATTAAATCTAATTGCGGATCGCTACTTACTTTTCCTGATGTACTTGTTCCCTCTTACGTACGTTACGACAGTCCCATCCTAACATAGGAGGTCGTTTGTACTGAGATTCCCGATTAGGTTAAGTAAGCTGACTACAGATCGATTATTTACACGTCAACCTTGAACTCGATTATGTCGCAACATAATTTACAATCGATTATTTTAAGATAAAACGTTGTAGAATATATGATTAAGGTATTTCATTTCTGTTTTTAGCAGATTTCCCTTAATGGAAATCGGCTATTGAGGTCGTACTCATGACATGAATTTCGAAATTTTTCTTCAAATGTCCATCTATCCTACTTGGGAGATGACGAAAATGAGGTTCGTTCAAAATTGTATAGGTAGTATATATATATATATATAGTTACCAAACTTTATATATGTTTGTTTCATCCAAAAATAATGATCAAGTACATTAGCGACTGAAATCGGACAAGGGGGAGGGAGTATTTAGAGGGGGACAATTTTGAAAATTCTTAATATCTCCGTTATTATGCGTTGGATCGAAAAATCGTATAGAACTAATCTTATTGCAAATTTAATTTTCTATAAATGTTAATTTGTACATTTTTTCAATATCTTGGTTATTAACTAAAATATTTGCATTTTTAGTTTTCGGTCGTCAGTGAACCCCCACTCCTACTCATCTCATATTAAAAATATTCTATTATGTGATGAAGCATATTATTTGAACCTTAAATACCAAATATTGTTCTCATTGAACTTTTAATTTTTGAGATAAATGAAAAAACATGACTTACTTGGGCAATCTGCTTAGTTATCGCAGGCCCTGTGTGACGGACAGTTTTTTATTCTGTGAATGTTTCCTTTTATTTTTCGTTTAGTTGGTTATTTTAGTATAGATTTCAAAAATAATAATCTATTATGATTTGTACATTATTTTATGTAGGACATTTTTGAATATTCGTTGTGTTATTAACAGTTCTACAATGCCCAAAACTATTGGTCGTTGGCAAGTAGCTGACTAGTAAGAGGGCGATTGCTGTTTGATGGATTCCGGACATAACTCTCCAGTTGTAAACGGGGATATACATTACAGTCAAAAGTTCAGGGAGCATTGAATCATCGGGGAACTAGCTCGCGGTTTGGAACAAAAGAGTTGGCCGAATCTCGAGAGGGCCGAATTAAGGGCTGTAAGAGGACTTCATTCGATTAGAGAGAGAGAGGGTAGGGCTAACGCGGTTAGGAGTTGGCCATCTGAGCGGAGCTGCGCCAGCCACTTACTCCCTGAGTGGACAGGGCACTTAGCCCAAACAAAGGGTCATCTCATTAGCCTTCATCGTCTATAATCGCATCACTCTAATGGAACTAGAAGAGGTCGCCTCAAGATGTCGCTAGGCACACTATAGGAACTGTCAAATAGAACAGCTGATTGTATACCCACGGAAGGAATAATGTTGACTCTTCATTAATCCCGATGTTGATAAAAAAGGAAAATGTGAAATAATGACACACAACATTTAACAGATTCAATTTCATTCAGAACCTTCCACAAGACTGACTAGAAGTTAGAATGCATTCTATCCGAACTTAAACTAATCAGCTGATCGGTCAGCTGTTGTCATACTACAGATACAATAATATAAAATGTATTACAATTGCAAAATATTTACAGTTTTCATATTTCAATGGAATTTCCCGTTTTTACGTAGGTTCTTATTTCGATAACCTAAGGCTTGCCTATACTCATGATTTTCATACTTGAGATTGTCGTATCTTCTAATTGTGTGCCTGCTGATTGGGAATCGACGAGGGGTTTAGAGGAGGACGAAAATAAAAAAAAATCAAATTTCTCCGTATCCGTTAGATATACAAAAAAATTGCATAGGGCTTTTTTTACATTTATAATACATAGAATATAAATTATGTTCTATGACGTTTTTCGATCCTATGAATTGGAATGGCGATATCGTTTACCCAAATTAAATAATTGTAAACGATAGGAACCAAACATTTTTTTAAATTTAATTTACTAGAAGTTCAAGAGGCCAAGAGGTACCCACGTCACAGTTTTATAAATGGGCGAGGAATAACTTACTAATTATTACCTATGATAATTATGTTGTACCTATTGCATTTTTTTCGATATGTATTTGCAAATGTTTATATGTTTTAGATATGTTAGTATTTGTAGAATATATTGGCTGCTGTCAGTTGCATATCGTGGGGTATGTCAAGGATTTGTTCGTTGGATGCAGTCTGTCAGTATGTGTTTTATCGATAGATGTTTGTTGCAGTATTTGCATATAGGGTTATCAGTCCTTGTCATTAAGTGTCTATGTGTCAGGTATGTGTGGCCAATCCTGAGTCTGGTAGAACACCTTCCTTCGTCCTAGTACTCCTAAGGCTCGATGGCCACTCCTTTATTGTACTTTTGATACTACGAAGGTAGTTTTTACTTCCATCTATTCTGATAACCATTTTTTTAGGATTCGGTGGCGTATATGTCTGACTATGTTTTCGTATAGTAAGTTTGTGTATATTGAGTTAGTTGAGAAATTAAATAAATAATACTTTGTGACAAGTAGTTCTTTCATATTAGTTCTCACATTTTCTGTGACAAAAAGAAAATATTGTTGAAGAGGAAGTCCTAGCCTTCAACATGTAGGTTATATTCGATAAGTACATTTCCGGTTGGATGCCCATCCCCTTGGAGGTTGACAGAAGATAATTGGATTTTTTTTTAATGGCCACATAAAGCGACAATAAGAAGTTAAAAAGTTATAAGGCGGAGCAATAAAAAGCGGAGCACGACGGGCTTCTGCGTTAGGTGAGACTTTATAAGGCTGACGCCTTATATCGATCAGGACGCGGCCTTATAAGGGCTAGTACATAAATCTCCAGGGGAAGGTTGTAAAAGGACAATAAGTCCTCTCGCTGATAATGATAGCGATAAAGCCGTCTATAGAGTGGGCTCTAATAGAGAAGGCCGCGCTCTATAAAGCCTCTATGAATCCGCGCTATAAACTCCTTTATTTTAATTAATTCCTTATACGGCACTAATTCAGCCACCTACGGCAATATACCCCTCCTTTATATTCCTATTAAACGGATTATGCATTACCCTTTATTTATGGAGTCACCTCCTTTATGCCTGTTTTCATTTGGTTCTACACGGCCTTCTAAACCCCAGGGAATAAATCCATTTTAGTATCATAGATTAGACTAATTAGTTATAAATATAATGAAATAATAAATAATTGTATCTCACGAGTATCTCATTCACTAATTGACAATTAGTAAGCGAGAACAAAGGCTAACTTAACAGGTGTCTTTCTAGTTAAATTTAATTTCCAATAAAGGATAACGATTGAAGAATTACATCCAATCTACGGAGTAACTTATTACTTAATTAATTAATGACACTGTTCCTCTAGGTCTTATTATACTAAATAATTCATCGTTTTCCCAAGAACTCATTTCCAAATTGAGGTACTCCATTTTATTCCAACAGCTTGCAATGAGCTAGCTAAGGTTCATTATTTCTTCTTCTTGGCTGGACATTCCAAAAACTTGACTAAATAACTTACAAATATCCTTTATGTATATATATATATATATATATATATATATATATATATATATATATATATATCCTTCTCATAGTATCCCTGCGTGGGAAGATTTTATTTTTCTGCAAATTCCATGGAGGTTTGCATCATATGTGTATTTTGTCAAAAATTGTAAAAACTTGGTATTTAATAAGAAATATAAGGACAATTATATACATAAATATTAATAAACTTGACAAAAACACTAAAATATAAACACTAATGAAAAATGTAATTGAATTAAAAATTAAGTTATTCGAATATTATATTTCCGTTTCCTTTCTCACCTTAAGGCTGTCATTATCTATTGCTAAAATAAAATAGAAATGTTTAAAAAATAATGAACTTATTTTATAATATTATTTGCTGTAGCGTCTGTAGCATGATGTAAATTCAGTTGAACCATATTTAACCGTATATTTTGCTTTTAATTGTCCTAAATTAATAACATACATACAAATATTAAAACTAGTTCCATTTGTGTATCCAAGAATATGATATGGAGGTGGTATAATAATATGATTAGGAAGCTTGTTGTCGGCTTTTATAAATTTTCCATATGTTGTTAGTTTAATTTTTTTTTTGAAGATTTACCTTAAGGGACGCAATTTTCTAAAACAGCTGCTCAAATGTCCACCGATGTTATCGTATCGATAGCACAATGCCAGCTGTACTCGACCATCAACCAGTGACGACGGACTCCACCGTCAGCTATGACGACAGCTCATTGTTATCATTACATAAGTGAGAGTGGAGTTTAACTAAAGGCTTAAAACCATAAAATCCAAATAATATGTTAATATTCATATTAGAGAAAATATGTATATAACCAAAATTATATGCAATTAAATTTACAATATGATTGCTTCTATACAATGTTTCGATCCGACTTATAATAATGGTGATATTTGGAATTTTTCAAGATCCTCCCCTTTATACATCCCCTTTTCCCTGTCCGATTTCAGCCGTAATTGAACTTAATCTTTCGCTTTACATTGAAAGCGTATATGTCGATTTTGGTACGATTAGAATAAAATATATATAATTTTGAACGGACCTCATTTTCGTCATTTCTGTTATCTGGGATCAAAAAGGAATTATCCTGATTGATTTTTTGGCTCAAGGTGAAACAATTAACGCCAACCGCTATTGTGAGACCCTGAAGAAGCTTCGTAGGGCCATACAGAACAAGAGAAGAGGAATGTTGACTTCCGGTGTTTACCTCCTCCACGTCAACGCTCGGCCTCACGTTGCTCGTTCCACAGCGCAACTTTTGGATGAGTTTGGTTGGGATGTTCTGACCCATCCACCTTACAGTCCCGACTTGGCCCCTTCAGACTATCACCTGTTTACCAAAATGAAGGCGGAATTGGCGGGAGAACGTTTCACAAGTGACGAGGAAGTGAAAGAAGCTGTCACGAAGTGGACCAAGGAGGTGGCGGCAAGCTTCTACGAGGATGGAATTTCGAAGCTCATTTCGCGATATACCAAATGTATTGACGTCGCCGGGGATTACGTGGAAAAATAATACATATTTTCAAAAGTAATACCTGTAAGTTTAAATTTTTTTCAATAAAAACGGAACTTATTTTCTGGACGACCCTCGTACAAGGTAGAGTCGATGAACATTTGAGGAAATTTTTCGAAACTCGCGTCATGAGTAAAACACGAGGGAAATCTGCTAACATTTCCTGGTTCCTGGAGACATGGATGAGATATTAGTTTCAGTGTTATTTTTTTTTTCTCAGCTGAATAATTCATCAGGCGATCGCTCAGCGAGTCTTTGCGTGAAATCTTTTTGGAAACGAGAGGTTATATAGTTAGGTGAGACGATTCCCAATGGTCTATTTGAGCAAGAATTGGCCAAGTCACTTGGAATACTTAATTAGAGTAAAGCCCAGAGGATCTTGGTTCGAAGTCTGATGCTGGAACCGCCATGGGTTCTCCTCGTAGTTTGAATATCGCGAGTTTCAAACTAGGTCACCGCTCACTCTCTCTCTCTCTCTCTCTCTCTCTCTCTCTCTCTCTCTCTCTCTCTCTCTCTCTCTCTCTCCTCTCTCCCTCTCTTTCTCTTTCCCTTCCCCTCCCTGGAACGGTCGCTAATGTCCTTCTTTTTCTTTGTTTAATCGGTTCGGGACGAGGCTGGCATCCCGAGTGCCCTGAGCCCTGGGGTATTAGGGGGTTTTAGCAACTCTAAAGACAAGTTTTTGTCAGTTGATGCTCTAAAATATACTCTTAATACCTTTAAATCAGAGAGGCAGAAAGGAGACGGAGAAGAAAGGAGATGGAGATACCCTTTTAAGTGCCAGAGATCGTAACACCTTTTACTTTGAAATTAGTTAGAAATACCAGCCTACTCTTGCTTTAATCCCTGCCGACTTTTTTAGTCTTTCTCTGAATAATGATTTAGAGAATTATTTATATTTGGTTAATTTCCTGAAAACATTTATGCATCGAACTTCATATCGTATTCACAAAGTATTCTTATAGATTTGTCTTAATCCTCGGTCGGGCGCGTCAAGAATACGTATTCCGCCATCGGGCGCGTGTTTCTCACAGATCATCCTCAACCGTTTTTACGTAAATACAGTTTTTTAATATATATTTTGCACTAAAATGTTTAGCGTGTGATTAGAAACCATAACAGAGGAAATATTTGTTTGAAAGAAGTAAATAATTTTTAAAATTGACAAGTATTATAATATAAAGAAACGGTGGACGATAATTTTTAAAATATAATTAAAAAACACAAATATCAAAAGGAATTGTTTAAATGCACATGCCTTAATTATACATATTTCCTTTCAGTTTGTGAACAATATAAAAAAATATCTAAATATAACTTTAATCAAAAATAAGTAGCTCGAAATCACTTTTAGATAAGACTTAATGAAAATCATCAGAAAATTTTAAAAATACCAGTTTAATTGTTATTTCTTTTGCAGAGCTGCATTACAATTAGGACAAAGCATGGAACTATGTTGTAAACAAATTTTTGTTTTTGCAAATCTCACAACAGTAATTAGTACACCTACATTTATTTTCAGTTTTGCTTGGTTCACATCATTTTCTTTTGTTCGTTGTAGTGGAGGGACTTTTTTTATGCTGTTCTGTACTTGAGTTCAATGTATGGTCCAATGAGCTAGTGTACTCTTATGAGTCTCTGTAGTCTTTAAGTTTCGTCCTTAGTTCGGTTGGTAAACGTCTACTGTTGTCACTGCGTCGTGCAATATATCCTTGTACAAGTTCTTCTGAAAGCCCATGTTTGAGCAAAATAATAGAATAATAGGTTTATATGATTCCATTTAATAAAGAGAAACTTAATTGATGTACATATTTATGAAACACAGATTTCAAAAAAACTTACGAGATCGGGCGCGTGGTATCTAGGAGATAAAATGTAATGACAGGTGAAACACACGACTCCGTTAAACACAGTGACTCAACATACCTTGAGGGGGAGTCCTCTAAAGCACATAACTCGAAGCACTACAACACCACTCTCTGCTAGGAGGTGTGGCAAATATTTTTCTAGAAACTGTGTATCTGAGAGATCAGGCGCCCGATGGAGGGTTAAGGAAAACCAGCTCTGATGAGGCGATTTTTGAAAAAAAACATTTTCAAATGTACATCCATAAATGGAAATCAGCTAAAACCCATCAGCATTACGAAGTACGGCTTTTAGGAAACCGTAAAAAATTATAACATGAAAATTCATTTACTTCTAAATGGTTTATATATAACAATACAGAAGTGCATGTACATAAAACTTAATGACAGCACCCATTATGTAGCACCAAGTTCCTTGTATATGTAATGGAATATCTATATTTCAGAAGCTTTTTCATCTCGGTTTATAAATTTCTCTATAACTGAAATGGAATGATAAAAGCAATTTTTAAATCCATTAGCACTGAAAATATTTCCAGCACTATTGGAGGTGAGGGGTTGTGTCAGGACATTTCCTGACGTCCTGACACAACCCTCTCCTCTTGATTGCAATCATGTGTCATAGGTACAATTCGTTTTCGAAAAAAAAATCATCAATAAATATATATAAATGAATATTTCAAGTTTTGTTTAATTGTTACTAAATTTGATATTTATTAAAGTTACTATATACAAAGAAATAAAGTCCGTCACGCAGGGGCTACGATAACTAAGCAGATTTCCTACATCCTGGTATAGGAACACTATTGATCTGTTCGCCCCATGCTTTTTACCATATATGTAAAGAAAAATTCGACGCACAGAAGTGGGAGTTTATTCAAAGCTGAAAAGAAGAATGTGCAAATAACTTGAAGTGGGAACTTAATATTCGAGCGACAAAAAAGGAATCGAATTATGATTATTGAGCACCAATAGTTTAACAAGATATATTCAATAACTTGTTTTGATACGAGTTGTAATAACGGAAGAATTTTATTTGTTCCTGGTTGCCTAAAATGTGTGTGATATGTTTATGACTTAGTAATAAAAGTTTATCCACGCCAGAGTTCCACCTTCCGTAATAATGAGCATGTCTCATAAGGTTATTTTTTTTTCTCCTCATAGTAACCCTGTGAGGAGTTATTTATTTGAATACAAGTTCCATTTCCAAATGGCATATTGCATGTATTATTATGTTTAATTACATCATTATCTATTTACAACTATATATTTGTTTATCTACTATCTACACAAATATTATAATTACTCAATGAAATAGAATTATATAAAAATATAATACGAATGTTAAATATAGGTATGGTATATTGCAGAAGAACAAAAATTATATGATAAAGAAAGTGAAAAGTAGTAAAGTTGATATGTGTAATATAGAGTAATAAGGAAACAAAAACTGGATGCGCAATTTAAGTTAAATCAGGGAGACCGCGGATGTTTATTATTTGCGAATCTATGATAAGGTAAAATATGTTGATTATGATTCCATTCCTTGGAGAAAACGTTGTGTTGTCTGTAAGTCGCAAGTACATTTGTAATTGTCTTGAATTTTAAATCTTGTTAATATTGCCCTGTTGTAAATGTTCTTTAGAATGTTAGTTGTGCAATTGTCGATGCGACTCTGAATTGTGTTGTAGTTTATTGTGAGTTATGTTTGTTATGTAATGGTGGAAGCTGTAAGATTTGTTACATGTCGTCCATTCTCTGTTCCACTTATCGTATTGTGTCGGTTACAGTAACGTAAGTCTTTTTAGCCAGATTTCTTAAGGGATGTCCATCGATCTCCCAGGATATGGACGAAAATGAGGTCGTTCAAAAATTATATATATATATATATATATATATATATATTATATATATATATATATATATATATATATATATATTTCTGTTTAACGCTTTCTCGGTTTGCATTTTTTGTTTGATCGGTACAAACTCGATATTTAATTTAAAACGTTTTATTCTAAGACAGATCAAGTTCGTTAATGGCCTGAAATCGGACAGTGGGAGGGGAAGTTTAGAGGGGGGCGATTTCGAAAATTCGAAATTATCTCCGTTACCATACATTGGCTCAATTAATTGTATAAAACTAAATCTTATTGCAAATTAGTTTACTAAAATATCGGTTTCTATACATTTATTTCTCTGTCTTAAATATTTACGAGATATTAGCATTTTTATTAATTTTGGGCCGTTAAACGGATGACGAACGGGTTTTCGCCAAAGGCTAGTTCGGCCCTTGCCGCAACTGTTCGGGCTCTCGTCGGATACTTCTCTATGTATAACTTATGTGGGAAATCTGCTTAGTTTACGCAGCCCCTGCGTGACGGACTTTTAGCAGATTTCCGTAAGGGAATGAGCTATTGGAGTTGTACTCATGAGGGAGTTCGAAAAAAATTTCTTCAAATGTCAATCGATCCTACCAGGAGATTACGAAAATGAGGTTCCGTTAAAATTATATATAATATATATAATATATATATAGATATTAATATATTTATAGTATATATTTTATATATTTGTATGTTAAGACGCTCTAAGCGCGGTCGCAATTTTTGTTTGATATCTCGTTAGGATACTCAGATAAGTTAACCATTTTATGTAAGAAAAGACAGTATGAATAGAGTATAGTTAATGGCTGAAATCAGACCAGTTAGGTGGAGGGGGGGTTTACGAAAAGGGGCGGGATTTTCGAAAAAATTCAAAAATTATCTCCGATTATTATGCAGTCGGATCGAAACATTGCATAGAACCAATTCTTATTGAAATTTAGTGAATTTACTATAAATATTAGTTATGTTAATTTATTCTCTATCTTGCATTATTAGCCGAGATATTTGCATTTTTATGAAGTCTGTGGGTGGTTGTTTGGCTATAGTTCGGATTACGTCGGCCATCTTCGTCATTCTTCGGCTCAGGTGCGAGAAGCTTACTGTCTACCTTGGCGTTTCATAACCTTAGACCTTACCGCTTCTCCATTACTCTTTTGTAGTAGGATTTATGCAAATACGTTTGTCTACATCAAACCGCACCCCCATCCCTTCTTTTGGTTCGCTTGAACTACTAAAAATGTTTGTAGTCATTGATAATATATTATAATTTATGTTTAGAACAATTCAGAAGACGTTTCAGTTGAGGTATTAATTTTAATGAACTGAAAGAGATTTCTCAATTATATAATTCACAGTTGGTACTTGTGTTACAGTCCAATGATAAAATTTCTCTATTGTACTTCACGTGGCAAATCTGCTTAGTTTACTCAGCCCCTGCGTGACGGACTTTTTAATGTATGAGAGTGGTACGATTGCAAATTCTGGGTTTATTTTTGTATCATAAGGTTATGTCTGAGAAGAAAAAATATTGCCAAAAAAAAAATGGATTGTAACCTCATGTCCCAAAATTTGTAGCTATTAGTACTAAATGCAGAGCGGGATTATGGAGGAAGGCGAGCTATTGGAGGAGGTTTTGGAGTGGAATGGATGAGGACAGAGGCTGAGAAATGGGATTGGATAGATGCGGTGGCCTCTGATTGGCCCGCTAATTCCGACTCAGGACCCCATCCACTCAATCCAAACCAATTGGATAGCCCAGCTTTTAAACTCTCTATCAGTCCAACATTTCACACTATCACTGATAACAATTAGCATGGATTAGCTCAGCCGTCGGGTATTTATTGGGGCTTCAACTCGCTCTCAAGGTGGTCGCTAAATGAAAAAATCCGAAACTAAGCAGATTTCCCACTTGCAGCTTTTGATCTCATAAGATATATAATCATATTCTCTATTTATAAGTAAAAACGCGATGGGTAGAACTAAAGGGGGAGAGTTTACTGATGGCAAATAAAGTACGAATAACTCACTTAATACTTGAGTTACGAAAAAAACTATAGAACAACAATTGTAGAACATCAATATTTTAAGAAAATTGGATCTATAACACATTGCAATCCGACCATTACTAGCGGAGATATTTTGAACTTTCGAATCCTCCTCTAAACTTAGACTATTCCAAGTTCGATTTCCGTCAATAATAATTCTGATCTATACTGTTTACTGAAACGGTTAAATATTGAGTATGGTAAGTGAACATTTCCCTTCCCTCGTTCACAGCGATCGCCTTGGGCCTATCTGACTCGCTTGCGGTTTACACTCTTAGGTTAGGTTTATACTTTTATCTTTATGTATTTCTTCTCTTCTTTCTTATCTCCTCTCCTACTATCCCTATCCTCTCATCTTTCGTTTTCTCCTATTCTCACAACACAACCGGTACTTCCAGTTGCCGTGTAACCCATAAACTAGTTCTATTACACCCCTTAAAATAGAACTGTTCAGTAGAAGAGGAACTGTCGGGACAACCATGGTAGGTCACTCTGTCTCACAACCGACATCTAATTAATTACCTTACTGGAAAAAAAAAAAAAAAAAAAAAAACTGGACTGGCTGGTGGAGGTCCATCATCAACGGAAGGATAACAAAGTCAAAACCACTTACACTCTTAATGCTTCATTTATTAAATCCAGAGTACTTTCGGGCAGACCGTCCCATCTTCAGTGCTCTAGAGCTGGTCCCTATTGAGCCAAAATCTCCGTCGAGTCTCTGAGTGGAGGTGTATTTGACCTTTTTATACTTCCGTTGATGTAGTTTCATTTCAACCTACATGACCGACAAATACATGAAATAAGTATAGTTCCTTGGGTGGTCATCATGAAGGATATTGCGATATATCTAGTCCCGGAGGAGTGCGAGTTTGGCAAGGGCACAAAATATTTTAAATGGTAAATGGAGAATATGGTGTAAATAATTTCGCTATACTAAAGATTTATATTTGCCTTATTAATCACTAAATTACTCATCATTTTTAAAATCTTCCTACAGCTAGCACAAAATATTCATAAGGCTTATTTGAACCCCAGGGAAAGATTATAAGAATTGCACAAAGCAGGCCTAGAAAATATTGAAGTACAATTTTAAACATTTATCTAGTCTCGTTCTTTTTTAATATGCATTGAGTAATTTGAATAATTATTTTTGGCTAAAGCTGAGTTGTTGATGGATTCTTACTCAGGAGAATTTATAATTTTTAGTGGGTTATCCATTTTATTTTAAAAACTTTTGCATTCAATCATTTCCCCGTTTTTTGTGTGAGTAAATACGCTTGAAAAAATCCTATAATAAATGGAGTGGTTTGGCTGTGAGGTGGGGGTTGATGAAAGGAAATAATAAAGTAAATATAAACATTAAAGAGGAAAAGATGGATGGTGGTGGGGAGCTATGATATATTTGAAAGGGTTACTTCCTCTGATGGAGAGGGAAGGCTGGAGTCATCGATAAATGAGATGTAGCCTAGATAACCTTACTTACAGAAAACCTTCAATTCAGATATCCTATCTCTGGATGAACTGCATTCTGAGTTTCATGGCAAAAAGTTAAACATGAAAACTACATCTTTCTAATTTGATATTCAAAGCTTTTTTTTTCTAAGAATTTATTGAAATATCCATTGATCTTACACCGGAAATGATGAGATGAATGGATATGTGTGTGTGTGTGTGTTTTATATAGACCCTGTGGTCTTTCCATGGCAACCAGTTATAGACCGATATGTCGATTAACAGTCTTACACGAAGTGCTCGAGTTACTTATTAAGAAGTGCATTATCCTTAGGATTATATGTCTGATCGGCGAGAACAATATTGAGGGATTCCGGGCAGATCAACGGAACTCGCTATATGCTGGGTCATTAAATATTGTGATGACGGCAATCCCAAGTACGCTTTGGTCTTGCTGATAGAAGTAGCGGGTGCGTGTGACAATGCGTAGTGACCGCACGCCCTGGACTCGCTGCAGTAACATGAGGTCCTCCGAACAACATGGACACGCTTGTTAGCAGCTTCCTATGCGAGATTACGGTATTTTTAAGAGTTGGGGAGACCGACGTACAGAAATAGATGTAAGCTTAAGGTTTCCCCAAGGCTCAGTGCTAGGGCCACTCTGTGGACTGTCCTAACAGATGGTATACTGTAGCTTCTCGTAGGCAAGTGGTCGCGTTTGCTGACGATGTATCACTAATCATTACAGACCAAGGCCTGTGGGTTTAGCTTATGTTGCTATTGAGGTTATGCTGGAGTGGCTAAAGGAGGCCATACTCAAGGCAAAGGATGATAAAACAAACGGCTTAATAATAGGAGCCCATTATAAACGTATCAGGATTGAGAGTCAGTGGATACAATTATCGGAGACTGTTGCCTATCTTGGTGTAAGTATTGGCTGAAACTGAAATCCTCAGCCACACTTTATTGCATTCTCCTTAAAGTTAATAAAGTTTCCAATGTGCTTAAACGCATGCCCGAAGAAAGTAATACAAATATTATGCAAATTACTTTTCCCAGCATTGCAACAAATGCGGTGACAGCTTGGGGAGCCATACTGAAATTAAGATCACGAGGCTGCTTTGAATAAGTTTTAACGCCTATTTCTTCTAAGGGTCAAAAAGAGGTATAAAACAGTATCTTATGAAGCTTCAAACATTGTTGCAGGCGTGGCTCACCCCTGACCTTCTTCTCCTGGGCAAACAGCAGAAACCTGCAAAATATGCAAACAATCTCAGGCAACCGGTCAGAAACACATAACATACCGTTGACCAGGAGTTCGATACAAGATGACAGAATACCGAAAACCGATTAACAACGAAAAACTTCTTTAAAGGTGTCTAGGCGATGAGCTCTGTGAGTGGTCCACTCAATTCTTTACCGGTCCTGGCAAACTTCGCCAGCTATTTCTTTAAATTAAATACGAGAAATATCCCAACCCCCACCTATGGAAGCCTACAGCAATCACGTAGTCCTGGAATGCCAAACGCTCAATGCAGCTAGGTTCAAATTAATAAGAACAATTTATAATTAACACACCAAGCCAGAGGATATGACAGAAGCACCTGAATGCGTCCAATCCATTAAAACATTCTTTGAGCAATTGTGATTCACGTGAAATAACTCATAATGGAAATTAAAACCTCCCTCGACTGACTCTGGATTGAAAATTGTGGTAATCTGGAGATACCCTATCCCAATTACCCATAGTTGCCTATAAAGCAGTAATCTTTGTTTATGGCACCATCGCCATCAATTTACGTTTTAATTTAGAAATCCTTATTCCAGTACGTCACGGGAAGGTCCCATTGGTGTCATAAAGGCTACGACTACTACACAGAAAATATTCACCCTCTGTGCAAGAATAGTGTTCAAATGAAAAATGGGGGTGGACGTCAAGACCAGAAAACCTCAGAAAATACATATAACCTCTAGTATGAAATTTCCAGCACGCAATGAGTTGGCATCGGTTACTTTAAAAATAAAAATTGCAAAAGAAACAAGTCTAATACTCCTTCCCTTATTATTGAGCTGAAATGATAACAGACAATGTGCCCGGGAGTTTCAGTAGTTTAGCTTCTAATGGATTTAGTATGGACGTGTTTATTAGTAATTGATAGTATTGCGGGCAGAGGAGGGGAGTTGGTGGCGAGTAAACCCCGAAGGCTGGCCAATAATTCATGGCGGTGTGTGTTCATGTCAGTCCAAATGCTGTGTCTTCATACGCCTAACTATTAAGTATTGTTAGTATGTCAAGCGGTCTCTATTAGTACGAAACTCATATATTAATCAAAGATTTTGTATTTGATGACTGTTTTTTTTTATTTATTTAAAGAATGTTATATTTACCCTCCATGGCTGTTATTTATTTACCATAAATTGATTGCCACTGGAAAAGTGACTGCAGTGCTTCAAATTTAGCTAACAAATTAGATGTATGCGTAAGGTGTCCCCAAGGCACCTCAAACCACAGTTCTCGAACCGGCAGTTCAGTTTAGTTGAGAATCAGTGATCGACTCTGGCGTTATCGTGTTGTGCTGTGAAATAGGTACATGAAGCTAACAAATTAGATGTATGCGTAAGGTGTCCCCAAGGCACCTCAAACCTCAGTTCTCGAGGCGGCAGTTGAGTTTAGTTGAGAATCAGTGATCGACTCGTGCGTTATTGGGTTGTGCTGTGCAATAGGTACATGAAGCTAACAAATTAGATGTATGCGTAAGGTGTCCCCAAGGCACCTCAAACCTCAGTTCTCGAACCGGCAGTTGAGTTTAGTTGAGAATCAGTGATCGACTCGTGCGTTATTGGGTTGTGCTGTGCAATAGGTACATGAAGCTAACAAATTAGATGTATGCGTAAGGTGTCCCCAAGGCACCTCAAACCTCAGTTCTCGAACCGGCAGTTGAGTTTAGTTGAGAATCAGTGATCGACTCGTGCGTTATTGGGTTGTGCTGTGCAATAGGTACATGAAGCTAACAAATTAGATGTATGCGTAAGGTGTCCCCAAGGCACCTCAAACCACAGTTCTCGAACCGGCAGTTCAGTTTAGTTGAGAATCAGTGATTCGAGTGATCAACTCGTGCGTTATTGTGCTGTGCTGTGCAATAAGATCATGAAGCTAACTAATATTGTGGAGAGTTAAAAAAAAGTTTAAAAATCGGTTACCAAGTCTGTAAATTAATGTAGTTATCGTCAAATTCAGTGTGTACTGATAAAGATTATGAAATTAATTCTGCAGTCAAAAGAAACTGAATAATCAACGTTTATTATTTATGTCGTAAACGTAACAATATAGTATAGGCATGAAATATGTATAAAACCGTAAAATAATGTTAAAAATTAGAAACATCTCTATCTCAACGCGTGGGCAGACACACACACACGCACAGCATTTAATTCGCATTTCACTGGGGTTGTATGCTTCAGTGCTCAACAAAATCTTGCCATTCAAATGACCACTCATTGGAGAGAAAGGCCAATTTGCAAAGCGTTCATTAGACTAGTTGCATTGAAAGGCTAAGTTCAATGAGGAAAGGAGTGCCTTCCGGGCCTACGACATAAGAAGGATCCTTAGAAGAATTTTCGGAATCATTAAGAAGCAAGAAAGTAGGAGATTCAGAAGATATGAAAATCATAAGTTTCAACAGGAACTTGTGGTCGCCAGTGCTATTGAATAAGGACTACGGTGGCAGAGAGTAGGAAAAAGGATATAGTCCAATAGGCTTGCCAATAATATTCTTGTCAGATGCACCAGTATATATAATGAGAAATAGGAGTATATGCAGGCTGTGAAGAACAGATTACTTGAGAGGACTTAGGGAAACGGTGCAAGACCATGGGGAAGACCCAGTCATATGTTAATAAGTAAAGAATTTTATAATGTGGTCTAGAATTACATCAGATATAGATGTAAATATGAACAAGTAAAAGTAAAAAAGGTTGACATTTCTAAGCTATATAAATCAACTCTGCAGTTTCAGCGTGCAGTTACCTTCATTTTGTCAGGTCTGATCATTGAATTCTAAGAATATATTGCAATTAGTGTTATTACTCAGTAAATACTTGGATATAGTATTGCAAAACTGCTAACTATTACATCATTCTGACAAGGAATACCGATACATGCGGCTGCTGAACGTTGATTCGGTAAAGGCTTATTACACGCTGATCTTGCAAACTAGAAACTAACTTTGTCAAACCTTTAGCATCACTTTGGTTGTGGATGCCCCAATTGATCCTGCAGATGGTAGCAACAACAAGCTTAAATTTACCCAACGATTTTGGACATTTTACACCAAGAGGAAGAAGGAATGTCCAGTTGATGGTAGGCTTTGAATGTTATATGGATATATTACTTTTTCACATTCAGAACGTATCCACTTCCTACAGTAGAACGGCCTAAAATGCCAAAATTTACGTCAGCCATCCTTTTTTATCGAATGCACCTTAAATTCCAGCAATCCGAAATGATTAAGAGGCCCATATAAAGCGCTGTAGAACATAAACAATAAAGGTCCCAGTAGCATACCCTGAGGGAGCCCTTCCAATTCACCGTAAATCAGGGGCGTACTAATAGGTTTTTCACAGGAAGAGTGCCGTCATGGGAGTTAATGTCGTCGGTCGGGGGAGCAGTTACCCCCCATTTAAACAGTGATGTATAGATGTGGAGTGGACAATGTATCCCAGACAGGGGCTGGAAGGGTGGGTGCCCGATGTGTTGGCACCACTGCATTAATTTCCTGCCTGTTTGGTTGGCAGCCCTTTGTTCTGCCAACTCCTTGTTAACAATGTCCGACTAATATTCTCAGCTTCTCTCCATCCCTATTGTCCCCACCAATAATATTCCCATTCATCATCGGGCCCTCTGAATTAAAAGTATATTTATGTCTTCCACGGCGTGTTCCTGAAACTCTCTTCTCATACAACACATATACGCTATGTTCTCTACCAAAGTCCTCTCTTAGTTCCTAATTGATTGAAGAACTCATGAAGTTCCAATTGAATGAATTGAAGTCTACTCTTTGCTGTTGGAGTCCCAATACTTTTGGAGCACCTTACCCTGTCCTTCAATCTACATCGTTGGGTAGGAAGTTCTATTCTTTTCCGGGTTGTCTGTTCGAACGCGAAGTAGGAGGGACATCGACCGCAGGAACAGATACCACCAAAATAAAAGGTGTCCTGCCTCCCTAATCCTTTAACCTACGTCAGTCATTAACCTTGCTTTACATGATCCACGCATCCTTCTTCAATGGCTCTTCAGGAGAACTATTTTGAAAACCCCATCAGTTAATGGCATTGAGGAACTGCTCTGATACCACTAAAACAGCTAGAACTGTATCCCGAAATTACATGGTCGACCTCATATATGGAACCGCTACCTCAGCAGAAAACATCATTACAAGAACACTCCAAAACTTTGCTTGTGGGTCTACCACTTCATGCACCTGAACATCCGAGAAGAAATAAAGTTGATGAAGGAATACATAAGAACACTCCTAAAAGGCGATTTTGATTTTCGAATCAGGTGGTTTGAACTATACTAGTTAAACAACGTTATTTAAGCGGGCTGTAATGAACTTGATCAATCCGTGGACCTGTTAAGAAAATACAATGCAATAAGGTACTTCGAAAATCTTTAAGAAAACGTATATATTCTTGTGGGAAACTGGAATTCTAAGTAAGGCAAAATTTTATTCATTTTAGAAAATGCGCACTTTTCACCTTATCTATGTGACGCATTGTTTGAGGACATTTTGAATTATTTCTTTTATATTTTTATTAGTTATTCCCATTGTATATTCCACAAATTCAGACATCACGGAAAATATTTTGGCTGACAAACATGCAAAATTAGCAACTCAACTAGACATATTACAGACTGACAACAGGACACGGTGCCAGTAATCTTATAAAAAAAGACCTCATTTTAAAATGGAAAGTGGAATGGCGTCAGAGACACAATAAACTACGAGAAATAGAAGAAGTAGTTCTTGCCCGTTCGAAACATAGCCATTCACGGATAACACACGGACACCTCATGACTAGGACTGAACCACCTTTATGTACACTGTGCAATACACAACTAACCATCAAACTCTTACTTGCAGACTGCAGACTTATAACAAACAAGAACTTACCCACCAACCTATCAGAACGACTCACGACAACAGCCCACAGCACACAGTAGCACATTACAACAATCACGAAACACCTCAAAGAAACTTATAACTTTACAACCTTTTTTTCCCCCCACCTCTGCCCCCCACCCATACCTTTGGGTTTCCCCATACCAGCGGTCTCCATTTATTAAGAGATATACAATTTTGAATAGACAAATTGGGCCAGGTAACTTAGCTGAGCTCACCGAGCATAAAAGTGCAATATTTGGGAGATTTAGTTTAAGTCCGAAAAGTCCTAGGGGAACCCGCAGCTGCGACTCCTTTGCCTCTATTCAGAGAAGTGGCAGCAAGAGCCTAATTAACTAGCCTCATATCTAAAGCCTAAATACTAACCTAAACTCACATAAACAATACATATACGAGTATACATCTAATTTACAAATAAATACATTTTTACTTCGTTTTCAACACCTCTTGGGCAAAGGTCCTGAAGGCTGAAAATCTATCAGCGTCGTTTACCAACATGTAACTCTCAGGAGGCCAGTTCACATATGAGAAAGCACTCATTAGCCGAATACGCTTGGTGTTGAAACGCGGACATTGGAGGATCACATGGCCAGCCGTATCCAACTCGCCACTCGAGCACAATGGGGATTCCTTTCGTTTGAAGAAGTGGAGCTTGTCATTGAAGTTCCCGTGACCACTGATAAGTTGGCTGGTGAAGTAATCTGGGACGAAACACGTCAGCTTAGGTCCTGACATCTGGGAAAAATTCGTAGGTCATCCTACCTTTGCTGGAGTTGGCCCAGCGACTCTGCCAACTGTGTGGTGTGTTTGTCTAAGGTCCTGCTGCCTTATTGTGAAAATAGACACTCCTATCTTGTACGGCAACCCTCTGACTGCTTGGTATATAGCAACCCGCATTGCTACCTCCAGGTCTATCGGAAGCTGGCAAGCCATCACCTGCAATGCATCGCTCGAAACTGTCCGATATGCTCTGGTTACCATTGGAAGAGCTCTTCTAAAATTAAATTCTAATTTATTAAGTCTAATTAAAAATTAGACTTAATAAATTAGATTTTTGCTCAGAATTCTATGCTCTGGAGGAAAAACATAATAACCATGCTATTACCTATGACTGTAGATTTTTAAACTTTTTTTTTTGTTTTTATAAGGCAGCTTTACCTAAACTATTCTAGTTTATAATAAGAAAAAGTGTGAATCACTTAAATTGACCCACACCTAAATAAATAAATAAAATTAAAAAGTTGAATTTAATTGTATTTTTATACAAATTGATAATGAGGTGTTGAAATATGTGCTGTACTAAGCTGAACGAGACACGTAATAAATAAATTCCATCTTTCAGGGCTTACTTCAAATAGTTAATAAAAATAAATAAATAATACTAATTTCATAAAACTGAATTTCTTAGTTGAAAAGACATTCTTTCTAGCAGATAGGTACTTAGAATAGTAGACTCATAAAAAGCTACACTTTCATTTTGTATATGTATATTTTAGTTTATCCCCCCCCCACTGGAAAATGATTTCGTAGGGTATTTGTATAAAAGTGGACTTTTTAAAATACGATTAACCGTAGACGTATAAAATACCATTGAATAACTAAATAATTTTCATAAATGAATGAACATGAATTTTGTTAGGCAATATTACATGCGCTCTACCAGGAACAATTCTTAGTCTAACTTCTTTTCAGACAGTTGTGTACATTATAAAATATTGATAACTGTAGCTAGCCCAGTTTTGTTAATAAAAAATTATGAAGTTTCCTCATTACGGACATTTCTTTTTTTTTTTTCGTTCATTTAAATATTACTGGCATCATAAAAACGCTTGAAAATGGACAGCTACAATCGTTTTACCTACATTTGTCAGAGAATAAGACTTTTTTTTTTCATAAAGCATTCAACAATATTAACGCACATGTTTTTAATAATTAATAAACAAAATGGAGGGGTTTCCAAAAAAATTATTCTTCAAATGAGCTTATAAGTAATAATAATCTAGATTATAACACCCTACGCCAAGGGAAATACAATTGAGATACTGGGAAAATATAAGAAATAATATTCTGGATTACTGAAACGGTATAATTGAAATTTTCTTTTTAAGCAGCATTTAGACCTTTAATGATTGGCGTTTAAATAAAATGATAACATTGTATTTCAAACAAAATTAACAGAAATCCACTTTAGAGTAAATAGAAGTTATTTTCTCACGAAGAACACATTCCCTGTTAAATATAATGAACATTAACATTCCGCAGTATATTTGACATTTCGAACACAGTTCGCTGCTTGTTTTTTCGTGCTACAGTTGTTTCGTTGAACTAAAAGGGAGAAAAATAGCAGATTTACATAAAATAAAATGTCAGACTGAATTTATTTCCATATCGATTAATACAATAACTAACAAATTCATCAAGTTCTAATATACATGCATTTGCGCGCTCGCACATACAAAAAACATATGTAGTGCATATGATGGATTTAATTCTAATATATTCATACTACTAGTTATTTGTTCATTTATTTGTTTTTATTCAAAAAGGCTATGGGCAAAAATAATCATTGAATATTAAATAATAGTTAAAATTGGTTTTCACGTTTTCATTTACAATTAAAATTAAATCAGTCCAAAATTCATGAAAATTATTTTAGATAATATACAAAATAACATTACCGTTTTGGTATTGTCAATATCCCTCTGTCAAATATTATTATAAGTATAAGGCAGGGAATTTTGTTTCTAAGCTTTTATACACTTGATAATTTTATATGCTCAGGACCGCTGGCCTAACACGTTTATATTTAATATTTAATTTTTTGAAGAAGAATATATACTAGAGTACTTGTAAACAATTCGTTTTTTATTGGTAAAATTATGGGCTTAGGTTAGCCATATGGGTTAAGGCGTTGATCTCAAGGGCTTAGGTTAGCCATATGGGTTAAGGCGTTGATCTCAAGGGCTTAGGTTAGCCATATGAGTTAAGGCGTTGATCTCAAGGGCTTAGGTTAGCCATATGGGTTAAGGCGTTGATCTCAAGGGCTTAGGTTAGCCATATGGGTTAAGGCGTTGATCTCAAGGGCTTAGGTTAGCCATATGGGTTAAGGCGTTGATCTCAAGGGCTTAGGTTAGCCATATGGGTTATGGCGTTGATCTCAAGGGCTTAGGTTAGCCATATGGGTTAAGGCGTTGATCTGAAGGGCTTAGGTTAGCCATATGGGTTAAGGCGTTGATCTCAAGGGCTTAGGTTAGCCATATGGGTTAAGGCGTTGATCTCAAGGGCTTAGGTTAGCCATATGGGTTAAGGCGTTGATCTCAAGGGCGTAGCTTAGCCATATGGGTTAAGGCGTTGATCTCAAGGGCTTAGGTTAGCCATATGGGTTAAGGCGTTGATCTCAAGGGCTTAGGTTAGCCATATGGGTTAAGGCGTTGATCTCAAGGGCTTAGGTTAGCCATATGGGTTAAGGCGTTGATCTCAAGGGCTTAGGTTAGCCATATGGGTTAAGGCGTTGATCTCAAGGGCTTAGGTTAGCCATATGGGTTAAGGCGTTGATCTCAAGGGCTTAGGTTAGCCATATGGGTTAAGGCGTTGATCTCAAGGGCTTAGGTTAGCCATATGGGTTAAGGCGTTGATCTCAAGGGCTTAGGTTAGCCATATGGGGTAAGGCGTTGATCTCAAGGGCTTAGGTTAGCCATATGGGTTAAGGCGTTGATCTCAAGGGCTTAGGTTAGCCATATGGGTTAAGGCGTTGATCTCAAGGGCTTAGGTTAGCCATATGGGTTAAGGCGTTGATCTCAAGGGCTTAGGTTAGCCATATGGGTTAAGGCGTTGATCTCAAGGGCTTAGGTTAGCCATATGAGTTAAGGCGTTGATCTCAAGGGCTTAGGTTAGCCATATGAGTTAAGGCGTTGATCTCAATTAACTTGAAAATTTCCGTTTCCAACATGGCTAATAAGATACGAATTTATTAAATGAAGTCCTTTAGTACAAATGTGACCTCAATGCAATCTTCGTTGAAGGAGAAATGGCCGATGGTCAATAGACAAAAAACACATGTGAACTATCTCAAGTGATTTATTTTTCACAACATGTTCCACGTCCTCTTTGGTGCCTCTTCAGCAAAGTTGGGCTGTAATTAAATACTTTTGTAATTAACTACTTTTTCAACTAATAAATACTAGTTATGTAATTGCAACTACAATTACAAAAATGTAGTTTGTAACTGTAGTTATTGAGTAATAACTGCAACTACACTTTATGTTCCAAAAAGCGAATATATTTTGATCGCCTCTATATAATTATTTACATTCGTGGTGGTGATGAATGAATCATCTGAGATGAGCCATGTTCAATTGGTCCACAGAATATGTCAGAAAACCCACAGTTGGGCGCTCCTATCAGAACATTCTCTTGTTCGGACGATCGCCTCTTGTCACTCTTGCGCAAGGCACTCCAGTCTGTCTTCTGTAATCGCCACCAATCCTTGGTGATGAAAAAATTGTTGAAACAAATTACAATAAGGAGAACTCCTTATTTTTTGGAGCAGAGCTGTAGAGCAATTATTTTCTTTTTCCGCGACGGCAAAATCCACCTGTCTTACAAAAATTCTGAGTTAAGAGTAATTTTAATGGCTAATTTGTTTAAATTTTAAAGTTTATTAGTATTATTTAATTTCATTCGTCTCGGGAAAATATAAAAAGGAATTTAGATATTATTTTTGCTAGTTTTCATTTATTTTCAGTTATTATAATAATGTAGTATATGTAATATAATAATCTTTTGAATATAAAGACATTGGATGTAGTCATTTCTTAACATCCTCAACTACTTCAGTCAGTGTTTCACACAATTGTTTAAAGTAACTACTCAAGTAATTGTAGTTGCGACTACTATTACAGTAACAATTACTAACTGTAGTTGTTTTTGGAACTACTGAATTTCTCAAATAACAACTGTAGTTGTGAAATTTCAATTACAATTACTTTAGTTGAAAAATATAGTTGCCCATTACCAATAACTAATTACATTAGTAGTTGTTGTAACTACATTTCAACTAATTTAGTTATAACTTACAAGTTACAAATTGTAATTGTAATTACAATTTTACCCGACTCTGCTCTTCAGAAGTTGTGCACTTATTATAAAAATATTCGATCATACTGTCTTCTTAAAAGGATATATCCACATTATTAAAAACAAATAATGTGTTGCAAACAAAAAAACTGGGATAAGGATTTTACATAGTATACGTTCGGGGTTTGAGTAGCATTCCCCGTTGTAAGGAGAGCCTCCTTCGCCCCATTTGTAAATTTAGAGTGGGCTGTATGAGCTTAAAAATTCCGTCACGCAGGGCATGCGTTAACTAAGCAGATTTCCCACGTGAAGTTTTACAATAGAGAAATCTGCCTAATAACAACTGTAGTAGTAAGAAACCTCTAACCCTAAAACATTATTTAGGGCGTAATAACCCAGTAGTTTCTAGCCCCAAAAAACAGTTAACCTAACCTCTAAACCTATTCACGAGGGACGAATAGTTATGGAAACGGCCGCCAGAGCTCTCGGCAGATTCCGAACATAGCCTACTGGCGATCACACGCAGAATGCAAATGCAAATATCTTGGTGAATATTCAAGATACAGAAAAAATGTATAGAACAATATTTATAGTAAATTTAATTTGCAATAAGATTTATTCTAGACAATTTTTCGATCCGACGCATAATAACGGAGATATTTTGAATTTTCAAAAATCCCCCCGCTAAACCCCCCCCCTCCCACTGGTCCGATTTTAGCCATTAACGAACTTGATCTTCCTTTTTGCATAAAACGATTAAATTCCGAGTTTAGTAACGATCGAACAAAAATTGCGACCGCTAGAGCGTTAACAGACAAATATATATATATATATATATATATATATATATATATATATATATATACAGTTTTGAACGGACCTCATTTTCGTCATCTCCTGGGTAGGATCGATGGACATTTGAAGAAAAATTTCGAAAATTCCGTCATGAGTACGACCTCAATAGCTGATTTCCCTTAAGGGAAATCTGCTAAAAGACAATAACGATTTCTTAGTTTGAGACCTCAACCCTCCAGAACTCGCGCCAAAATGAGTGGCCTGAGAACTTGCGCGTGAAATGTTTCTCACACCTCCTATTTCCCTCAAAAAACGTTGGTAAATAAAATATTTTCAACAACAAAAAAAATATATTTATTATAAACATGAAAACCAAATATCAAATAATAAAATTATTCAAAAGTTATCGTACAGGTATTCTGTTTTAATGAAACATTATGTCAAGCAACTTAAAAAGCTACCTAACTAATTAAAATTTTGTTCTCCCCAAGAATGACATACAACAGGGTGTTCATTGCAAACTGTTTTTCTACTTGTTCTGCAACTCTTTTTTGACTTTTTGTTTTTTCTCCTAGGACAATAGGCACAAAACTGCGACTGAGTACTAGAACAAGTGGGATTTTCCTCACCAGCAATCCTCTTCATTTTGTTTCTTTCTAAAAGGGGCATGTTGGTCAGTTGTGAACGGTTGCTCAGGTGAGGTTTGATAAGTTCCGGGGCCAAAAACAATTTTTGATAAATCACCAAAGCACTCGCTTGATGAGAACAACTCTCGTATCAAAAAGGCAAAAAAAAACTTCCACCAGAACTCGCTTGATGAGAAAAACGCTCACGATAAGCCAAAAAAACGTTGCGCCAGAACTCGCACTGTGAGAAAAACAATCACACTTAAACGGAGGGATCAAGAAGGTCAAACACTTCCACTATTAATACTTCTTTTACTACAGACAGAGTACTTTCGTGCCGAACCGTCCCATCATCAGTGCTCTACAGTTGACCCCTATTGAGCCGACATCTCCGGCCAGACTCTCCTAGATGTCCCGGAGGGAGTCTCACCTGAGATGTCGGCTCAATAGGGACCAACTCTAGAGCACTGATGATGGGACGGTTCGCCCCGAAAACTTTGCCTGTAATAAAGAAGTATTAAGAGTGGAGGTGTTTGACCATTTTGATCCTTCCGTTGCGATGGACCTCCACCAGCCAGCACAAATCCAGAATCACACTTAACTTACTCCGGCTGATTAATTTTGTCCTGGATACAGCCAGTTAATACTAATGATTGGGAGTCATCGAGGGTGGTAAGAGAAGGCTACAAGGTGTAGCTGGAGAGAGAAGCACTATCACCAAAGCAGTATAGTAATAGATATAACTTTTTTCATCAGGGTATGAGTATTTGGCTCCCGCTGCGAGTTCTGGAGGGTTAAGAATCTTTTTTCTCCCTGAAATATTTAAATTGGTCTCAGTAAGGATGCAATAAAAGAAAAATAAGAAGTTGTACCGGAATAAGCCGCAGTGGAATATGTCAAAGTTCACCGTTAGTATATGATTTAGAACGTTCCGTATTATCTAAAGAGATATCACTTCTTAGAGTCCAATTTAGGAAGTTGTTCAGAACGTGGAGAAGCTCTGTTGGTGACGCACATGTGAATATGTTGATTATAGCGTGCTAATATTAATGAGCAAAGTTCGCTTGGAGTGTGTGTGTGTGTGTGTGTGTGTGTGTGTGAGAGAGAGTGAGAGAGAGAGAGAGAGAGAGAGAGAGAGAGAGAGAGAGAGAGAGAGAGAGAGAGAGAGAGAGAGAGAGAGAGAGAGAGAAGATAGTTGACAAGCACTGTGGCCCTTGAATCGCTCAACTCCAGCTGGGGCGGAGTTTCACACTTCAATTTCACTTCCGCCATTTTCTCTGCTCAGTTACTCCCTCCTGAGAATTCATGAACTCCGAAGAACCAATTAGCAGTTTGCCATCGTCAGCTTATAGGAATTCTCAATAACTCCCTTGTTGGCAAGCTAATCGATTCTTAGTTGCCTGTTGATTATTCCTGCCAAGGTGACATTTAATATCGCCCCCCCAGAACCGTCAATCTCCATGACTTCTGATTTAATGGAGTTGTTTTCTAATTATTAACACAATGATTACACATGAACTTAAGCGAAGTGACTGACGCGTAAGTGAACATCGAGATGATGTTGGCTGTGAAGTTCATCAAAAACTTAACTAATCATCCAGCTCTACCGTCCGTAATAAACATAAACACAAATTCCGGCGAGTTATAGGGGCATATCTCACTAAAGGATATTTAATATATAAATTCTGTTACTGCACTAGCGGTCGCAATTTTTGTTTTATAGTTACCAAACTTGATATACAAGCGTTTCGCGCAAAATTAAAGATCAAGTTCGTTAACGGCTGAAATCGGACATAAGAAAGGGGGGGGAGAGAATTATTTATAGGCAGAAAATTTTTAAAATTTTAAATATTTCCGTAATTAAACGTTAAATGGAAATATTTTAAAGAACTAATCTTATTGTAAATTTAATTGTATATAGATGATGTTATAACATATTTTCTCTAATATGAATATTATCTGAGATATTTGGATTTTTTTTTTTTTTTTTTTTTTTTTTTTTTTTTTCCCAGCCAATAACAATAATCTGTTATAATTTGAAACTCTTTATTCTAACATTAAATACCAAATTCTGTTTTCACGAGACCTTTTTTTATGCGTGATACCTGCGAATTCGTTGTGCAATGACGTCATCAAATGAGATATTACGTTCTTATCTCAAAAATGTTAATTTGATCTATACCATACTCGATATTTAACAGTTGCAGTAATCACTAGATTATATTTTTTATTGGCTGAAATGGGAATTAGAGAGGATTTAGAGGGGAGAAATTCGAAAATTCAAAATATCTCTCCGATTATGAGTACAATGCAAAAATGTTGTCGGAACCAACTTTGTTTAAATATTGATGCTCTACAATTGTTTCTCTATGCATTTTTTTAACTCAAATATTAATCGCGTAATTCGTACTCTCTGTTTTTCAGTCCGAATATCTGGTGAGATAAGATGACTAGTTAGTCATGCCAACAAGTGGGGAAATGGACCTTGTTTACGCAGCCCCTGCGTGACGGTTTTTTTTTTTCTTTTGAAAGAACATATTTTGAGTATTCCTTGGTAAATGCATATAATCTAGTAACCCTTGGTCATTACCAAGACATAAAACAATTATAGGTTATATTTCTGCCTTATTTTACTTTTTGGATGACTTATGGAGAATACAGGGAGTAACAACTTTTTCTTTAAGTGAGTCCACTCCTTTTTTATGACTATGTCTACCCTACACCTTATATTCTTCAATCAATCTTTGATTTCCTATCAAATCGATCATCAAAATTGTTGGATGATCAAAGATCATTTCCTAAAACCAGATACAAGAAATCCATGCTTATGAGCTACGGACATTTACTTTCCTGATCTTATGTCAAGAGGTGAGGCAGCTTTGATCCTTTCGAGTCATTTTTTGTAAAATGCAAAGCCACATGAACATAATCAGACTCCATGGTATGTTCTATGTCTTTGCCAGTTTTGTACAATTGTCAATATAACAAAAACCTACCCAAAAGTACGATTAAAACTTCCGGCAAGCTTACAACTCGGCCATTCTATTATAACTCCCAGTATCATTCTAGGACAGAACATCCGAATTGTAGTAGTATGACGTTAACAATGAAATGCATATGCATACCTCAAGGCCAAGAGCAATCATACCTTACGATTTACAAGGACTATTACATGGCAAAAGACGTACGGAAGGTCTTTAAAAATTTCGAAGTAATTTACATATTAATGATCTGATAAGCTTTAACTACAAATTTATTTTTAGCAGATTTCTCTAAAGGGAAATCAGCTATTGAGGTCATACTCATGACGCGATTTTCGAAATTTTTCTTCAAATGTCCATCGATCCTACCCAGGAGATGACGAAAATGAGGCCCGTTCAAAACTGTATATACATATATATATATACGCTCTAGCGGTCGAAATTTTTGTTTTATAGTTACCAAACTTGATATATAGTCGTTTTATAAAAAAAAGAAAGATGAAGTTCGAAAAGGGGAAGGGGGTTTAGAGGATCGAAAAATCGTTTAGAACCAATCTTATTGAAAATGTAATGTTCTATAAATGCTACTATGTGCATTTTTTCATTATCTTGTTTATTAACTGAGATATTTGCATTTTTCAGTTTTCGGTCTTGAGTAAAGCCCCACTCCTGCTCATCTCGTCTTAACAATATTCTATTATGTTATGAAGCACTTTATTTGAAACTTAAATACCAACTATTATCTTCATTGAAAATTTAAGTTTTGAGATAAATGCAAATACGTGGCGCACGTGGGAAACCTGCTTAGTTAATGCAGCCCCTGCGTGACGGACTTACGGAAATGTAGGTAGGATGAAAGAATTGGCTATGCTTCCACTATAACTATATAATCGTCGATTATGATGCACTGCATCGAAAGCGGTCTGTCGTTTTAATAAATTGTTACAGTGGAAGCGTAGCCAATTCTTTCATCCTACCTACATTCGAAGTCACTTCCACCTGCCAGAATACCAACTCAGAATTTATATTTTTATTTTAAAAAACTAATTTTCCATTACCATCACATGTTAAGAGTATATTTGGCTTCACCTAAAACTGACCACTACGAGTGAATCCCCTCCGTCACTAATATAACTCATCACTTAAATAAAAATAATTTTCATGATTTTTCCACTATTTCTGGAATTTTCAATGTTTTTTAAGTTTGTTCTTTATTTCTTGCAGGCGAGGACAGCGACTGTCCTGCTCCTTCGTTGAGCCTGAACGGTGTTCGCGTGGTAGCCAGGCCGAAGGCTAGCCCAGACTACAACACTGTCGGTGAAGTTCGGTTCATAGCAGAACTGCCTGCACCAGATCCGTTCCCGCCAGAACGCAGGCTCTGCAAGATAAAGTGCATCAACGGCAGGTGGGAAGGACCTCTATGCCAGCAGGACCCAGGTATGTTATATGTTGCATTATTGTTGTATTACTAAAATTATTTAATATATTAATGTGTTAACCTATTTCTGCCTGAGGGTATCGGCTAAAAAGCACTCAATCAGACGACAAAATGAGTGTATGTACTTTTGTGTGAACATTTCCAAGCTCCATTGTTGTCCTTCTTGGGAAAGTATGTTTCTCTAGGCCATGGGCTGTCTTCTGTTTGTTGTAAAAGATTTTTCTTCTGATGAGGCGTTGATGTAAATAACGCGAAACATGTAAAGTTTTAATAATGTGAATTAAGGAGAAACATACTTTTTTTCTTATGAGATCCGCAACTAGACGATGCCACTCAGTATCATTTATTTTCAATCTCTCAATTAAAATTTTAAAATAAAGAAAAAAAATGTTTTAAAAATTATTAAAACATAGTATGAAATATAACGAAATAAAATTAGGCGTTAAAATAAAACTGTTTTGATTTTGTAATAAATCATGGTATGAGAATGATGGAAATCTTAGGCACAAGTTCAAAAAGTCCGTCACCCAGGGGCTGCGTAAACTAAGCAGATTTCCCATGTGAAGTTTTACAATAGAGAAATCTGCATACTGGTAATACAAGCCCACCATGAGTAAATACAAACGGTAATAAGAAATCTTTCAGTTAATTTTAATGAATTCCCAACTGAAACGGCTTCTGAATTGTAAAAACAATTTATATTTTAATAACTCAAGTTTTAGTAGTCCAAGAACTAAAGAAGGGGGGGGGGGTGTGGAGGATGAACAGACCGTATTTCCATAAATCACAGAAAGTAAGGAAGGTAAGGTCAAATTAGAAACGACAGGTAAGGTTAGAAGAAGCTTCCACCTGAGCCGAGAAGTTACGAAAACGGCCGAACTAATCCGAACAATACCCGACCACAGCCTTCATAAAAATGCAAATATCTCGGTTAATATTCAAGATAGAGAATAAATGTATATAACAATATTTATAATAAATTTAATTTTCAATGAGACTGGTTCTATACAATTTGTCGATCCGATGCATAATAATGGAGATATTTCGAATTTTTGAAAATCCCCCACATCTAAACCCCCCTCACACTGGTCCGATTTCAGCCGTTAACGAACTTGATCTTACTTTTTACATAAAACGATTAAATACCGAGTTTGGTGGCGATTAAACAAAAATTGCGACCGCTAGAGTATTAACAGACATATATATATAGATATATATATATATATATATATATATATATATATATATATATAGTTTTGAACGAACCTCATTTTCGTCATCTCCTGGTTAGGATCGATGGACATTTGAAGAAATTTTTCAAAAATCGCGTCATGATTACGACCTCAATTGCTGATTTCCTTTAAGGGAAATCTGTTAAAATGTATTATTGTTCTCAAGAACACATACGCGATTTATTAACATAATTTGAGATATAAAAAGTAGAGAAATGAGTGGGGTAGGTGTGGTTTAAAGTTTGTTGTAAATGTCAATTGTCTTCAAGTGATTTAAGAGTGTGTTTATATGTGGGCTACCTTCTGTTGATAGTTCGTACAAGTCGTTCGGTAAGTTGAGATGTTCACGTAGTCTCTACAGTCTGTCAGAAGATGTTTAATGGTCAGTATTGAGTAATTATACTTCTATTCATTCTGCCTGTGCCTACGAATGGTGTTGGGTTAGTGTTGTTCGGTGAATAATGGAAAAATATATATAGTTCTCAAAGTAGCATTATCCATTGCATTTTTATATTAACTTCGGAATATGATTTTGTTATTTTTACAGTTCAAACCCTTTTTACAAGTATTGCCTAAGGTCTACGATTGGTGGTTTAGTAAGATACATTCAGGTGAATGTAAGGTAAATTTATTTTCTCAGAAAATCCGAGTCCTGAAAGCAAACCATTTTATTCAACTGGACCACTTGAAGAGATGAATGTATATAAAGTAACTTATTGACCGAGTATTGTAAGGATATGTCATGTTGGCTATTCGGTAAGGCACACCCACGGCTGGTTGGTACAAAACATATATGTATAAAATAAATACATATAGGCTAACTTATCTACTATCTTATATCTATATCATATGTATCATATATACATATACCTATACTACGACTTCCAACTTATACTAAGACTTAACGCTAATTACATTACAACGGGGGCCAAGGCAACAGAGAGAGTAGCACTAGCATATCACAAAACTGTTAACACTCATTTAGAGTAGTGCTTTTGTCAGCAATCTACTTGCCTTTTCCTCCGCTCGCTCGTTCTCATTACAGCACTATTCTCTATCTAAACACAAAATACTACACCACAGGATATATAAAAAATCTATTAACTGCGTTCAGAGAGTACCATTTTCGAAATCAGTAGGACAATAGTATCTTCCATAGGGTCTCTAGTGAAATCCAAATAAGTATAACAGTGGCCATCGAACTGTTCAGTATACAAGATAAATGTTTTTCCTTATAGAATATTTTTAAATTGAAAAAGAAAGAACAAAATGTATGTAATTATTTATTTGAAAAAGAAATAACAAAACATCGATTATTTAAAAAATTACATTTCGGATATCTCATAAGTAAATTGATTAAAAATATAGATCTTAAAACCGAGTAATCATTGTTTCATAACCAAATAAAATATAAAGATTGTAACCCAAGACTGAGTTCTGAGCTTCTCCCGTCCGTCATAGATAGTTCAACCCTACTTTATATAGTCATTAAATATGGTGATAGTGTAATTTATAAAACACGGTAGCAGAAATAAAATAAATATTGATATTTCCTTTGCAAGAGTCATTCAATAAAACTAAATTTTCTTCGAACATTTTATTTCCTATTCGCCCTAGATTCAGAGCTAACGATTTTCCCAGTGACAAAGGAACATTTATACTTTTACAAAGAGGTCGAAGTAGACAGAATCAGATGGTCCCTGAAGAGGAGGTATTTAGGTCACGAAACATCTAGGTCAAATAAATGTAATACAATTCAGTATAAAAATAAAGTAAAACTCTGAGGGATATTGTATATTGAGCCTGAAGACCATTGAGTTTTCATATTAACTGTCACCTAAATGTTGATTTTTATTATTAATTACAGGACAGGTTATTTACAGGTTACTCCCTCTTCTAGCCTTGGACATAGGATATTATTTAATGAATTTCGTCACTATTATAATTTCCTTTGCCCAGGCGGGAATCGAACTTGTCACTCTAGGTATACCATTTTAGATTAAGGTCAACGCTTTAACTCGCATGGCTAATCTGAGCCCCTTCTAAATGTTAATACTAGAAAACTACATTTTTACATAATAGATTTCTTTATCTTTGTTATGAAGATAATCATTTTGTACTCATTTCTCTTGTCCTAGTTGAAAAACGGACATATGGGCAATATTCCCCCATGAATTTCATCTGTTACTTATATTTAAATTATAAATAACATATTTTTTTCTGTAATTGTTGAATAATGATAACCTTACTAAACTGAAATGAGTGAAGAAAGTGAAACATTTTGCAATAGAGTGGAGAAAGTAATCACTTTCTTTAAAAGTTAAGAAAGTGAATTTCCTTCTTAATTAGTACTAAGTATAAATTAAAAAATAATTTGAAGTTGGAATTTAAATGCTTTTAAATGTTTCTTAACATTTTAAGAATTTATTTTAACAAAATAAATTGAAATGTGAATGAATTATTGGTGGAAATAATCAAAATATTTTAAAATTTAAATATAATAATAATTACCTTCCTTGTTTATAACTGCACTACTTCACAATCATCACTAGTTGTTTTATAACTATCCTTATAACCTTTCACAACCATGCTTATAACATACCATAATCTCCACAACATCCTAATTTTGTTCATATTCTGGCTACATCTGATCATGTATTACACAATTACAGAAATATCACACTCGTGACGAAAGTAGAATTTACAACTCTCGTAAAATTACCACACTCGATTCGCTCGTGTGGGTAAACGTTTCACTTGTAAAAATGATCTTCTTTCGTCACATGTATAATAAATAACTATAGTAACCTTTTCAATAAACAGTTTAGCAAATTTACAGATATTCTGTTGATCTAAAATGTTTTGATATTGAATTTCTCAGTAAGTGGAGTAACTTATAGTGGACTGGAATCATCTGCTTCTATGTTTTTTATGGTCTGTATGTATACTTGAGCTTAAATCGTTCTGTAATCGATGTAGACTAGATATCGATCAGTGACGGATTTTCTTTCTTTTATTCGATGCAATTTAAGACGAGGCGCTAAACGATCCAAGCTCTTTATACATTCTCGCCAGGAAATCCCATCCAATCTCATCATGCCTTGAAAAGGGACTCCTCAGTATCATCCGAAACCTAGTCAAATAAGCGGAGGAGGGTTGCCCTCTCAGAAGGGGGGATTACACCTTCAAGGAGGAAAACAAACAAAACTTAAATCGAACCAAATGGAAGAATCCCCCCCCCGTCCCCCCGATTCCCTTCTTCCGTCCGTGGGCCGCCCGAGCCTTGATAATTTAATGGAACTGTTTCCCCGGAAAGCGTAGGAAGGGAAAGGACTCTGGGTCGGTCCATGGAGGTTAGAGGGCTGAGTGTTGAGAACGAATTTATATCTCTTTGGGCCCGCGAAGGGCGGCAACCCCTTAAATACCTTTTAGCCTGTTTACGAAGGCGGGGAACTCTTATTCCCAAGCCCTTCCACCGGAGTGCCACTTGCTCCCCAATTTAGGATAAGACCTATTTAACGTTTGTCCTTAATTACCCCTTCCGAAATGTCTGGCCTATAAAATTAATTTCTTGGATTTTTATAAATTAATTAAAAGTACGCGCGTTTCAAGCCTCAATATTTTCCCAACAGGAAAATAAGCTCTTTTCACATTTACTTCACTGCTTAGTAAGCAAATTATAAAATCTATTTAGGAAACTAAAATTTTTTTCAAACGAACCCGACAAACTTTATACAATTAGTTAATGTTCGTAATATCAAATATTTTAGCCAATTTGATGTCACCAATTAGTTGGCTGACCCTTTCTGAAAATAAATGCCTCTTCTTACGTAACTATTGTAACTTGGGTCTGCCTCTTCTCCTGTCTCCACACAGTCATTTGTACGTGGATTTTGACGTCAGCTAACCATCTTTCTAACAGGGCAGATGCTATCAGCTGTATTGTACATTGCTAAAAAAATGGGCAAATGCATTCGTACATCCAGACTTATTTTACAGCCGGAAAACTACTGCAAAATTTAGCATTTCAATAGTGGATGATGGATGTTGCTAAACACAGTAGTACAGTATAAGATTGATGTTGGCTTCTATTGAAATGTTTTTATTGATTACTTGTTTCGATAAATATCGAGCATCTTTAGGCCTATACTTTGTATTGAATATCAGAAGAAATCGAGTTAACGGCAAAAGGATGGAGGTGGGGGAACGTTAAGTTCTCATCCCCGCAAAGAAAAAAAGTCCATTACACAGAGGCTGCGTAAACTAAGCAGATTTCCCGCGTGAAGTTTAACAACAGGTAAATTTGCATACCGGTAAGGTAACATAACACCACTGTGAATATTAAGTGATAAATACCAACTTTAATAAGAAACCTGCCGCCGGAAATGTAAACTAACAGTTCTGCAAACTTTATCCCGGAAAGAAAAACAATTACTGTAATATATCTGAATATGACGTATTAATTTGATTGAAAACTATTATCTATATCTAGTACTGAAATTTAAAATGAATCAAAATAATTTCTATTTCATCAATCAAATTTAAGTAGTCCGAAAATTTATGAGGGGGGGGTCACCGAACATATTTGCATGTATCTCGTATAATAAATGTCTCTTGAAAACAATATTTGGTATATAAGCTTCGAATGATGTGGTTTATTACATAACCGACTACTGTTAGTATAAAATGAGTTGAAGTGAGGGTTTGATGAAGGCAGAAAACTGAAAAATGCAAATATCTCGGTTAATATTCTAAATTGGGTATACATGTATATAACAATATTTATAGTAAATTTAATTTTCTGTAAGATTTACTATATACATTCCTTCAATCTGATGTATAGTAACGGAGATATTTCGAATTTTCAAAATTCTTTCCTTCTAAACCCCTCCTCCCGATTTCTGCTGTTAACGAACTTGATCTATCTTTTTACATAAAACGACTAAATATCGAGTTTGGTAACGATTAAACAACAACTGCGACCGCTAGAGCGGTAACAAACAAATATATATATATATATATATATATATATATATATATATATATAATTTAGAACAGACCTCATTTTCGTCATCTACTGGTGTGATTGATGGACATTTGAAAAAAAATTTCGAAAATCGCGTCATGAGTACGCCCCTAATAGCTGATTTCCCTTAAGGAAAATCTGCTACAATTCTGTTATAGAGAATAATTTCCAGCCATTTCTGTGCCATTTGTCCCTCTTTAATTTTAATATCCATATGACGCCTCACCAGGAGAAATTCTACTACAAATAGGCAACTAAACTAAGGGCTCCACTAGCCGTCCCGGAAGCGAAGAATGGCTTAAAAAGCATTGCGAGCAAGTCATCTAATTTATTATTATTAGTTAGGTTAGTTAGTTTTAGTTTAGATTTAGCTAAGTATTCGGCGTCCTTCCTTCCTTCGCTCACAGCGACCGCTTTGGGCTGGTGTCGGCTTGCGGCGATCCTAGCCTTAGGTTAGGTTTACTCTTTTATCTTTAAGTCTTTCTCCGTTTCTTTCTTGCCTCCTCTCCTACTATCCCCACCCTCTCTTATTTCGTTTTCTCCTATCCTTACAACCAACCCGACACCGCCAGATGCCGGGTAACCCACAACATTATTTTACCCCCATTTCAACTCACACCACCCCCTTAACATAGAACATCAGAGTGTTCAGTAGAAGGGGAACTGTCGGGACAACCATGGCAGGTCACTCTGTCTCCCAACCGTCATCTGATTCCCCTCTGGATCTCGGGTAAAAAAAAAAAAAAAAAAGAGTAAAAACAAAAAAAAAGTAAAAACAAAAAAAAAGTAAAAAAAAATCATATCGATCACGAAATAAAAAAAGTCCGTCACGCAGGGGCTGCGTAAACTAAGCAGATTTCCCACGTGAAGTTTTACAATAGAGAAATCTGCCTAATAACAACTTTTGGAGTAAGAAACCTCTATACCAGGGCTTCTAAAACTATGGGTCGCGACCCCATTTGGGGTCGCATGGCAAAATTCTGGGGTCGCGAGAGATAAAAAAACCTTTTATGTTTTATCTTCAGTTACAACTTATCCTTAAATTTTTAACTTATACTTTAATTTAATACTTACCACGCAACTACTTGAATATATTCCAGAGAATTAAGACGTTCAGAATCTACTTTTATTTTTGAAACTATAATAAATACAATTTTATAATTTTTTGTGCAATTTTTAATTTTAGATTTTTGTATGTTTCAAAACGAATTCTAAACTTATATATATATATTTTCATATGTATATGTATATTGTTACCTAATTAATAAATCATCAAAAAATATTAATTTATTTTTCATTTATATTTGTATGGGGTCGTCAAGAAACTCGCAATCATAAATGGGGTCGTAAATTACAAAAGCTTAAGAAGCCCTGCTCTAAACCTATTCACGGAGAACGAATAGTTACGAAAACGGCCGCCAGAGCTCACGGCGGAAAGTCCGAACTTAGACTGCTGCCGAGCACACGCAGAATACAAATGCAAATATTTTAGTTAATATTCAAGATACAGAATAAATGTATAGAACAATATTTATAGTAAATTTAATTTGCAATAAGATTGAATTTGTAATCTATTTCGATCCGACGTATAGTAACGGAGATATTTCGAATTTTCGAAAATCCTCCCGTCTAAACGCCCCCCCCCCCTCCCACTGGTCCGATTTCAGCCGTTAACGAACTTGATCTTTCTTTTTACATAAAACAACTAAATATCGAATTTGGTAACGTTCAAACAAAAATTGCGACCGATAGAGCGGTAACAGACAAATATATATATATATATATATATATATATATATATATATATATATATATATACAGTTTTGAACGTACCTCATTTTCGTCATCTACTAGGTAGGATCGATGGACATTTGAAGAAAAATCTCGAAAATTCCGTCATGAGTACAACCTCAATAGCTGGATTTCCCTTAGGGGAAATCTGCTAATATATCGATTATCCCTAATGAAGTTTCTAATAAAATAGAAGTAGCTGGCCCACCATGCTTTTTAAGTCATTGTCAGCTAGTGGAAGTTCCTAGCCGTATGTTTAGGTGACTTCTTCTAGTAGAATTTCTCCTGATGAGGCGTTAAATGGGTGCGAAACTATTAAAGAAAAAAAAAGATTTTTAATAACCATTTGATGTTTACATTCTTTTGTTGACCTTTCACCATAGGTTAGTTAAAGTATTCTATTGTTATAATTGTATACAAAAATTTCCTTTTGTTAGTATAATATTTCAAAAGATATGTGTTACGATAAATCAGCGAATGTAGGTAGGCAAGAGCAGCTGCAATTTTTTAACTCAAACTTATTAAATTTAATAATTTAATGTATAGCTGAAGTTCGCAAACAAATAAATTACTGAAGGGTAAAATGTATTATAAATGGCAATACATCTTCGTTTCTATGAATGAAATAGAACAATTATTGTTCTATACCTTTATTTCCGAACTCAAATATAAACTGAATCGATTTTAAATTGTTTGTTGTATTTATTATTTTTTATACATGTTTCTTCTACTTTGAACGTAAAATTCGATGCCTTTTTTGTGCTATATTTCTGTTTTTCCATTTCGAATTCGTTTAGCCTGTCAGAAATATTTGGGCTCAAAGAGACATTAATGTCTATGTCGAGATTCCTTTACACGAATTCCTCAGATAAAGTACATAGGGCCGATAAAAGAAGTTGGCAAAGATGGACTTTGAGAGGACTTTGTAGGGCATTAGACACAAAGGACTTGATTTGTCCCTCCTTCGCTTGATCAGCTACAAAGGGCAGGAATTCTAGAAGACTCTCTCTCACTTTCTCTCTCTCTCTCTCTCTCTCTCTCTCACACATTTTCTCTCGCTCTCTCATCCTCCCTCTCTCTTTCTCAATCACACCAATATCGGCCGAGCAGCTCCGCCTTTTCCTCTATCCTTGGCATTTATGACAGATTCAATTGTTCCGCTCGCTTTTCTAATTCCATTTCTACTTTATTACTCGTTCTTGCTCTCCTTTTGTACATTGTATTTTCATTTTGTCACTAAAAATTTTATTTGTTTGTTTCTTCGCACAATTACGTGTTCTTAAGATTGATTCTTCAGTCTTATTAAATCTTCAACTATAATTAAAATAGTTATTTATTAAACAAGTGACGAAAGTAGATCATTTTACAACTCGGGGAAACGTTTACCCACACGAGCGAAGCGAGTGTGGTAATTTCACGAGAGTTGTAAATTCTACTTTCGTCACGAGTGTAATATTAAATTTTTTCTGTAATCGTGTAATACATGATCAGATCTAACCAGAATATGAACAAAAATTAGGATGTTGCGAAGATTATAGTATGTTGTTTGGTAGGTTATAAGCATGAGTTGTGAAAGGTTATAAGCATAGTTATAAAACAACTAATGATGATTGTGAAGTAGTGCAGTTATAAACAAGTGCAGGTTATAAACAAGGAAGGTAATCATTAATATATTTAAATTTTAAAATATATTGATTATTTCCACCAATAATTCATTCACATTTCAATTTATTTTGTTAAAATAAATTCTTACAATGTTAAGAAACATTTAAAAGCATTTAATTTCCAACTTCAAACTATTTTTTAATTTATACTTATTACATATTAAGAAGGCAATTCACTTTCTTCACTTGTGAAGAAACTGATTACTTTCTTCACTCTATTGCAAAATGTTTCACTTTCTTCACTCATTCCAGTTTATTAATGTTACCATTGTTCAACAATTACAGAAAAAGAAAGTTGTTTCAACCCAGATTCAGTTTTGTTTAAAACTAGTTTGTTTTTTCCCCAAAAGTTTTTAGCTAAGGCCAACGAGGAAGGTTATCTACAAAAAGTGTCAAGGTTATCTGGTCAAGGCTAGACTACAGATTTCAGTTAATGAGTCTTCCACCATCAATTTTAGCAGATGTCCACCGGCCCTAGCTAGGAGATATCGAAAATGAGGTCAGTTCAAATGACATATAAACTTTTCTAGTAACGCTGGAGTGACCACAGCTTTAATCTTCTCCGAACTCGATATTCAAATTCGTTTGATCGAAAAACTCAAGTATTCAAGACAAGTAACTAATGTTATGTTGTGAGGACATTAATTTTCTAACTTGAAAATGTTTATTTGAACAATAGCATACAAAGATATTTAACCACCTCTTCCAACACTAATGAACATTTTCGTTCATGCCTCATTCTGTGCCATTTTCGTTCCTGGATCAGGAAGTTTGGAAATTAAAAATTAACTATTTAAAGCTCTCTAATTTTTTTTTTCGTAAATCCAGCATTAACAGTGTTATAAGTATATTCTTATTATCCTCGAATGTTTTCATTGAATAACTGAGCCAATGGTAAGCTGGCATTTTAATTCCGGTTTAAGTAGGCTTTTTAGAATGAAAAAATAGAGAATAAATGACGAGAGATGAGGTGACCATTTTAATCATTCCTTTTCGTGGTAAATCTGCTTAGTTTATGCTGCGCCTGCTTGACCATTTTCTTATCCTGATTTGCTACATTCCACGAAAATTATTAAGAAATTAATTTATTATTAAGGAAAAAAAAAAGGTTTCAAGAAGCTTTTTGTCGTTGTACTATTTTTTAGCAGATTTCCCTAAAGGGAAATCAGCTATTGAGGTTGTTCTCATGACGGAATTTTCGAAATTTTTCTTCAAATGTCCATCGATCCTACCTAGTAGATGACGAAAATGAGATCCGTTCAAAACTGTATATATATATATATATCTATATATATATATATATATATATATATATATATATATATGCCTGCTGTTACCGCTCTAGCGGTCGCAATTTTTGTTTAATCGTTACCAAACTCAATATTTAGTCGTTCTATGTAAAAAGAAAGATCAAGTTCGTTAACGGCTGAAATCGGACCAGAGGGAGGGAGGGGTTTAGAGGGGAGGATTTTAGAAAATTCGAATTATCTCCGTTGTTATGCGTCGGATCAAAAAATTGTACAGCATCAATCTTATTGCAAATTAAAGTTTCTATAAATATTGTTCTAATCATTTATTCTGTATCTCGAATATTAACCGAGATATTTGCATTTGTATTCTGCGTGTGGTCGACAGGATGTTCTGATTTTCCCCACGAGAGCTCTGGCGGCCGTTTCTGTAGCTATTCGTCCCTCGTGAATAGGTTTAGAGGTTTCTTACTACTAGAGTTGTTATTAGGCAGATTTCTCTATTGTAAAACTTCACGTGGGAAATCTGCTTAGTTTACGCAGCCCCTGCGTGACGGACTTTTTTTCTTAATTTTATTTCTTTTTCCCTTTTTACAGTAACAATGTAAGAGCTTAGATTATTTGTTGTGTTCACTACACTGTGACATTCTATACTTCTTCCTCTAATTGATTCCCTTCCTATCCTTTTATTCTTCACTTCTTTATTCTTAATATATAAGAAAGAGGTACAGTATGTATAATCTAGAATGATTGAAATAAATAAATACATTAAGGAGAATATAAAAAATATATAAATAAAATAATAAGAGATGACATAAATTCTGAGGACTTAATTTCTTATAAAATGATTCAAGAGCAGTGCTGTATAATCTTCCTGGGAATTTATCTAGCGCTATTCACTAAAGCGCTCTCGTAAAGGAGGTGTCTGAAAGTTTGGATACTAGTACTTGTCACATAGGCAAGAGTTTTTTGTCAGTCCAAAACTGAACAATTAGTATTGAGTGCAGTTACATGTCTAGTAAACTGGTCAGTTTCATGTTTTTGGTATAAATATTTACCTAAGGCTAAAGGTAAACTAAGGCTGAGTGATGAACTAATTTGTGTCTTGACATCTTGATGGTGCTATGACGTAGGCAATATCGATCATTTACCATTTCGTGCAATTATTACATTTCTAATATTTCAACTATTAAAGAAGAAAATGCCTTTCATTTGTGGTCATTTTTCTCCACTTGCTAGAAATAACCTTTTGCTCCTTTATAAATGAGATGGAGGACGGTGTTTATGTTCGCGTCAGAGGAACTATATTCCCAGTAATATGTTTGTTGAAAAGGCCTTGTGTTGTTATATTCATACGCTGACGACTTGATATTCCTGAGAGTGTATGTATGAAATGGAATTACGGCACCCTCCTGGGTGTTTGGCTAGCAACTCCCCATCGACCCCTGGAAGACCTGTCGAAATGCCCCGGGTGCTCCTGGTTCCCCAGTCTCAGGGGAGTCTGTAATTTTCCCCCTATTCACTTCGCGGCCTGCATCGGAATAACAAGCAGCTGTTACGGGGAGAGAGAAAAAAAAAGCATTTCTTATTTCCGCCTTCTTTCTTCTCGGAGATGCGTTTCCGGAATGCAGAGCACCTCAATAGCATTGTCTGGCAGAAGGACTCCTTTGACAAAGCTTCTCCCCCCCCCCCCTCCGAAGAATTTTTGAATTATGTAGAATTTCTTCTTGGCCAACGGCTATTCCCAATTCATGGATTGCATAAAATGTCCCCTTTGCTTCTATTTACTTCTCTACAGTAAAATACATTTTTAAAAGATTGGTTAAGGTGGAATGCACTTATAAATTTCAGGATGTTTTGCTTGTCAGATGATCAACATATAGACAGTACTTGGATATGTGCTGGAATGTATTCCATTACAGTGTCCATCGCAGTAATACATAGAGTTGTGCTTAGTACACCTCCTTGAGGAACACCCATTTCCTGGTAAAATAATTCCGAGATACAAGTGTTATTTCTTACTCTGAATGCTCTGTTGGACATAAATCCTGGAATAAATCGGAGGGCTTTACCTCTAACACCCAACTCACAGAGCCAGGATAAAATTACATTATGAAAAACTGTGTAGAAAACATTTTTTATGTGGAATGAAACGGCTACGACTGATTTCTTGTTTACGAAGGAATTTTTTAGTCTGACAATATGGCCCATTGTGGAGTGATTTTGTCTAAAGCAACTTTAAAAGTTCAAGAAACCAAAGCAGTCGTTTATTTCACATTATTACAAATAGCTTACTGGCACAGCTTGTAAGAGAGATTGGTCAATAACTTTTAACATCAGTTTTATCTTTGTTCGGTTTTAGAACAGATATGATAGGAGTTACGTGTCGAATTAGAATCATTCTCAAAGATGAAATTTCATTCTTGATACTCTAATTTGTTGACTATAGCATCAAGTGTTTTGAATTTGACGTAATTTTCTTAAAATCTCATTTCTTTCTGCACAACATAGAATACAACGATCATATTTATATGGCTTCTGCTTATAATACTTCATTTCAACGAAAACTAATCCAGATTTCAGAGAGATGGAGTGGATATCATTTCTTCCCAAAAAACGTAGGTACGATAAAAATAAGAAATATGCTATGTTTCATCTGAAACAAATACGAATAATTCACAGAATTTTGAACTACAATGGGGTTTTAATTCGTTAATTTTAATGGAAGCAGTTACCTTAAATAATTATTTGATTTAAAATAACAGATTTGTTAACAAAATAAATAAAGAATCATCATTAATATATATTATTCTTAAATCATTGAGGGCTCCAAAAAGTTGGATATATATTTAATATATCATCTTAATATAATATCTTGGATCCATGAACCTTCTCGTATTATAAATTCCGAACGACAGCTTGTTGCTGAATGAATTTTTTTTTCTTTTTACAAGTTTCATTTGATGAGTGGATTCACAGCAACATTCTTTATAAATTATTACATTTTCTCGTAATAAGGAAATGGTATAGTTTTCGCATTTTCATTGTTTATACAACTTAAAAAAAGCCATTGCAATATCAAGAATTTTCTACAAGTAGGTTATGTTGGCAACACGAGAATAATTAATATATAAACTTATGTTCTTCTAAGTATCTGGCTGGGACAAAACGAAAGAAACCCTTACAGTGTATACTCCTTCGTATAGCATATTGCATTTAATAAGTGATGAGTTGCGTTTTAAGTATCATTTCTTTACTGAAAATATCATATTTCCTTTTCCGGCCAAGCGACCATAAACGAAGGTACGTATATCTTATTGACAGAAACCAAGTAAAATAGCAGTCTTGAGTAAATTTTACTGTATCTCTTCCACTGAAATGAGAGTTTGCGTAAGCACGATTATTCGTGAGTTTACGTTAAACGGTAATTGTGAATTTGCTTAAGCAAGTTTTAACGCTTCAAATGCTTCACGACTTTCTCGAAACATTGTAATAATTTAAGTCTAATTGATTAAATTCGGACTCAATTTATTTAGGTAAAACTGTTTTTCCATAAGTATATACAACAGATCGTGTTTCTTATTATTATTTAAATAAGTGAAATATGTATTTTAGAATATATTATAAAAAAAAAACTTTGTAAAAGATGAAATTAATAATTATTTAGCTGTTCTTTTCATTTTTAATGTTCAGCGCCATTACGGTAAACACATTTTATATTTACAACTGGTTCTTCCTATTCCTTGGTCTATTTTGTGGATATATTGAATTTAAAATTTAACCTTTTAGTGCTTACCTCAAATTAGCATAATTTTATTATAAAAAAAGAAGAATATTTTCTACTTTAAATGTATGTAAGTATGTATATTATGTTTTAAAATGAAGAGGAAACGCTTACGTTTCGGTTTATTTTTTTTAAATATGAAAAAAATATTAATGTTAAAAAATATAATGCTCGTTTTATTCAGTAGCTTGCATTTCCTACAAAACTTGTAAATGATGTTTCATCCTGAATATGTTTTCAGTAATTAAACGTATAAGTTACTCTTATATTTAATGTAACACACCACATTATCGGTTTCAGAAAATAAACCTTCGTGTCGCCTTCATCAACAGCAAATCTACTATCATTACCAACATTTTGTTTGCTAAGGTCCACTTTATGTTACAACTCCTAATCAGGACGGATTATCAACAACTTATTCTAGCCATAATGGGACTGTGGTGGTTATTTAATTAGGACTTCACTTAATCATTTTTTTATAGCCAAACGGAAATCGAACGCACTAGTTATTTGTGAATTAATGAATTAAGGCTAACGCCATAACTCGCATGACCTACTTGAAAATCATTTCAAAGAATAATCACAGATTTTTAAAACCGCTGTTTTTTACTTCAAAAATTTGAAAGAAAGTACATAAAGTGCCTCCCTTAGAGGTAAAATAGTTATTTATTACACAAGTGACTAAAGTAGATCATTTTACAACTCGAGTGAAACGTTTACCCACACGAGCGAAGCGAATGTGGTAATTTCACGAGACTTGTAAATTCTACTTTCGTCACGAGTGTAATACTAATTTTTTCTGTAATCGTGTAATACATGATCAGATCTAACCAGAATATGAACAACATTAGGATGTTGTGAAGATTATGGTATGTTGTTGGTAGGTTATAAGCATATTTGTGAAAGGTTACAAGCATAGTTATAAAACAACTAGTGATGATTGTGAAGTAGTGCAGTTATAAACAAGTGCAGGTTATAAACAAGGAAGGTAATTATTATTATATTTAAATTTTAAAATATATTGATTATTTCCACCAATAATTCATTCACATTTCAATTTATTTTGTTAAAATAAATTCTTACAATGTTAAGAAACATTTAAAAGCATTTAATTTCCAACTTCAAATTATTTTTTAATTTATACTTATTACATATTAAGAAGGCAATTCACTTTCTTCACTCATTTCAGTTTAGTAATGTTACCATTATTCAACGATTACAGAAAAAAATATATATTTGTTAAAGATTGAGACTTTGAAATAAGAAAAATAATTGGAGGTACCCAATTAAAAAATGATCTGTAAATGTTTATTTTTCTTTCTTATTTATGCACTTACGCCCTTCTTTAATATTAATTGATTACTTGTATCTGTAAAAAAAAAACATACTTTACTTATAAAGTTTTCTCCAGTTTTCCACGTTCATTTCCTTCATCAATTCATTTTCCATTCATTATCCCAGCTGACTGCTTGTAAATCACCCGCGAAACGTTCCTAAAGGGTCCAAGCTTGACACTCTTTCAATATAAAAAAAGCGTTGGGATGGGCTAATTTCTCCCTTCGATAGTTGGCAACTCTTCTCAAGCCCTTGGCAAAGTTCTACAAAGTTAAAAGTAATTAAACGAAGTTGTAGTTGTCGGAAAGAGTTTTGGAAAACTGTTACTTCATTTCCCTTAATGAGTTTGTCTAAGAAACATGATTAAAACGAAATTACTCGAGGAGTGAAGAAAAAAAATAGCAAGTTAGCGCCAAGTTATTATTGTGAGTTAACAGCTTCCTTTAAATCAATTTACAAATTTCTTCTCTGCTGGATCTTCATCGTTCTGCCATGGAGATTCCCTTTGCCCTTAAACAATCTAACAACTTCTCACGATTCAATTTCTTTTATTATCAATCATAACTTTTATTTACTATGAATCCATTCATACAATTTTACATGATAAATAACGTAGATTTAACTCACGTTAACTAAGACACATATGGTCAAGAAAAAGTACTAACAAGTAAAACGCTTATGAAAAAAAATATTAAAACATGAAAGTCACAGAAAACTGAATAATCATAATATAAAGGTAATGTTTGCTGTAATTTCCATTTTTCCGGTCAAAGTAGCATAAATCACAAATGATCGGGACACTGAACCAGGGGAATTTTACCTTTTACACCTTCATAGTGATATGTTAATGTATTAAATTTATATTCAATTTGAATGTATTGGACTCACTCAATTTTTAGCAATCAACGAAAAATATATATCAAGAAAAAAAAACGATTTACACGAATGCATTTGACTTATCATGCCGACACATTCTACCTGGTCTGAGTTCCGTCTGGAGGGGAACTATAGCAAGACATATTTCTTTCTTTGTCCACAAACTAGGAATCTATTGAGTAAAATGTAGTTTCTGGTGGAATTCATATTGATAGATTCGATAGTTGTAATTATCATATTGTGACGTTTGTTACAAAAGTAATAAGCGTTGATTGGTTCTTTTGATTTCAAAACTAAACACTCGAACTTTATCTTTTTATCACATTGGGATAATTTGTTTGACGATCACTATTTTTAATCACACTCTTAGTAACCGATGATTTTTCCACAGCTAACCACAATATACACTGTTAAACTCGCGTACTTATTATACAACAAAAATCATTTTACGCAGCACAATCTTACTTCACAGCTCAATCTCATTACACAGCACAATAACTCACTAATCGATCACTCGAACCAATGGTCAAATCGCTGATTCTCAACTAAAACTAACTGCCGGGAAAGCTTGCCGAGCTTTTATTAGCACACCGTCCACTCTAGATTGGACTGTGTTGTCTTCGCCTAGAAGGTTCTAGATTCCCGCCTTGGACCCATTTAAGCCAATTTTTGCCTGAATGCCGTAATTTTCTTTGTACATCTTTAATACGTGATTAAACATGAGTGTGTTTGCATTTGAAGTAGCAACTTAGTCCCTCAAGTAAAAAAACTGTTACATATTTCACAACAATATTTATGTGCTAAATGACTAATTCAACGTAATAGTTTGTTCACATTTTTTATCTGGATAATTTAAATTTTAAACATTTTTGTATTTTACTTTATAATTTGTGGCTTAAGAAGTTTGTGGTTTTGTTTTAGATAGGATTTTGGAATTAAGCTTAATTTTATTTTTTATATACAAAATTTTATTTTTGCTCTGTTTGCTCCAGCGTTCTCTCTCTTCTCTCTGGGAATTTTCAATTTCTCTCTGGCCTTCATTATTTTAGGTATACCCACGAAAAATAAACTCCCTTGAAAAGAAGTTGAAAAGTCTCCTGATGAAGATGCCTGGAAAGAAAGATGACGGTTTGAGAAGACAACCGGGAAAACAAAATCTTGACTTTTCCCACGCTTTAGTTTGGAAAATGGGATGGAGGGCTGTGTAGCCAACAACCATATATTTTGGGATGCCTCCTTATCCATTTGTTGATTAATAAAGTCCTTTTCTCTACTATGTCTTGAATGTTCTTGTCGAACCCCAGAAGATTTGAACAAATTTTGTACGTGCGCGCATTTGTAGCATCGAATGTGTGATTAGCACCCAGGCTTTTCGGACAGGCTACTCTTATTTGCGTGGTTCGTGGCGTCCTATGATATTAATATCACCCAACGTATTATATCATAGTCGATGCCTTTTGTCTTAACCAGAACACATTTCCTTCCAATTTATGTATCGATTAACCGAGATAACCAGTCATGACCTAGGAATTTAATTTCAATTCGTAATGTCAGTTTGCCTTGGAAGGCAAAGCTCATCAACGAATTGAGTTGATGGGGGCTGCCTTGATATTCAGCCTTTTAATGCCCAAGGAGATTCATGAAATAGTCAGGTATTTAGAGAGGATGTATATAAATGTCAACTTAAATTTAATATTGCTCCTTGCCGAATAAATGAATTATGCCTGTTATCAAATTACAGCAATTTATAGATAACATGAAAAGCTTCCGTTGAACAGAACATGGCTGACACCATGCATTGGACGAGAGGCGAAGTTGTCAGCTTGGCGAGTTTCCTTCAGACCAAAATGTCGCTAGCTAATTGCTTAGGGAATTAACTAGCCGAAGGTCCCATTTGACCAATCGATCTTAACCTAACCTTGAAGCCAGCAATCCTCACTCCAAAGCTAAAAGACGGTGACGCAGGGGCTGCGTAAACTAGGCAGATTTCTCAAGTGATCATAGGACACACTAGTGATCTCATCTCATCTAACTACGCACTCTCTAGTTCTATGTAAAAAAGTGGGGGGAGGGATTTTCGGAAGGCTGAAAAACAGAAAGCACGAATATCTCGGTTATATATTGGGGTTACGAAAAAAATGTATACAACAACAATTGTAGAGTATAAATAATTTAACAAGACTTATACTATAACATTTTTTCAATCCGACTCATAATTAACGTAATATTTTTTAATTTTCGACGTCCACCTTCTCTAAACTGCCCCAATTCCTAGTGGTCCAATTTTTCCGTTATTAGGTCTGAATTTGAGTGTTGACTAAAACGTGTAAATATCCAATATGGTATAGATCTAATAAAAATATTCTTGCGAAGAACGGAAAATCTTACTTGATAATATAATAACACAATGAATTTACATACATATTGCATAATAAAGGTCTCTTAAAACAATATTTCGTAGTTGAGCTTCGAATAAAATTGTTCATTGTAATAAGAGACTTAAGTAGGAGATGGGGTTTACTGAAAACTAGAAAATCCAAATATCTCGGTTAATGTACATATTAGAGAAAATATCTATATAAAACATTTATAGTTTATTAAATGTACAATAACATTGGATTTGTACAGTATTTCGAATCTAAGTATAATAACGGAGATATTTTGAATTTCGGAATTTCCCCCCTCCCGGTCCGATTTTAGCCGTTAACTAAAACCCTAGAGCGGTAACAGACTAATATGTATATATATAATTTGGAACCGACCTCATTTTCTTCATCGCCTAGGTAGGATCGATGGACATTAGAGTAACTTTACGAAAACCGCGTCATGAGTACGACCACCAAAGGCTTCCTTCTACCCTTATTAAATTGTCTAAACAAAATGTTTTAATTCATTTCAAAAGTTTGTTTGAAATTGATATAAAATATCTCTATTCCATTGCATTGGATTGACAAATGTCACAGAACCTAAGTTATAGATCTTTTTATGATGTTACTAATACCTGGGGAGAAATTTGTAATTTTAGGTTATTTTTGTTCTCATCTTATCTCACACCCCCCTTAATTGATTTTGAACTGAAGAGCAGGTGCACAACAACCCCAAATATGAAATTTTAACAACAGCGGTTTTGAGTTATGCAAAGTATTTACATATGTAAAGGCGTCACCACTAAACTGATCAAAATTGGTTCCAAGGGGGTCAAAACGAATAGTTCAGTTGAGAACTGAAAAACAAAATTTTCCGCCATAAAAATACTGCTTTTACTTCGCACATGGGAGTAAAATCAATCTACTAACAGTTACTTAGTGAGAACTGTAAAGAAATTTAATTTTTACAAATGTAAATTTAACTAGTTGACTGATTCAAAATGATTGTTACTCCTGATCCTCGAAACGTTGGGTAGGTTACACATGTGAGCGGTATTTCTGAGATGACCGCAAGTAATCTGGAGGCATTATAGTTTTATGAGGTCAATGGTTTGACATTGTTGAAAAAGAAAATTGTATAAATTTACGTGTGATGAGAATCTATAACCACCTGTTTTCATCTCAGATGAGAATAAGTAGGATAGCCATTAATTTTGCATAAAGTATTTGACAGCCTTTCCTTAATCTTAAGGAGCCTCAAGAGGATCCTCAGAGTCACGAATTGTGATTCAGGTAGAGAAAGTGGCTCGTTATGTGCTTGTGCGTTGAGAGGTCATGCTCACAATCCATTCTGCTTTTCTCACAATCCATTGTGCTTCACGAAGTGTGAGCATTGTCATTCGAAGCACAACTCCTCCTATTATAGTCTCCGTAGAACATTTCTCAACTTGAACAAAACAGCCCTAAAACAGTTGGCCAAACTTGTCTTCTCGATATAGATGAAGCCCCGAATAATTTATACACACCGCATCCTAGCTCTCCGCCACAATACAACTTCGTCATTTGTCCAATTTATCAATCCTCAAAAAGCTTTTGTTCGAAACCCTCTTATTCAAATTTCTCAAATTGATAATGTGGCATTTAGAAAATTTTAGTTCGTGTATATAGAATCACCTGAATGGACCTTTTCCCATTTGACTGTTTTATGATGTGCTGGTATCTCAGAATAGAACCTTTTTTTTTCCTTTTATAGACCATGTTATATCTACTTAATTAAATGATAATGCAAAAATGTTGCCGTGTTGTATGCAGATATGGTTATTAAGAAAAATAGAACTTTAGCTGATTACCACTAAGCAAATGCTATGCTCTTCAGATCAACTTCCAGGACGTAAAGACACTGATGATGATGCACTGCCTCGAAAACGCTCTAACTATCACTTGAATGAATTGTAATTGTGGATTTGTGACCTTTTAATTCAACCAGATAATTGACCGAGCTAATTGAGTTTCTTCATAAAGCATATTAAATGAATGCCAAAAGCAATAACCATTTCAACATACATATGGGTAATTTATCTTTGTACATATTTCTATATACGCATCTATCCATTATGTGGTTACACTGTATACACACACCCAGAAGAATTCAATTGGTTGATTTTTACTATATGAACTAATTTGCTGATTTTTTTACTAAATAATTGCTTAAATATTGTTACATAAGTATTATATCCTACAGCATTATTATAACTTTCAAAATGACTCATATTTACGTTTAATGAATGTTGACAAAATTATTTTAATTTTTCGAATTAAAGATAAATGAAATATGTTCAAAACTGGGGCACTTCATCAGTATCGAAATTCTAATAGAAAATTTACGGAAATTTATTATCTATTAATAAAAATTACTCCTGTTGTTGACGTAATACCAATAATTGAACCCTCTATTTTTGAAATATCATATTATTGAGAGGGAATTAAAGTTAATGTGTAAAATCAAACCCAAAACACGGGCTCTGCCAACTTCAAAAAATGAGAGTTAATGCACGCCCGGCCTCGGAAAACGCTACTTTTAGATCCGTAATCAAGTTCGCAATACGCAGGACCACCGCTGTTTCCACTGAAGTCCAAATATCTTTAAAATTCCAGTAAATGTGTGTAATATACTAATAACTGTTCTACCTCTAACAGCATGTTTTGCAATATCAATCAACTTAGGAAACTCACAATATACCGGGGTTATGATCAATATCCTGGAAATATGCATTTATTTGGCTGTATGGCTGGCAAGAAACACCTGATGAATTATATTGAAATCCAAAAAAATCCTTTTAAATACTACAAACTTTGGAAATAACTCCATACTCCTCAAAATCTTATATGGATAAGTTGTTATTGAGTAATGAGCAGATTGAAAATGGGCATGCTCGAAGATGACACGATCTTTCTGAAAGGCATTTACAAGTGCACAAGATAATGAAAGTAAAGCAGAATTAAAAACTACCTACGAAAGAAGGAAACAGAATACATTTCCCTATCGACGAATTGAAAAAATAGCAAAAATAATGAAAACAATATTTCAAGACAGGTAGGAAATTTTCTTTCAAACATCACAAAATCCAAGGTCAACTCCCACTTCTGTGAAGTGTAGAGATGGGGCAATATTAATAAATTGGAAGTTGAATACATAAAAAAGAAAAAAAGATTATCTTAGATGTTATTCTGGTGGAAAAAAATACCCAATCTAAAAGTTCGCCCAGAAATTGAAGCTGAAATGTATCCGAAATGTAGCTTAGTTTAAGTAAATTGGTCTAAAAAAGTTAGGATAGCATTTACGAAAGGCAATACTATACCAAATCTGGGAGCCCAAACTTTTTTGGCACCCAAGCTGATTTGCGCTAACAAGCTAAAGTTTTATTTGCTCGAGAGTATATTTATCCTCGTTCTTAAGAATGAAAGATTAAAAAACCTAGCAATGACCTGCTTCCTGCAGTTCTTCACAATAACACACCTGCAGACTTGAGTCTACGTTAAAATTGAATTTCTTATAGGATTGAAAATTGAACACTACTATTACGAGTTTAACATTTTTGACGAAGGTGACGCTAATACTCTTATAGGTGTCGCTATAACCTTCATTACTAAAAAATACATATCATTCTTAAAACCTCACTGACAAGTGGGTAGGACGAGTAAACGGCATTTTAAAACCGTTTTCTCCAAATAAACCAAATTGATTGTGCTATTTGTATAAGGGTTGCTCTAAGGTACAGCGGGCGCCCAGAAGGATAGAAAAAAATTAGAAATAAGAGAGGATAGAATTAAGAGAGGGAGAGGGAAGAGTTCTATAGAGAAGGTAATTTGCAGGCTTGATAGGCCCAATCTCTAGTCGAGAGATTAACCATTCATACTGAGCGAAGGTTCCTGGATTGGCCCTCAGGAAGGCCCTTTTATTCTATCTAGTAATTTAGCCAAGGCCTTGATTAGTTTCTATAAAACAGCTGGTCAGCCGTTTTATCATTCCGACATCTATTATCAAGATAATTAATTATATTGATTATTCGAGTTCTACTTCCTCAGACATGGCACGCTTATTTTCTTCCCTCAATTCAAGTTTAATGATCCCAAATAAAGTACTCCAAAGTATATTTAGAAAGAAAAAGGACCGTAATTCAGGGACTGCGTAAACTAAGCGGACATCTCCTGCTAGCAAACACATTAGTAATGCCATCTCACAATGATTTTTTTAATTCTAAGGACAAATCCGATGGTTAGAAGTGGGGCTGAAAAAAAGAAAATAGAAGCTTAATATTCAAGCTACGAAAAATATATAGAACAAAAATTGTAGTACATCAATAACTTAACAAGATTGGTTCTATAACATTCTTCCATCCAATTCATAATAATGAGGATATTTTGAATTTAGGAATACCTCTCTAAACCTTCTTATTCCGGGTTGGGCCTCAGACATTAACGAATTTAATGATTGAAAGAAACGGTGAAATATAGATCAACTAAGCATGTTCGAGTAAAGAACCTAACATCTTAATTGATGAGTATGTTTCTCATTATAAAGGTCCGCTTTGAACAAAATTTGGCATTTAATCTTGGGATAATATGTTGTAAGATACATTAGTCTAATGTTAACGTGCTAAGACTAAAACTGGGAATTTACTGATGGCTGAAAACTAACAAATGCAAGTATCTCGGCTAATATTCGAGACCGAAAAATAGTATACAGACCTATATTTATAAAATGTCGGTCACTCAGGGGATCCGTAAACTATGCAGATTTCCCCCGTGATATTTAACAATAGATAAATACTGGTAATACAATAGAACTGTCAACATCAAATGAATAAATACAAACGATAATAAGAAACCTCCAGACGGGAAGCACCTGAAACGAAAACAAACAGGTGTGCCTACTTCTGACAGGAAAGAAAAACAATTACAGAAATATGTCAGAATAAAACATATTAGTTTTATTGAAAAATATTTACTATATCTAGTACTGTAATTTATAATGGATCAGAATAATTTTTATCTCAATCAAACAAATTTTAGTACTCGAAGAACTTAAGAAGGGGGGGGGGTCACGAAAACATATTTGCATTTATCTCGTATAATAAAGGTCTCTTGAAAACAATTTATGGTATTTAAGCTACGAATAACCTGGTTTATTACATAAAAGAGTATTGTTTATGAAACATGAGTAGAAGTGGGGCTTTGCTGAAAGCTGAAAGTTGAAAGAGAATAAACGCATAGAACAATATTTATATTAAATTTAATTTTCAATAAGATTGGTTCTATACAATTGTTTGATCCGACCTATGGTAACGAAGATATTTCGAATTTTCGAAAATACTCACCTCTATCCCCCCCCTCCCCCTGGTCGGATTTCAGCCGTTAACGAACTTGGTCTTTCTTTTTACATGAAACGTCTAAATCGAGTTTGGTGACGATCAAACAATAATTGCGACCGCTAGAGCGGTAACAGACAAATATATATATATATATATATATATATATATATATATATATATATATATATATATATACAGTTTTCAACGGACCTCATTTTCGTCAACTCCTAGGTAGGATCGATGGACATTTGAAGAAAAATTTCGAAAATCGCGTCATGAGTACAACCTCAATAGCTGATTTCCCTTAAGGGATATCTGCTAATATCATAAAACACACGTTTTCACAGCTGACATTGTTTTACATACACCCAAATTAGAACTAACAATAGAAATAAAGTTAAATTATGAACTGCAAGATACAATGAATTAATTTTGACTATTTTGGGGGAGAAAAGAAAATAATAGCAAAAATGAAGCAAATGGTTCAAAAACCATGGTAGTAAAAATAAAATATTTAATCAATTTATTAATTTTATACGGCGTTACATAAATTCAAGAGGTGCTGCAATAACTTAGTAGATTGCCCAAGTTTTGGTCAAATGTTCCATACCCACCAACCACTCTCCTTTTCACTTGTAGTAATAAGTGTTTTGAAACAAGAATTGAAAAAAAAAAAACTCGATATGAGAAGTTTATTGATTTCGTATTTCAAAGTGAAAGAGGATTGAGAGTTTTATGGAACCTGCATACTAAAATGAGTTTAAAACGTGTTTATTATTCGAGATACATAAAAAATAAATAGGATAATATTTATATATTAACATATGAGAATTTAAATTTAAAAAAGTCCGTCACGCAGGGCTGCGTAAACTAAGCAGATTTCCCATGTGAAGTTGTACAATAGAGAAATCAGTCTAATAACCACTGTAGTAGTAAGAAACCTCTAAACCTAAAACATTATTTAGGGCGTGATAACCCAGTAGTTTCTAGCCCCAAAAAACAGTTAACCTAACCTCTAAACCTATTCACGAGGGACGGATAGTTATGGAAACGGCCAGCAGAGCTCTCGGTGGAAAGTCAGAACAAAGCCTACTGGTGACCACACGCAGAATACAAATGCAAATATCTCGGTTAATATTCAAGATACAGAATAAATGTATAGAACAATATTTATAGTAAATTTAATTTGCAATAAGATTAATTCTATACAATTTTTCGATCCGATGCATAATAACGGAGATATTTCGAATTTTCAAAAATTCCCTCCACTAAACCCCCCCCCCTTCCCACTGGTCCGATTTCAGCCATTAACGAACTTGATCTTCCTTTTTACATTAAACGATTAAATAACAACTTTGGAAGATCAAACAAAAACCTTTTTTCAAAAATCGCATAATATATATAACCTTATATATATATATTTATATATAGAAAAATCTGTTCTCAGGAATATGGAGAACAAATTTCAAATAAAGTAATGACAAATCAAGTAAAATACTTTTTCAATGGCTATGGATATCATTATTGGAAATCTCGTATTTATTCCCATGATTTAATTAAATAACGTAATTATCAATCTTCCTTATTTGCGTCCCTTAGCCCAAATTGTCACTCAAATATCATAAAACAAATATTTTTTTCACAAAACGGATATTTTTAAATTGCCAAATTAATCATTTATTAAGCAAGGCTTACATTTTAGTTGTTCCTGTCAACGGAGCTTGTGCTTGAGATAATTTCCCGGCTGTAGACTGGAAGGATATCCTTGGATTAGAATGACGGATAGATCCCCAGGATTAGTAATGACAGATGTTGCAATTACACCGACTGTCACCTGATATCTCTAGTTAGCATTGCTACTACATGAGTCCGGAATATCTACCTGGCACTGCTTCACTATCTTGAACACCGTTGTTTGTCTTGTAATATGGCAAACATAAATCTTGGTAATAAAGCAGTTGATCAAACTAACGTTATTATTCAGCATTGGCAAATTCTTTGATTATTGTGTACAAAAGGATTATCTACAAAACAAATATTTATTATGAGAAGAGTGCATTCATTTCTCATGTATGAGGAGTAAGCAATTTCTTTTTCAAGTTCAAATATGGAATCCAAAGAATTGCAAAATGTTAAATATATGTTTTATTTGGAAAATCCAAACTATTCATAGATAGTAAGTACGTTAATGATATTTACTCACATAACTTGTGGAATGGTGTTTAAAAATTTCCTATTTAAAATTAACCACACAACGAACAATGTATGAATTAAATTGGTATAATAGTCTTAATAAATACTCCAAATAATATTATGTTTTAGTACTTGGTTCACATGGCTATAATAAATAAAAATGTATCCAGATACCAATTTTTATCTGATGTAGAACATACCAAATGCGAAATTGGCGTGATGAGGTTGACAACAGGATATGTAACAGCAGGGTAGTTGGATATATTTAATTCAGTTGTATGTTCAAGCAATTATACAGATACATTCAAATATATATAATAGAAAGTAAGTGGTCTTTTCGGGATGCACACCCGTTGATCTATTTCCTTATTACCAGATTTCCCTTAAGGGAAATCAGCTATTGTGGTCGTACTTATGTCGCGAGTTTCGAAAAATTTCTTCAAATGTCCACCGATCCTACCCAGGAGATGACGAAAATGAGGTCCGTTCAAAATTATGTATATATATATATATATATATATATATATATATATATATATATATATATATATATATATATATTTGTCTGTTGCAATGTTTGCTTGATCGTTACCAAACTCGGAATTTAAACGTTTTATGTAAAGTAAAGATCAAGTTCGTTAATGGCTGAAATCTGACAAGTAGGAGGGGGGGGGGTATAGAGGAGGGGAGATTCGAAATATCTCCGTTATTATGCGTCGGATCGAAAAATTGTATAGAATCAATCTTATTACAAATTAAATTTACTATTAATATTGGTCTATACATTTATTCTGTATCTTGAATATTAACCAAGATATTTGCATTTGTATTCTGTGTGTGGTCGGCAGGAGTCGGCTATGTTCGGTACTTTCTCTGGCGACCATTTCCGTAAATACTCCTCCCTCGTGAATAAGTTTAGAGATCCCTTACTGCTATAGTTGTTATTAGGCAGATTTCTCTACTGTAAAACTTTACGTGGGAAATCTGCTTAGTTTACGCAGCCCCTGCGTGACGGACTTTTTTATAACTGAATCGTGTCAATATTTCTGGAAAAACATTAAACATTAAAAAAAAATAATAAATATTTGATTTCAATGAGTACCAAAAGATAGTTTCCACTTTCCGATTAATGTAACTAATAAATGGTACTAAAGTTAAAATGAATAAATTTATTTTTATGTGTGATTTGGTGGACTTATTATTTTTAATTTAAATTAAATCTTTGCTTCTTTAATATATTTATTCTTTGTTCTTTTTTACATACACCCAAATTAGAACTAACAATAGAAACCATGTTAAATTTTGAACTACAAGATACAATAAATTAATTTTGACTATTTTTGAAGAGAAAAAAAAGATTAACAGAAATAAAAGAAATGATTCAAGATTAGTAAAAATGAAATATTTAATCATTTTTTTAATTTTATACGGTGTACATAAATTCAAGAGATGCTGTAAAAACTAAATAGATTACCCACGTACTGGTACATGTTCTGTACTCACCAACCTCTTTCCATTTCTTCCGTAGGAAGAAGTGTTTTGAAATAAAAATTGAAATACAAACTCGATATGAGATGTTTAGTGATTTCTTAACTCTAAGTATTAGAGGAATGAAAGTTTCATGGAGGCTGCAAACTAAAATGTGCTTATAACTTGTTTATAATTTGAGATACATAAAAAATTAATAGGATAATATTTATAGGATAACATTTGCAACATGATTGGTTATAGACAATTTATGGAATATTCGATTCCCTCAAAACATTGAATCTCACATCTCCATGGTCCAATTTCAGCCTTTAATTTTGATCATATTTGTTTTGCCATGGATCAGTTAAATATAGTGTATGGTATTGATTAGGAAAAAATCACGCAGTACAGAATGGAAAATCTGAAGGAACGACGTAAGACTGAAGAAATTTGAAGATTTCAATTAGTAAAAGTATATTATTTTTTAGTTTTGAATAGTACGTTTCATGATATATCCTCTTATGCTAATATGAGATGAGAAGAAGTAGAAGATGGAATACTGGAGACTGACTACTAACAGTTGCAAAAAATCCCACTTAGAATTCGAAACACAGAAAGAATGTACAGCTGAAATGAAACTGCCAAAACAGTGAGTTTATGAGTATATGGTTATCTAAAATCATTTCAGTAATTTCGTGTTCATCGTTTAAGTCTGTACTTTACGATTGTTAAAAATTATTGAGTATTGGTATAAACCTTTTGACATAATTCAATATTGGAGGTCATGGTAGAACGACTTGTTTGCAAGTTGAAGAGCAAAAAGTGCATATAATCTGATATAAATTGCATTTTAAATTTTGCTGGCCCTAGTGATTTTAAATTTAAATGTTAAATTTCATATATTAATTATCTGAATTTTTAGGTCATGGACTAATGCCATATAGTTAGACGTTCTTTATATCATGGAGTACGGTCTTGATTTTCCAACGTCGTCTTATCTCATTAGTTTTTATCTTTAAACTTTTAATGTATTACAACTCTTGATTGATAGTTTGAGGTGGTCCAATAAAGCTGAAAAGAATACGCCTCTAAAATAAATCGTATCGCAAATTATCAATTTTTTATTTTATAAATTAATTTTCCCGCTAATAAAAAAAGTATCCCAACTACCGCAGTTCTCTTAGAATAATTTTAGGTATTTCAAAATAATTTTTGATTATATTATGACAATCGGCGTACGCTGTTGGCATTTAAATTATTATGGTGGAAATTGAATAACAATTATATGATATCATTTCAATAGAGACCATAGAGCGACATTTCGAGATAATTCTAATCTCATTAGATTTGGGGCTCAGGTTAGCCATGTGAGTTAAAGCTTAGCCTTAATCTCACATGTTAAACCTAGAGTGGCGAGTTCGATTCTCGCCTGGGCAAAGGAAATTATTCTGTAACGGAATTCATTAAACTACATCCTACATCCCACCCTGGCTAGAAAATGGTGGTAACCTGTAGATAACCCGTCCCAATTAGCCTGAGTTGCAAAAAGTGGACGTTAATAAATAATTTTAGATTACGATGCTATAGTGGAGCTTATTTTAAGAAGGATGAAAATATTTATTTGATTAGTGCTCATAATGTTTCTTATATATCAATAATGATTCTAGTATTTTTTTTTAATCCTTTCATTTATGAACGAACAACTATTACTTGAGATGCTGCTGTTTGAAGTGTCGAACTAAAAGCTTGATAAGACCTTACTTGTACAATGTTTAGTAATTTAGACCTAAACTAAACGACAAATGTCCGTCGATGAAAGGCTAATTACGTAGCCAAAAATGTGGTTCGGTTAAAAAAAAAAAATACAGTATTCAGTATTTTGAGGTACAATTTGTAGTATTTTAAATTTTGATTGTTCAATTTTGTTTTTTCAAAATAAAAAAAAACCATAAATTATTTTACTTTTCGTGGTCAAGAAATTTCAAATATTTTCAGGTGTTCAAAATATTGGAGCCTATACCACAACCAGCAGCATAATTTATCAATCATCAAAAGGTATGTTAAATTGAAATATATATATATTTTTGAATCTGGTGTCTAAATATAAATTCTAAATTTTGCTATTGTACTTAAATGTGTTTGAACTCGACTTAAATTCATATAATTATGATTTATATTTTAAGGGCGATGGCTTTGTATTTGCTAAATGAAACTATTAATTATGCTTAACTCCTATGGCACGACTGATCTCATCTATCCCAATTAAGCGAATTTATCGTACACATAGAAAAAGTCTGTCACGTAGAGGCTGCGTAAACTAAGCAGATTTCTCTCGTGAAGTTTTACAATAGAGATATCTGCATACTGCTAACACTTACATCTTGAATAAATACAAACGGTATTGAGAAATCTTTCAGTTAATTTGAATAAGCTCCCAACAGAAATCGTCTGAATTTTAATCATAAAAGTCTGCCAACCACTCAGAGCTGAACAGATTGACAGACATGTTCTTCACCCGAAAGAAAAACAATTACTGAATTATATCTGAATAAAACATATTAATTTTATTGAGAACTATTTATTATATCTAGTACTGTAATTTATAATGAATCAGAATAATTTTTATATCAATCACTCATATTTTAGTAGTCCATGAACAAAAGAAGGGGAGGGGTCAACAAAACGTATTTGCATATATATCCCAAAGTAGAAGCTAACACCATTTCTCTACACCAATTTTACGACAGCCAAACAGTTAAGGAATCGCGAGAACAGAACCAACAATAGCCGAATATGAAAAATGCAAATATTTAGGTTAATATTCAAGACATATACAGAAGAAGCACCTTATTGGATTTCTGTTTATTTAAATATTTGATTAATATGCCTTGTAAATTTCTTATTTTAATGATGTTGTTCACAGATTATTGTTTGTTTTTAATAATGTGAATATTTTCTTTTACTTCCGCTTGGTTACGTTTTTGCCATTTTACTAATATTTCTACCTCGTCAACATTAAATATAAGTTTATATGTCAAAGAATAGTAGGCCAAAAATGTTCTATTTTTTAAATTATCGACATTTCTACTATGCCATTGCAACCTTTTCCTAAAGTTGCCACTATAAAAAATATGTCACAGGCAGAGCAGTTTATTTGATAAACATTATATTTTGCTTCCTTGTCTTTTAATGCATCATTTATCGATCTGAAACTTTTACTGATTTTATCCCCATATGTCCATGATATTGGTTCTACTCCCTTATAGATTTTCTTAACTTTCTTTACTATGGTTGGTTTATATATAAAAGGGATAAACTTCTTTAGTTGGTCGTTGTCTTGTATTTTTGTGGATTTTCATACTGAATGTTACTTTTTTGGTATAAGTGTTTCGACGACACAGAAAGTATTCGAACCTACAACTCTGGTGTTACTATGTGAGATTCAGTCCAAGGCTTTAACTCACATGGCTAACCTGAGCCCCCAATTTAATTTTATAGTAGTATACTATTCTCTTGAGAATCCTTTCTCTGAGCTATTCAAGAATTCCCTTTTTAAACTGAGAGAAAGTGCCACGGCTTTTCTTTTAAACTTTTAGAAGACTACACTACACCATTTGAGAAAGCTTCTTCATCTTTGAATATTATTCCTCTACTTCTTTGCACAGTTCAAATAGATGAAACTTTTTTTCTAGAGCATAATTAATGTATAATTATATACGTAATTAATATATATAATAATATATATAATTAATATGTAAGCATGTTAATAATTAATATTTAGCTGTATATTAATTAGACAGCCTTTTGCAATTACTAACTTACTTTTTCGGTACTATATATTAATAAAGTATATGATATGGAAGTCCAATAACTTCAATTAATATCAATATTTAGATGGCATTCGTAATGACACTGAGTCGGTAAAATTTGGTTTGACATAATAAAATAAACCATCTCTATTATAAAAAAAAAAAAAAAAAATTGAATTGTGTATATGGTCCAAACAAGCTGTGAAGAGTAGCTTGTAACAAGAGCTTCAAGAAGGCTTGTTATATTTTCATCTTAAATTAACGAGCTCAAGAACCATGAAAGTAAAAGATGAAAATTACTTTTGATAAAAAATAAAAAAGAAGACGTTATGAGCCAATTCAATATTGGATTATAACTGACAATGTTATAGCAGATTCGGTTTACAGATGATTTAGTGTCGTGTTGCTGGGTCAGTTATGAGCTAATTAAGCAACTATAATTTACTCCCACGTGTTAACTTAAGGGAAATCAGCTATTGAGTGGTACTCATGACGCGATTTTCGAAATATTTTCTCAAATGTCCTACCAAGGAGATGACGAAAATGAGGTTTGTTCAAAATTACATATATATATATATATATATATATATATATATATATATATATATTATATATAAATTTGTCCGTTAACGCACTAATGGTCGCAATTTTTGTTTGCTAGTTACCAAATTCGATATTTATACGTTCTATGCAAAAAGACAGATCAAGTTCGTTAACGGCTGAAATCGGACCAGTGGAAGCGGGGGTGTAGAGGGGGTTTATCAAAAATTCGAAATATCTACGTTATTATGCATTGGATCGAAAAATTGTATAAATCCAATCTTATTGCTAATTACATTTATTATAAATATTGTTACATACATTTATTCTCTATCTTGAATATTAACCGAGATATTTGCATTTTTATGAAGTCTGTGGTCGGGTATAGTTCGGATTAGATCGGCCATTTTCGTCAGTACTCGGCTCAGGTGGAAGCTTCTTCTAACCTTACCGGTCGTTTATAACCTTACCTTACCTTCATTACTTTGTGTGATTTATGCAAATACGGTCTGTTAATCCGCCCCCCCTTCTTTAGTTCTTGTACTACTAAAATTTGAGTTATTAAAATATAAATTATTTTTCCCCTAAGGAAAATCTGCTAATAGGTACAGGTTCGATCACCGCCAAGGGAGAATATTAGTTCACGAGGTTAGCCAACAGAGCGCGGAAGTGTCACGCTGCTCATGGACCAGCGGGAATCTGAAGAGTATATAAATCTGACAGCCCTTCGGGATGACTATCGATAATGACTCTCTTAGTTCCCGTCTACAGGCAGGCTGCCAGCATCAACTAGCAACAGAACCTCCAGATCTATTGGCGTCTGGAGGCTATTCATTCCAGGCCCTCCTTGGAACGAGGGTTGTTACCCGAGTTGACCACTCACTACGTAAAAACTGTGCCTCGAGCATACCTACATCTACATGTAATCTTGCTGTTTATTTAAACAATTGATGAAAATGTCCGTCACCCAGGGTCTGCGTAAACTAAGCAGATTTCCCATGTGAAGTTTTACAATCGAGAAATCTGCAGTCTGGTAATACAAGCCCACCATGAATAAATACAAACGGTAATAAGAAAAGTTTCAGTTAATTTTAATAAATTCCCAATTGAAACGGCTTCTGAATTATAAAAATAATTTATATTTTAATAACTCAAATTTTAGTAGTACAAGAACTAAAGAAGTGAGGGGGTGGCGGATGATCAGACCATATTTGCATAAATCGATGGCATTTGAGGAAGTTTTTCGAAAATCGCGAAATGAGTACGACCTCAATAGCTGATTTCCTTTAAGGGAAACCTGCTAAAAAATTGAAATGAATCCAGTTCCCTATGCTCTGCTACATTTGAACGATTTTTTTTGGATGATGTTCAAAATTTTCGTATATATTTTCTATTATTAAAAATTTCCATTTGCATTCTATGAAGAGCTATTACCATGTTTTTAACACACGATATAATAATAGCATCCTTATAATATTTAGGCAAGGATGGTAGTCGAGTTAATTTTTAATTTTCGTATATATTTTCTGTTATTAAAAGTTTACATTTGCAATGTATGAAGAGCTATTACCATATTAATTGTCAATTATAATACACGTGGGAGTAAATTATAGTTGCTTAATTAGCTCATAACTGACCCAGCAACACGACACTAAATCATCTGTAAACCGAATCTGCTATAACATTGTCAGTTATAATCCAATATTGAATTGGCTCATAACGTCTTCTTTTTTATTTTTTATCAAAAGTAATTTTCATCTTTTATATTCATGGTTCTTGAGCTCGTTAATTTAAGATGAAAATATAACAAGCCTTCTTGAAGCTCTTGTTACAAGCTACTTTTCACAGCTTGTTTGGACCATATACACAATTCCAATTTTTTTTTTATAATAGAGACGGTTTATTTTATTATGTCAAAGCAAATTTTACCGGCTCAGTGCCTATACGAATGCCATCTATATCAATAACTTCAATATCATATACTTTACTAATATATAGTACCGAAAAAGTAAGTTAGTAATAGCAAAAGGCTGTCTAATTAATATGCAGCTAAATATTAATTATTAACATGCTTATATATTTATTATATACATGAATTACATATATAATTATATATTAATTATGCTCAAGAAAAAAAGTTTCATCTATTTGAACTGTGCAAAGAAGTAGAAGAATAAAATTCAAAGATGAAGAAGCTTTCTCAAATGATGTAGTCTTCTAAAAGTCTAAAAGAAAAGCAGTGGCACTTTCTCTCAGTTTAAAAAGGGAATTCTTGAATAGCTCAGAGAAAGGATTCTCAAGAGAATAGTACACTACTATAAAATTAAATTGGGGGCTCAGGTTAGCCATGTGAGTTAAAGCCTTGGACTGAATCTCACATAGCAACACCAGAGTTGTAGATTCCTTTCTTCGAATCCTTTCTGTGTCGTTAAAGTAGCAGTCAGTATGAAAATCCACAAAAATACAAGATCAGCTAAAATATAAGAAGAACTAAATAAGTTTCTCGAAATCGGGCCATTGGGAGAGGGGAGTTTCGAAAATTCGAAATATCTCCGTTACCATCCGTCGGATCAAAACATTGTATAGAACCAATCTTAGTGTAAATTTAATTGATTTTAAATATTGTTATATACATTTATTCGCTATCTTGAATATTAACCGAGATATTTGCATTTTTATTAAATTTGGGCCGATAACGGCCTTTTGCCGTAACTGTTCTGCTCTCGTATGAAGATTTCTCTATTGTATAACTTCACGTGGAAAATCTGCTTAGTTTACGCAGCCCCTGCGTGACGGACTTTTTTTATCTTGAGCATGCGGTAGTAGGTGTGCCCACATTTCAATATGGGATCAGGATGTATTCGTGGTAATTGGTGAATGCCCAGTTTCCTAGAGGACGAAAATTATTATTATTAATTAGAACTCCAAGTTTTCATAAGTAATACAGCTACAACTTTATTATAGCTCGTCAAACGGAAGCTGCTGGGAGCATAAATTTGCTCAAATAAAAATACAGAAGCGCCCCGGCGTATCCCAAGAGTAGTTTTCTTCAGCTCATGATAATTCAGGTATAACTAACATAGTTTGTTCTATCTCACATAAAGTTGGAGGGAATAACGTGAAACAGAATTCTCCAGCGAGGTATAATAACATTATTCTAATAGCAGAGCTATGCAAATGAAGGACGACCTAGATGGAAGAATCTAATTTGAAATTTCAAACCTAATAATTCGTACAGTCACCTTCTTGTAGCAACTGCCAAAGTTATGGACATCTTCTTGCACTACTCCTAAAGTTATGGACACCTTGTTCCCTGCAGCCAAGCTAGACTTTATTACAATTTAGAACAAGCTCTGTATTCAACCAAGCCTTGAATTCTAGTAGTCTGACTTTTACAGTGAACTTCAGCCAAAGTTCCTCGCCTTAATAATTTTCCTCTCTGCATTATTACTAACTTCATTTTTCAGTTGACAGCTCTCTTGACATCTGCAAAGGTTTTAAGAAGCTACTGGATAGAATAATCAATAGTAATTCAATTTTTTTTTTTAGAAAATATAGAATTCAAATGAGAATAAAATATCATTGTGACATTGAACATTTTGGAATATAGAAATAAAAAGTCTTCAAAGGTAGATAAATAACGCGGAAAGCTTTAACGTTTAGCAATAAACGCAAGTTAGTATCATTTAGCAATTATTCTGACTCATTATTAATTACAGTACTACATGTAGTAAATATTTCTCAATAAAATTAATATGTTATATTCTGGCATATTTCAGTAATTGTTTTTCTTTACGGTGTGAGACTGGCAGACCGGTTTGTTTACATTTCAAGCGCTTTCGGCAGATTATTGAAATGGACTGAAACATTTCTTTTTTCCGTTTGTATTTATTCACTTAATATTCCTAAGAGTGTTGATTTACCTGTATGTTGATTTATGTATTACTAAACATCATGAGGGAAATCTGCTTAGTTTACGCAGCCCCTGCGTGACGGACTTTATTGGATACGAATTAGCTGGTCAGGTTAGCCATGTGAGTTAAGGCCGTGCTCTTAATTTCACACGGCCTACCTAGAGTCCGTGGGCCCATTTGGGCAATAGGCATTTAGTGACGGACTCACTAAATGGTCCCAGCCTGGTTACAAAATTATGGTTACCTGTAGATAACTCGTCCTGATAAAAGTCAGTAGCACAAAGTGTCAGTAACAAAAACAATACAACAAACCTTAACATCATATGGAAATATCGGCCAAAATTATTATCAAATTAGGATATTGGTTTCTCGATAACACACTGCTCATCTTGAACAATTTATATTTGGAAATAAACAATATATGCACTTTTCAGATTTTATACGCACCATTTTCCTACATGATAAATTCTTATATATGCATTATATGTGACACACTTTGGTTAATGAAGGTAAAATATGATTTCCAGGAATTCTTCTTCGGTATACGTTGAATAGAAAATATTTGTACAACCAATCTTGATGACAATCAAACGTTATATTATTATTTTATTTTGGCTTTCTCTCGACCAAAATATTTGTTGATTTATTTCTTTATTTTTTTTTTAATTTTCAGTCTTCAAAACCCCCCACACCTTCCCATGTGATTTTCACAGTAGTCTATTATGTCCACCCCCCCTCCTCACAAGTCTTGTATATAAAATGGGGTAAAGAAATGTGTAGGAACATTAGAAAATGGCCTATGTCACCATTGGCACATGTCTTTGTGAAATCTTAGCAGGAGATAGGGTTGTGCATAGTTGACGCTAGCCCGCACAACATTTTATTTTGGCGGCCACACTGATGGAAAACTTCGTTGGGTGTGGTGTATTTTTTTTATTTGGGTTCCTAGATATTTGGAATCAAGATCTTTCACCTCATGGTATTTATTTCTATATAGCGAATCAATAATATAAAATGCATAGTATCGCAAACCGAAATCCATATTAAATTGTTAAATTCTTAATGCAAGGACGTTACATTAACCTCTATGAGATCAAGAGGGATTTCATCAAAGCCATTATCAACTTTATTGCATTTTAGAATTATCTAGGTGGTAGGAATGTTTTGATTTTTGACATTCTCATTCATACACACACTCAAACCAAAAACAAATACACGCGCACACATAATCATACACAATATAAATATATTGTCTGGTTATTCTACGCTCATTGTTTTTTATTCTGGTATTTACTCTCATTGTTAGTGGAAAACCCCTCCTTCATGTGAGTCATGTGTAACTCACATGGCATTGGGTTTATTGCAAGTGTTATGTCAAGAGTTTAGGGTTTGTTTCTCTCTGGAGTCATTAAGGTAAGTATTAGGGTAATTTAGTTAGTGTCACCACAACTCAGATACTATTATTAAATCCATTCCTTAGTCCCACAACTAGCTGTAAGAATAAAGGGATGTAGCCTGCAGATTAATCCCAATTCACATCTTTACAAATTAAAGCTATATGAGGCCACTTTGATTATAGTTGCAATGAAAACATTATGCGGATACTAAGTTTTAAAGTTTTCAAAAGATTAAGAATTTACCGAATTTTAGAATTATTTTTCTAACAATCGTTTTAAAATTACAATAATCTGCCTAAAATATATTATAGGTTATTTATTTATTTATATTTAGACAGACTGAAATTTCAAAAGTATTTTTCTTGGCCAACTGCAAAGCTCATTAAAACTCGTTACTTAAACTATTTTCCCTCAAGACGTTTAAAATTCAGAATACGTGAGAGTTTTCTTCAAAGTTAAAGTGAATTATTTTCTTTCTTTAGTTTTATTTTATTTATTTCACTGAGGATGGTTTTCCTTCCTTAACTTTGGTAGTTACACCTTTCAGATTTGTATTTCCTTGAGAAGTAGGTACATCCTAGTATTTAGGAGAACGCACCAGTCTTTTTCGTTGCTTCTATTTATACTGAGCACCTTCTGATACACAAACAGTTTTGATTAAATTTGCTAGTTTTGTAATATTCATTGTATTTGTAATATTTTTTTTTTTTTTTTTTTTTTTTCCAAATTCTTGATTAATTGTTTTACTATTTCTTTGTAGATTTTTTATATATTCTTCGTTTATTTTATTTAAACAAACGTTATTGAGAAGTTACGTTCTAATATTATTTTGTTTTTGAGTTCCATTTACATTTTTGAGTTCTAGTTCCGTTTTTGTGTTTCATTCAGTTTTTGTGTTTAATTTCGCCTTTTGTGTTCTATTTTTTTTATTCCAGTTCTGTTTTGAGTTGCGTTCCTATTTTTTCCCATTTCTGTTTTGATATCATCTCTGTTTTTCGTGTTTTCTCTCTGTGTTTTGATCCTTTTATGTTTTGTAAATCCTTTTATGTTTTGTGTTCCTTTTGTGTTCTGTGTTCCTTTTCTGGTTTGTGTTCCTTATCTGTTTTGTTTAATTTTGTTAATTTTTTTTGTTTGTATTGTTTTTTTGTTTTTTTTTTTTGTTGTTTTTTTTTAAAGTTACAAATCCTTTAGTTTAGTCTCCAATAAATAAATAATAAATAAATAAATAATATAATATTAATTCTGCATGAATTTGAAGTCAATAATCATTAATTTCTCCCGAAATTTAGAATGGTAGAGGAATTGGTTCAGTATGAATAAAAAGGCATTGTCCTCTACTAATGTAACACAACACTAGCGACACTCGTAGCGGAGAAGGCATTTTTAGCAGATTTCCCTTTAGGGAAATTACCTATTGAGGTCGTACTCATGACGCGATTTTCAACATTTTTCTTCATATGGCCATCGATCCTACCTCAGAAATGACGAAAATGAGGTCCGTTCAAAACTGTGTGTGTATATATATATATATGTCTGTTACCGCTCCAGCGGTCGCAATTATTGTTTAATCGTTACGAAACTCAATATTTAGAGGTTTTATGTAAATAGAAAGATCAAGTTCGTTAATGACTGAAATCGGAACAGGAGGGGCGGTTTAGAGGGGGAGAATTTCGAAAATTTGTAATATCTCAGTTATTATGCGTCTAATCGAAAAATTATATAAAACCATTCTTATTGCAAATTTAATGTTCTATAAATGTTGTTATTTACATTTTTTCACTATCCGTTTTCGGGATTCAGTAAACTCCCACTCCTACTCATCTGATATTAATAATATTCCATTATGCTATGAAGCACATTATTTGAAGCTTAAATACCAATTATTAATCTCATTGAACTTTTAATTTTTGAGTTAAATGAAAAAACGTGTTGCACGTGGGAAATATGCTTAGTTAACGCAGCCCCTACGTGACGGACTTTTTTTTTTATCCTGATCAATCATTAAAGTTACTATTTATAGTCAATTCTATTTATGCGTAGCGCAACGTTGAAAATTGTAGGCATTGCTCTTTTTTTTACTTTACTTGAAAATTTTTATTTAGTTCATTATTATGGGCTATTTTAAATCAGTATTTAGTATCACATGAAATAGCTAAAAATAGTCGAAGCATTTGTATTAATTTATTCGTGCTAATGGTATTGTCAGGTTTTATTCGAACAACATTATATAAATGAGATAATATATGGTGAAACACTATCTTGATATAGTTTAAACGCAAATGAGCGGCATTAGAAGAGAGAATAAAATTGTAATTTAACCAGATGAATGCATTTGAATGTACATTAAATGTAGCGATAATTTATTCTTTATTTATTCAGGCTGATACGGGAGTATGTCGGACACGGGGAGGCTGTAATTGATGACCGAATTAAATATTTAAAAGAGAGTGAGACGGAGAGACGATTAGAGAGAGAGAGAGTCGGAGAGAGAGAGAGAGAGAGAGAGAGAGAGAGAGAGAGAGAGAGAGAGTGAGAGAGAGAGAGAGAGAGTGAGTGGGGATGGAAGACGGGGTGATGCATGGCGTTAATAAAGGTCACCAACAGCTCCCCTGGAATTGTTAGTTTTTCTTGGTTTCGCTGGGACTCAGAAAAAAAAAAAAAAAAAAAAACTGGAATTTCATTTGCTCAGATGTAAAAATAATGAAGGTTCCAGTCATGAAGGACAACACCCTATGGCGACATCTATCTGCCAGCGGCGGAAACAACAACGTGGGTGTGAGGGAGCTAACGAACATCTAATGATAGATGCGGCTAGGGTAGATTAGTTTACATCAATCACTCAATTACAAAAAAATGTCTACTAAGTATTAGAGATGTAAAATGCTATTTGTAATTAATAATACCAACTCATCTCTCCCAGCTACTATAGTAATTGGAAAGTAATCTTTTAGATACTCGTGTATTGGACAACTAACCCACTATAACTATCCAAGATAATCTAAATCCACTGTCGTTTTAATTCATATCAACAGTGGGTCCTAAAATCCCACCCTGGCTAAAAAGGTGGTAACCTTAGAACAACTATTCCCGACTGTATGCCCTAAGTTGGAAAAGTACGTTAATATATTTTTAGGTTTCATTCATAACTACTAAACTTCCCAGCTAATCCACTTTAGCTACCGGATAACTATTGTACTATATCTAGCACAATAATAATACTAAAGAATTAGCCTTCCATTCCATACATCTAAACTTCCCCATTGACTAATCCACTTTAACTAAACTAATAACTATTGTACTATAGCTATCAAAATACTAATATCACACATCAATTCAATTTACATGAACACATTAAACTCCCCTAACTAATCCACTTTAGCTACCCGCAACTTATTCTATTATTCTAAAAAGGAATAAGCTACTCATACCGAATACAATAGCACTATTTCATGACAGATCTTAATCTCCCCCACAAAACACAGCTAATAGATAAGCAAACCAACTGAATTCTACAACCATCTCAGTATCAAAATACTAATATACATTGAAGATTCTCACTCATAGCATCTAAACTCCCCAGCGGTAATCCACTTTTAGCTAACTAACAACTATTTTACTACAGCTAAACAAATACATATATTGGATTAGGTTTCTGTTCATAAACAACTAAACTTCCCCCATCTAATCCACCTTAGCTACCTGACAACTATTCTACTATAGCTCTACTAAAGGAATTAGCACTAATATATTCTTAGGTTCCATTCATAATCTGTACTAAACGTCACCCAGCTAATCCACTTTAAGAATAGGACTAACAACAATGTACTAAAGCTATGCACAATACTAATATATTGTTAGAATTCCACTCATAAGTACCAAACTTCCCCAGCTAAAATCCACTTTAGCTAACAAACAACTATTCTACTATAACTAGCACAAAAATAATATAAGGATTTAGGTTTCAATTCATAAGTACTAAACTCCCCCAGACTAATCCACTTTAGCTAACCAGACAACTATTGTACTATATCTAATAAAGGAATAGCTACTAAAGACTTAAGCTGTATTCATAAAAACTAAACTCCCCCATCTAATCCACTTTAACTACCAGACAACTATTCTACTATAGCTATCAAAATACTAATATACAATTTAGTTCCATTCATAACAACTAAACTCCCCCATCTTTTTTTGAATTCCACTTTAGCTACCGGATAACTATTGTACTATAGCTAGCACAATAATAATATATTGTTAGGTTCCATTCATAAGTACTAAACTTCCCCAGCTAATCCACTTTAGCTACCTGATAACTATTGTACTATAGCTAGCACAATAATAATATATTGTTAGGTTCCATTCATAAGTACTAAACTTCCCCAGCTAATCCACTTTAGCTACCTGATAACTATTGTACTATAGCTAGCACAATACTAATATATAGTTAGGTTCCATTCCTAAGTACTAAACTTCCCCAACTAATCCACTTCAGCTACCAGACAACTATTCTCCTATAGCTAGCACAGTACTAATATATTGTTAGGTTCCATTCAAAAGTACTAAACTCACCCAGCTAATCCACTTTTTAGCTAACTAATAACTATTCTTGTATAACTATCACAATACTAACATACAAATAGGATCCACTCATACATACTAAACTTCCACAGCTAATCCTACACTTCATCATGTACACCCCTGATGGGATGTGTGAAGCCAGCTACGTTGGGAGGACAGAGAGGAAGTTACGGGTCAGGGCTAAGGAACACATGAGAGCAGGCTCAGAGTTTTATGCACACTGTAAGGAGCACAACCACCATGTGGAGACCACCGGATAAAATTAATTCATAGTGATGTTAGGGGTTATCTCTTGGACATTGTGGAGGCTATTGAAATAAAACTTGAAAAAGCCATAAATAAAGACAATGTAAATGTGCAGACTGACACAAACGCGTCTCTCATGTCCAGACTTGTCTCTGCCCCCTCCCTAGCGGCTTGGAACGATCCCCTTGGCCTCAGTGCATCGGCAGGGTTTAGCCTAGTAGCAAGTCTATAGGATCGCCCTACGCTCTGATGGTAATTTTTGCTTATAATATTATTTTAATGTTTAAATAGTAATTATTAATGTGTTATATTTTAATTGTAAATGTGTTTTTTGAATATAGGTGTTATTATTGTAAAAAATTGTATAATGTTATAGACGTTTTTGTTATATGACCAATTATGTAAAACATTTTTAACAACTGATTTTTAGACTCCTAATTATGGTGTTACATTGTTTTGTAGCTCTGAGGATGGGGATTTAGTCCCCGAAAGCGCTCAGCGTTTATAAGAAATAAAATTGAAAGGAGCCATAAAAAAGTTTTGTGATTAACTATTCATCTCCCTCACCACCAGCTAAAAATAAATATGATATATATATATATATATAGATATATATATATATATATATACAGTTTTGAACGGACCTCATTGTCGTTATCTCCTGGGTATGATCGATGGACATTTGAAGAAAAATTTCGAAAATCCCGTCATGAGTAAAACCTCAATAGCTTATTTGCCTTAAGGGAAATTTGCTAAAATACTAATATTCAAATAGGCGCCATTCATAACTACTAAACTCCCCCAGCTAATCCACTTTAACTACCAGACAACTATTCTACTATAGTTATCGTAATACTAATATACAATTAGGTTTTATTCATAACAACTAAACTCCCCCTTCCCCATGTCATTTAATTAGTTTATCTACAATATTAATGCAATCATCTACTACAGCTATCACATAAATAATACAATACAAAAATACTAACCTACTACAAACAGCTTTAAGACACCTATTTCAATATAGCGATTATACAATCATCTACTCTAGCTATGTGTAAACTAATTTGCAATTAGGCTTCATTAAATCAATTAAATATCTATAGCATAACCAATATACTTTTAGGTTTTAATAATAACAATTATTCTACAGTAGTACTTGACAACTTAAGGTGGTGGTCTTAATCCGTAAACCTAGAGTGGCGAGTTCAAATCCCGGCTGGACTATAAGAATTTATTTAGAACTCATTAAATAAAATCCTTAGTCCAACCCAGAATAGAAAAGGGTGGTAACATATAGATATCTCGTCCTAATTAACCATAGTAGCATAAATCTGGCGCTAATAAATAAAAAACCATGACAACTAATGAACTATAGATATAAAACTATCCCGCCAGAACCATTTGCTAAAAGCTAATCGCTATAGCTAATAGAAATACCATCCAATATTAAATCCTAATCAAGTATAATTTTAGAATCCCAGCCCTCTACCGCCCCCCCCCCTACTCCTGGAGATATTACAAACAATAAAAAATATGATATTTACTGTTAAATTACTGAACCTGTTAAACATCAGTTTAAAAAAATCCGTCACGCAGGGGCTGCGTAAACTAAGCAGATTTCATATGTGAAGTTTAGCAATAGAGAAATCTGCATACTGGTAACACAACACCACCCATAAGTAAATACAAACGGAAATGAGAAATCTTTCAGTTAATTATAATAAACTCCCAACTGAAACGGCTTCTGCATTGTAAGAATAATTTATATTTTAATAACTCAAATTTTAGTAGTCCAAGAACTAAAGAAGGGGGGGGGCTTATGAACAGAACGTATTTGCATAAATCTCACAAAGTAAGGAAGGTTAGGTAAGGTTAGAAACTACAGGTTAGGTTAAAAGCTTCCGCCAGAGCCGACTTACGAAAATCGGCCGAACTAACCCGAACAACACCCGACCACAGACTTCTTAAAAATGCAAATATCTCGGTTAATATTCAAGATAGAGAATAAGTGTATATAACAATATTTATAGTAAATTTGCAATAAGATTAATTCTATACAATTTTTCGGTTCGATGCTTAACAATGGAGATATATTGAATTTTCGAAAATCCCCCCTCTAAACCCCCCCCCCTCTGGTACGATTTCAGCCATTAACGAACTTGATCTGTTTTTTTTACATAAAACGGTTAAATATCGAGTTTCGTCACGATCGAACAAAAATAGCGACCGCGAGAGCGATAAAACACAAATATATATATATATATATATATATATATATATATATATATATATATATATATATATATATATAGATAGATAGATAGATAGATATATATAGATATAATTTTGAACGGACCTCATTTTCGTCATCTCCTGGGTAGGATCGATGGACATTTGAAGAGATTTTTTGAAACTCGCGTCATGAGTACGAGCTCAATAGCTGATTTCCCTTAAGGGAAATCTGTTAAAACAGAATGGCAGAGAAAAAATTTTTCGAGAGAAGAGGGTAACATCTTATGTCGTCATCGCACAACGAATTCGGATGTATCTTGCATAATAAAGGTCTAACAACATAATAAAGGAAAACAATACTAGGTGTTTGCCACTTTTAAAAAAAAAAAATAAATAAAAAATAATTAAATAAAAAAAGACAATAATAATATGAAATTAAACAGAGGATTGGACCGCTGATCCATCTTAGTGGCAAACATCTTGTATTTAAACTTAGAATTAAGTGGTTTGTGATATTACAGCTTATTGATAATGTGACATCTGTAGGAATGGGGGTTTACTTGAGATGAAAAATAAAAAAAAATCGTTCATATTCATGATAGAGAAAATATGTAAATAACTACATTTGTAGGCAATTAAACTTACAACAAGATAGTTATATATAAGTTTTTGATTTACGTATAATAACCAAGATATTTTGAATTTTCAAAGTTCTTTCCCTCTAAACCTCCTCCCACCCCTCCTACTGTTCCGATTTTAGCTGTTAACGAACTTGATCTTTAGCTTAACATCAATGATAACACATCGAGTTTGGTAACAGAGAGGTAATATATATATATATATATATATATATATATATATATATATATATATATATTGTTTTGCAAATTTTCAATGGAAATGCGTCCATCTTCGTCAGGCATAAATTTGATTTGAATGGCTACTTCAATTATCATATGTTTGGAGTTTTATTTTATTTCAGTATGGCTTTCCACGTTTCTTAAAGTATGACACTGTCCACGCAGTTTATAGTATTTGTCCTCTTATTTATTTCTAGGGCTTCCAGGACTAATCTTTTACCGAGGGGGTTCTCTTTATGTAAAACCTTTGTCTCGTCAAATGTACGTCAAGAGTACATTTGTTAAGTCAAATTTTACATAGAGAGGACCACCTTGGTAAAAGATTAGTCCTGGAAGCCCTAGAAATAAATAAGAGGACAAATACTATAAACGGCGTGGACGGGCGCATTTCCATTGAAAATATGCAAAACAAAACGCTAGAGCAGATAGCCGAAATCCTCACAATGACGATACTTCCCAGCGATGCAGCCTCAAAAATAGAATATATATATATATATATATATATATATATATATATATATACATATAATTTCGAAGGGAGACCATTTTCGTCAACTCTTAGGTAGGATTGATGTATGTTTGAGGAAATCGTTCAAAACTCGCTCCAAGAGTACAACCTCAATAGCTGATTTCCCTTAACGGAAATCTGCTAATAGCTACCTGATAACTAATATAATATAACTTGTGATTGTAGCAACTAATCTTAGATAACTTATCTACTAAATCTATTAGACAACTAATAAATATCTAATCCACTGAAAGTTTTAATCCTGAAACTCATCAATAGTTATCGATAAAATAATAATAATCATAATGAGTTTCATAAATAACCATAAAATCTAATATAAAATAGCCACCGGATAACTATTACACTATAAGCTTTTAACAATAACAACCAGACATGAAGCTATAGGCCATCTAATCTACTGTAGCAATTACTCAACTAATCCACTAAAGCTATTCCACAAATAATCTAATATTATTATTAGGCAACTATAGCTATCTATCAGAACTAATATATTATCAGGTATTATTAATAACAATTAATCACGACAAGTGATTACTCTATTAACGCAATTATACAATTACCCCACTATAGCTGATTTCCAATTGATCTATAACATGTATCAAAATGTCATTTATTAAAAGCCACTTTATGCTACAACAGTGATCCGATATCTACTGGCCCCCTTCCTATTCTAGTTATTAATGGCTCAGCCCGTGTGCTTGGGATAGCCATACGTCGTGAAGATGTTAGGTTTTTTACACCTACAAAACTTCAAGCAAAATCGCGATTCTTGAGTGAGAGAGGAGAATTTATTTTTTTAGTAAAATATTACTACATAGGAATCTTCCTGGCTGAAATGGTGGTAACCTATACGTATATTATCTCGATTATGTTTCAATGAAAATTAATTTCAAGTTGTCAAAAAAAGATCATCCACTTCACTGAAAAAATCTATGGTCCTACTGCTGAGTTTTTGAAAGTTACATATCTGCTTGACGACTATAGTTAAGTTATTTGTATCATTTCTACAGTAAGGTTCTGGTATTGTTAGAGTAGGGAGTTTGATTCCCGCTGGGCATCAGGAGTTTATTTAGTGACGAACTAATTAAATAAAATCCTTATTGCTACCCTGGCTAGAAGGGTGGTAAACTTTAGATATATCCCCTGGGAACGTCCACCAGAGCTAAACATTCCATGGAGACAATACCACTAGAGCTAAACATTTCATTACAATGTGTGCATCAGGACAAAAATGTCATTATAATCTGTGTGAGGGCAAATTACAATTGAGGAAAAATATTTCATTAAAAACGATTATCGGGAAAAATATTTCATGAAAAACTACCATCAGGGCTGAACATTAAATTAAAAAGTGGCGTCAGGGCTAAATGTCATTGATAATTACCATCACTGATAAATATTTCCTAAAAAAACTAGCATCAAGGCTAAACATTTCATTACGAAACTAACATCAAGGCTGGACATTAAATTAAAAAGTGGCGTCAGGGCTAAATGTCATTGATAATTACCATCACTGATAAATATTTCCTAAAAAAACTAGCATCAAGGCTAAACATTTCATTAAGTAACTACCATCAGGGCTAAACATTTCATTAAGTAACTACCATCAGGGCTAAACATTTCATTAAGTAACTACCATCAGGGCTAAACATTTCATTAAGTAACTACCATCAGGGCTAAACATTTCATTAAGTAACTACCATCAGGGCTAAACATTTCATTAAGTAACAGGATCAGGGCTAAACATTTCGTTACCATCAGGCTAATTTTCATTAAGTATAACTACCATCAGGGCTAAACATTTCATTAAGTAACTACCATCAGGACTACCATCAGGGCTAAACATTTCATTAAGTAACTACCATCAGGGCTAAACATTTCATTTAATAACAGGATCAGGACATATTACCATCAGGGCTAAACATTTCATTAAGTAACTACCATCAGGGCTAAACATTTCATTAAGTAACTACCATCAGGGCTAAACATTTCATTAAGTAACTACCATCAGGGCTAAACATTTCATTAAGTAACTACCATCAGGGCTAAACATTTCATTTAAAAAAAATACCATCAAAGCTAAACATTTCATTAAAAACAGGATCAGGACCTGTTACCATCGTGGATAAATATTTCATGAAAAACTACCATCAGGGCTGAACATTAAATTAAAATGTGGCATTGATACATTTCGTTGAACAGGATATTTACATTTCCTTAGATATGTTAGCGATTATCTCTGTTCTTTGGGGAATTGCTTTCCTGGTAGTGAAATATTTATTCTTCCACTGACATGTTCTGTTTGGCGGCGAGAAAGGAATACGCGAAACTGAGAGGATAGAGGGAGAGTGCTGTGAGGCAGGGAAAATGCAAATCAAACATTAATATGATAATTCTTGAGAGTGACGTCAGAGCAATAACAGTCTGAAAATTGAACAACTCTCTGACACCCCCTTCCAGTCATTGTTATAAGATTTCATTTTGAATTTCCCGCCCTTCTAACAATATCAGCCGCCGCCTTCATTAAAGTGTTTTGTTACCTGTCAGCTCAACACCCACGCTATTAACGTCTCTGGTCACGTCACAACATCTGAGTCCTTGTCACGATCAATTTCATGGAACACTGAGTTCTTCCAGTAAGGTGTCCTGTTAATGAATTCTTGTGAATTAATAATAATGTTTGCCACGTTTGAAACAAAGAAGTAAAGAATACACTTTTTAACGGGCAAGAGGGGAGTGGGGAGTTAATTGAGTTTTACGAAGTGTACGAATAATTTTCCAAAAATAAATAAACTTTTGTTTCTGTTTAACAAAGAAATTTTCTGAATTTCTACTTTGACTGTACAATTACTTTTTCATAGAGGATCATGTCTATTTCTATTCCTAAATTACAAACTGTCTTCATCTTCTTCCTATTGGTCGAACAGATTCTGAGAGTTAAAACATCTAAGCCCAAAAATAAATTATACTGAATTGAGGGGTTTAGAAATTCCGGTAAAATATATGTATTTATATTATTTTCCCCAGTTCATTCGTCACCTTTGATGTGAAGCCCTAAATAAATAAAAGTCCGTCACGCAGGGGCTGCGTAAACTAAGCAGATTTCCCACGTGAAGTTATACAATAGAGAAATCTGCATACCGGTAACACAACACCATCTTAAATATGGGGAGGGGGGCATCAACAAAACGTATTTGCATATATCTCACAAAGTAAATGGTTAGAAGGCAAGAACAGAGATAGGTTAGGTTACACGAGTGTTGAACAGTTACGGAAACGGCCGAACTAATCCGCTAACTCCCGACAATAGCCGCGCACACACTTAATACAAATGGAAATATCTCGGTTAATATTCAAGACAGAGATTTAACATAACATTATTTATAGTAAATTTAATTTACAATAAGATTGGTTCTATATAATTTTTCGATCCGAGGTACAGTAACGGAGATATTTCGAATTTCCAAAAATCCTTCCTCTAAACCCCCCTTTCCACTCTTACGTTTTCAGTAGTTAACGAACACGATCTTTCTTTTTACATGAAACAATTAAATACCGAGTTTGGTGACGATTAAACAAGCTAGAGTGTTAAAAGACACACACACACACACACACACACACACACACATATATATATATATAAGATATATATTAGATATATATATATATATATATATAATTTTGAACGGCCCTCATTTTCGTCATCTCCTAGGTAGGATCGATGGACATTTGAAGAAAATTTTAGAAAATCGCGTCATGAGCACGACCTCAATAGCTGATTTCCCTTAAGGAAAATCTACTAAAATAACGAAATTGTCTTTTGTATTGGGTTTACAATCATGATGGGGTGTGGCCCCGAATGTAAAGTACCAAATGAAGATTATGAAGTGGAGGTACTAAACTTTGCTCTAAGCCCGGTCATTATATACCACCCAATGTTTCCATTGGACCTTCAGTAAGTGAATTACGTCATCCATGAACATTCGACTTTTGGAGTCCCTAATTTTTATTTGATCGATACCATGATAAATACCATCCATGTCAAAATTAAGAGCATTTCTCCATTATAATTGTAATCAAATCAAGAGGGGGATGAGCTAGAGAAGGTGTTAAAATAAATAAATAGAAATTTTTAAGTTATAACCAGTCAGTTCGACAAATATTATAAAGCAAATTTTGGTGAAAATAAAAATACATTTGTTCTTACATACATGTTTTATCAACCGATCAATGTGTATTCCTTAGTTTTCTTTCTTCAGTTAACCTCCACTTCTAGCAACGCACTTTTTACTTAAATCAACTGAATCTGTAGGCACTAAATCCGCTGTATATTGTCATCTCATTACGGAAGAAATATATAATAGCATATGGGATGTCGACGTTAGCGTGGCATAGAGGATGATCAGTTTAATATGTGAACTTGAAATTATTCAAGTTGTGTAATATATATTCATGTACTGTGTACATTCAAACTGTATGGTAGTATGCTGATCATGTAGATAGCAGTCAGTTAGTATATGTTTTATAGTAAGTCTACAGTTACAGTCTTGGCAGTAGGGTACGTCTTTTCCAGTAAATAAGTGTGAGTCAGTTGTGAATGGCCAATTCTTAACCCCGTTAAAACAACTTCTCTGCTAATTAGCCTTTTTGAGGAAGACCATTCACCAAGTATATGTTTCACTTGTCGAAGTTTATTCTCAGTTGTATCAAACGAAGATTTCTGCCATGAATTGAGCGTCATATGTTTTTGCTTGGGCTTGAATATCTTGATGTGTGCAATATGCGTTGTCGTGAATTCTTTTTTGAGTAGCTGATTTGGCGAGTTCGTCTACTTGTGTGCTTTGTTTAATGTTTGTATGTCCTGGTAACCAGTACATAGTTATTCTTTGGTTAATGTCTGGATTTTGTGTAATATGTACGAGGTAAGTAGATGTGAACTACATATGATTTTTAATAAATTTAAAGAGCTATCTAAGTTATTCTGGCAGGTGGAAGTAAATTCTATTCCAGGCAGAGGAAAATAGCCACACTTCCACTGTAGCAATTTATTAAAGTGACAGATCGCTTTCGATGCAGTGCATCAAAGTCAGGTCAATATCCTTGACCTTGATCAGTTCCAGCACTAGCGATGACGCACTGCATCGAAAGCGCTTTTAATTAATTGTTACTGTGAAAGTGTGGCCATTTTTTCTTTAACTGCAACATGTAGCATAAATATTAAAGTGGTTTTTCTACCCAGATTCTTTCATCTAAGTTTATTTGTAAACACAATTTTGTAACATTCAACTTCAATGAACAGTTGATTTTTCAAACCCACTTAAATGCGGTCAATGAATCTAAAGATATTTCTGAATGAAGGCTTTTTTGGCGATTGAGACTAGGTCAACCTATAGAGCATTCGAGGAGTTAGATTGCCACCCAATCTCTCCATGAAGGTGGCTTTATATTTTTTTGTCAAGATCAGTATGCAATCTATACATTTTAATATTGTCCATGATACTCGTAGCTTTGAATGCATTTTTAACATGTTTATTTTGTATAATTATTAATTCTAATTCAGTCTTCAACAAGTTTTTGCATCGATACGACTGCTTCAACTTTCCAGCCAGGATATTTATTAATTTATTTTTCTGAGAGGTCTTTGCTCTCTTAAATGATAATAATATTTAATATAATATCTAATTCTTCACTACACTATTTACTAGCTCTCTGAGGCTCAGGTTAGCTATGTGAGTTAAAGCTTAGCCATTAATGTCACATGGTAAACCCTGAATGGCGAGTTAGATTCCCGCCTGGGCAATAGGAATATATTTAGTGACTAACTCATTAAAATCCTTAGTGCCACCCTCGATAGAAAAGGGTGGCAACCTGTACATAACCCTCCCTAAATATCCACAGTAGCAAAAAGTTTAAGTTAATAAATAATAATAATTATTATTATTATTAGCTCTGTTGATAATGATAGAGCATCAGTGCCATGATAGTAAGCCATATTATATATTTTTATTAATTATAACTAATGCTCTCCCTAGTAACTATTACTGTACTAAAATGAGAAAGAATATTTGTTTCAAATACATTATGGCCAGTGGTAATAAGTACTCTGTCCAACGCGTTTACTGTTTCATTTTGAAACTTTGCGAGTTGTGTGATAAGAGAATAAGATAACAATCTGAGTAGCTTTAGAAGAACGTCAGTCAAAAGTACACCAGGCAAATTACCCTTTTTAATAAAACTTTAGATCGGGAGTGAACTTTAAATGAAACCCTGCAAAGTTCATGACCCTAATTAGCGAAGGAATTTTTAATTACTAAGTTGGTTTATATCATTGAACGCCTAGCCTTTTTCCTTGGTTGGAAAATAAAAGACCAGAACTTAATCAAATTGGTTTAACTTTTTTTATCAATTATTATTAAACCAATTAAAGAGTTGTAACTCCGAGTTACTACGCCATTTGACCGATTCCTTGCTGACCACACGGACACACTTAATGACAAAATGCAATATATCACGGACTTGTAGACATTGTAAACCAAACATTAACTGTACATCACATAATGACTGTCCAGTCACGAAAGAGAAATTTAGACATTCCCCATGACTTACAGGAACTTTTGACCGATAAATTGATTAACCTAGACTCCATCAGTTCAAGATACAGACATAAAAATATATATTAGAACACATATAATATAGTAAATTTCCCACACACAACCACACTACCTCCTGCACTTCTTTCCTACATAGCAGGGTGTATAAACATTAATTTTATTTATTATATTTCATTATATTAATTATTGTTTTGGTTTCCCTTTCCATCCCCCCCCTTTTTTTTATTATTCATTTTTTTTTTTTGTTTTCCCGCTCCTCTTTTTTCCTATTTTTTTTGTATGTATTCATTTCTTTGCTTTTCTCCTTTCTTATCTTATAATTATTATTTTAGTTATTCTTTCTCCCCCCCCCCAATTTGCAATAAGATTGATTCTATACAATTACTTTCTGATGTTTCCGCACGCATCAATAATTGTTTGTTTCATTTGAAAATGATATTTTGAATTATCAAAAATACAACCCTGTTAACTTCCTTTTACCCCCTCCCCATCTGGATCCGTTTTTTTATTTGCTATTCGCTTTTTGTAAACGATTTAGTTATGAGTAATCGCCATTGTTGCGGGAACTCATTTAAATATAAATAAAAAAAAAAACAATATTTACAGAAGGCAGGCCAATACATTAAGCAACAATATAAGCAGATTTCCTTATGGGAAATCAAAGCCATTAAGGTCGAACTCTGATTCCGAGTTTCTTTTAACATCAAATAAACGCATCAAATGTCCATCGATCCTAGTTTGGAGATCAAACAAAAATTGCGACCGCTAGAGCGGTAACAGACATAATATATCATATATATATATATATAAATATATATATATAAATATATATATATATATATATATAATTTGTCTGTTAACGCTCTAGTGGTGTCGCAATTTTTTGTTTGATCTTACCTAACCTCGGAATTTTAAATCCTTTTATGTAAAAAGGAAATCCACGTTTGTTAATGGCTGAAATCGGACCATGGAGGGGGGGTTTCAGCCCCACAACAGCTCCCCCATTGCAGCAGGCCCCTGGGGGAGGCGGGAGGGGGGATTTTTGAAAATTCAAAATATCTCCGTTATATGCTCGGATCGAAAAATTGTATAGAATAAATCTTATTCTAATATTATCTTAAATATTCTAATATTATCTTATTCTGCAATCTTAAATATTGCAAATTAAATTTACTATAAATATTGTTCTATACATTTATTCTGTATCTTGAATATTAACCGAGATATTTGCATTTGTATTTCATGCGTGTGTCACCAGTAGCTATGTTCGTGAAACCTCCGCCGAGAAGCTTCTGGCGGCCGTTTCTATAACAATTCGTCCCTCGTGAATAGGTATAGAGGTTAGGTTAACTGTTTTTTGGGGCTAGAAACTACTGGGTTATTACGCCCTAAATAATGTTTTAGGTTTAGAGGTTTCTTACTACTACAGTTGTTATTAGGCAGATTTCTCTATTGCAAAACTTCTCGTGGGAAATCTGCTTAGTTTACGCAGCCCCTGCGTGAAGGACTTTTTTTATACCTACACGAAATTCATATTTATAACAGCGTTGACCTTAATTTCACATATTAAGCCTAGAGTGGCGGATTAGGTTCCCGCTTGGACATTAGGAATTTATTTAAAGACAAATTAACTAAATAAAATTCTTAGTCCCATCATGGCAAGAAAAGGGTGTGAGGTAACCTATAGATAACCCTTCCTAATAAGCCAATGGAGCAAAAAGTGGACGTTAATAAATAATAATAATAGTATTTATAACAAAATTTAACCCTTCCAAATCAGCTGAGTGATGTGAAACTCATATTTACTAATATTCTAACATATTTCACACATTGGAATGACACACTACTGATCTCATCCCAGCATATTATCTCCATTTAAAAAAAAAAAAAATCCGATGATTAGGAGCGGGTAATCAACAAAATTTTAATTGATGACGTCATTACAGTACTATTTGCATGTATCTCACATAATAGAGATTTGTTGACGACAATATTTCTTATTGGGGGCTCGGGTTGGCCGTGCGAGTTAGGGCATTGGTCCTAATCTCACATGGCAGACCTAGAGTGGCGGGTACGAATCCCGCCCTGGGCAGTAGAAATTTATTTAATGACGGACTCATTAAATAAACTCCTTGTGCCCACCCTGGCTAGAAAACGTTGGTAACCTGTCTGTAGATAACCCGTCCCGATTAGCCTAGTAGCATAAAGTGGACGTTAATAAAAAAAATATATATATATTTCTTATTGATGCCTGGAATAAGATGTTTCATGATATATACCCTTATTTCTAAACTTCGATGTCTAAAAGTGGGAGTTTACTGATAGCAGAAAATTAAAATATGCAAATATATCAGTTAATATTCAATATAAAGAAAACAAATCTTCGTAACGACTATTATAGAACATTAAATTTGCAATAAGATTGGCTTTATAAGATGTGATGAACCAAAGGATCATAATAACGGAGAATAAGTATCTTCAAAATTCCTCCTTCCAATGGTCGGATTTCAGCCATAAACGAACATGATCTTTAATTTTACATAAACGGTTAAATATCGAGTTCGGTAACGATTAAACAAAAAGTCCGTCGCTCTGGGGATGCGTAAACTAAGCAGATTTCCCACGTGAAGTTTAACAATAGAGAAATCTAGGAGAGAAGGAAAGGTATCTCTAGACCTATTCACGATGGACGTATAGTTACGGAAACGGCCGCACAAGCTCTCGGCGGATAGTCCCGAACATAGCCGATTCCTGCCGTCCACACACACAATACAAATGCAAATATCTCGGTTAATATTCAAGATACAGAATAAATATATATAGAACAATATTTATAGTAAATTTAATTTGCAATAAGATTGATTCTATACAATTTTTCGATCCGACGCACAATAACGAAGATATTTTGAATTATCAAAAATCCCCCCCCTGTAAACTTTCCTACCCCCCCCTCCCACTGTCCGATTTTCAGGCCATTAACATCTTGAACTTTCTTTTTATCATCAAACGCTTAAATCTGAAGTTTGGTGATCAAACAAAAATTGCGACCGCTAGAGCGGTAACAGACATATATATATATATATATATATATATAATTTTGAACGGACCTCATTTTCGTTATCTCGTGGGTACGAGGAAGAATTGATGGACATTTGAGGAAATTTTTCAAAACTCGCATCATGAGTACGACCTCAATAGCTGATTTCCCTCAAGGGAAATCTGCTAAAATTGCGACCCCTAGAGCTTTAACAGACAAATATATATAGTTTTGAAGAAAAAAAAAATCATTTGTTAGCGGATAGACGGACATTTCAAGATATTTTTCGAAAATCACGCCACGAGTACTACCTCAAATCTGCTGAAAAAAGATACCACTAACTCCAGGAATATTTGTATTGAGAATCATACTAAGTCCCGTATCCAGCCTTATTTCCATATTTATACATATGTTCTGTATTCATTCATTATCAAATCTTATCAGTAACGATAACGGAGCCCACTGTCTCCATGAAAGAGCACCAGATAGAGCCATTAAAGCCCTTTGAAGGTGGTAAATAGCTAAAATTGAGACATAGAGCGAGGCTTATCTGCATTTGCAAGGCAGGCCTATTCTTTGTTTGCATTCAGAGATAAAATTCCCTCTGCTCTGATTCACCTGTTGCCTTTTCTATCCGCCATGGCCCTGCTAATTCATTCCCCCCTCACTATCTCCAGCTATATTGAAACATGAGGCTGCTCAACCAGGCATCCTTCTGTACATGGATATACATATTTCAGTCTGTGGAGTGTAAATATCGTTGACAGGAGCGAAACATACTCAAGCGGAATGTAAACGAGGAAATGTATATTTTACTACTCTCCGTGAACTAAGGAGGTGAGCTCTTGTGACCATTCTGTTCTCTTCTAAGTAATATAATTTATTTATTCGGACGACAACTAAGTAAAACCAAAAACAAAAGTAAGGAAAATGAACTGCTAAATAAACGCCACAAATAAAAATTAAAAAAGTCCGTCACGCAGGGGCTGCGTAAACTAAGCAGATTCCCCACGTGAAGTTTTACAATATAGAAATCTGCCTAATAACAACTGTAGTAGTAAGAAACCTCTACACCTAAAACATTATTTAGGGCGTAATAACCCAGTAGTTTCTAGCCCCAAAAAACAGTTAAACTAACCTCTTAAAACCCTATTCACGAGGGACAACATAATTTATTGGAAAACGGCCAGCCAGAGCTCTCGGCGGATAGTCCGAACATAGCCTACAAGATGACCACCGGAACGCAGAATACAAATGCAAAATATCTCGGTTAATATTCAAGATACAGAATAAAATGTATTAAAACAATATTTACTACCGTAAATGTAATTTGCAAATAAGGTTTATTCTATACCATTTTTTCGATCCGACGCATTAATAATGGAGATATTTTTGAATTTTCAAAAATCCCCCCTCAAACCCCCCTCCCCACTGGTCCGATTTCAGCCATTAACGAAAACTTGATCTTCACTTTTTAACATAAAACGAATAAATTACGGAGTTTGGTAAAGATCAAATCAAATAATTGCGGACACTAGAGCGTTAACAGACATATATATATACATTTATATATATACTTTTATAAAAATATATATTTACTTATATCTATATATATAAAATTGTAACCTCTGTCTGTACATTGATTTTTTTCGCGAAATTTCACGATAACTTTTCGTTTCACATGTCATAGACACCATAACTACATTTTGTTTCTTTCGTGTCTGTTTGTTTGTTTGTTTGTTTGTTTGTTTGTTTATTTGTTTGTTTGTTTGTTACCTTTTCACGCATAAACGGCTGAACCGAATTTTATGAAACTTGGTATGTATATTACTACTAGCCCAACTTAGACTTTAGGCTATATTACTATTCTCTAAGACGAACAGGAGTGGGGGTTATAAGGGAGGTCTGTTGCTTTTTCAGCAAATATGCACATAACAAAAGTTGTTGAGTTTATTACTTAAAGTAACTTTTGTTATATGCACTTTTGCCGTATAGAAAAGTATAAACGAGATATACACTAAAATCTAATGCGGGAGCCAACAATTTTGTTGGGCACTAACGATTGAACCGAACTTAGCAAAACTCGGTGTGTGAATTAGCATTAATTCTTCCATGATTATAAGCTATATTAAAAATTTTAGGTTCAAAAACTCGTTTTTTTTATTTTCTATTTGTTTTTCAGCAAACGTCCACATAACAAAAGTTGTTTACTTTGTTATTTAGAGTAACTTATGTGTGCATTCACTTTTGTCGTAAAATGAAGTAAACACGGGATATACGCTAAACGGGAGTCAATAATTATATTAGTACTCATTTAAGGGGTTTTAATAAATGAATACTATGACAAATGATGTTATTTTTTCGTCTTATATGATAGTTCAAAGTATGATTCGGATTAGTGAGGTATAAATCTTCGTCACCCCCTCCTCATTTATTTATTTTTCCTAGAAAACAGCTTTGTTATTTATTTCCAATAGAAATATAAACTATAAGAGCATTTCCATTATTTAATTTGTATAATGTACCTTGATGTTATTGAAACAAATATGTGCTATCATAACAATTAAACGTTAATGGTAATGTCATTATGACAAAAAACAATATGCGTTTAAACAATATGCGTATATGATATGATATTTTCAGGGTACCTCTATTATTTAATTCCATCCAGTAGATAAATTATTAAAATAATGTTTTGAATCAATAATTTAAGTAGAAGAATTTTGAGAAGTTTCATGCGGGAGCGGAAGATGAATGGAGCCTTACTAGATAATTGAGTTTACTAATTTCCCGTCTGGCATTACTGAAAGTAGTTTCCAGTGTGATTCACTATTACAAATATAATCTTACGTGCAAAAACTTTACCTAATATTATATGAGCTCGAATTGGCTTTTGAAAGGAAATATGTTCATTATAGATGATATTTAATTGTAATAAATGCTACCCATGATTATGGTTTGAATTACGAGTATTGAAAAAAGGTGAGTCAAAAAGTGTAAAGGGATAGATTAGGAACATATTTTCATTTATTCTTCAAAACTAAAATTTCTATTATATCAATCCCCTGAAGTTACCCTTCAGGGTTGGCTATTTCGGAAAACCATTACGTCTTGGATGGAAGTGTAATTGTACACATTGAAGTCTTGCTATCAAAATACCATCATTAGTAAGTCAACAATGATTTCCCGGGCATCGCCGGGTACCTTAGCTAGTATATATATAATTTTGAACGGACCTCATTTTCGTCATCTCCTGGGTAGGATCGATGGACATTTGAAGAAATTTGTCAAAACTCGCGTCATGAGTACGATCTCAATAGCTGATTTAAGGGCCCTTAAGACAAATCTGCTAAAAGTCCATCACGCAGGGGCTGCGTTAACTAAGCAGATTTCCCAAGGGCGTCACTTTTTTGCATTTATCTCAAAAATTAAAAGTTCAATGAGAACAATATTTGGTATTTAAGGTTCAAATAATATGCTTCATAACATAATAAAATATTGGTTAAATGGTCATAATAGTTGGAGTTTACTTAAGACCGAAAACTATAACATGAAAATATCTCAGTCATAATAGTTGGAGTTTTTAACTTAAGACCGAAAACTAAAACATGAAAATATCTCAGTTAATAATCAAGATAGTGAAAAAATGTACATAACATCATTTATAGAACATTACATTTGCAATAAGATTGGTTTATATGATTTTTCGATCCGACCCATAATAACGGAGATATTAAGAATTTTCGAAATTCTCCCCCTCTAAACACCCCCTTCCCCTGATCCGATTTCAGCCGTTAACGAACTTGTTCTGTCTTTTTGTATAAATCATATATAAATCTATATATATAAAATTGTAACCTCTGTCTGTACATTGATTTTTTTTCGCGAAATTTCACGATAACTTTTAGTTTCACATGTCATAGACACCATAACTACATTTTGTTTTCTTTACCGTGTCCTGTTTTGTTTATTCTGTTACCTTTCTTCTACGCATAAACGGCTGAAAGCTGAATTTTATGAAACTTAGAAATATGTATATTTACTACTAGCCCAACTTAGACTTTAGGCTATACTAAATATTTTCTCTAAGACGAACAAGGAGTGGGGGGTTATAAGGGAGGCCTGAAAATTAAAATAGCTCGATATTTCGCTTTTCCTATTGCTTTTTCCGCAAATATGCAAATTAACAAAACGTTATTTATTTTGTAATTTAGAGTAACTTTTGTTATATGCACTTTTGCGAGTATACGGAAGTGTGAAATGAGTTATACGCTAAAAAATCTATAGGCGGGGAGTCCACAATTATGTATTTGGCACACAAAGATTCAACCGAACTCTAACCAAACTCGCTGTATGTGTAACTTCTATTACTGTAACGATTTCCTTATAATAAGCCTATACTAACATTTCTAGGGATGGGCAGGGAGTGGGGGTTATAAGGAATGGGCCAGAAATTAATAATAGTCGATATGTCGTTTTCGTATTGGCATTTTCGGCAAATATGCACATAACAGACAATGTTGTTTATTTTGATTATTTAGAGAAATTTGCTCAACACTTGATTTTTCAATATGAACTACCAGGTACCTAACCTGAAAAATGTAATTAAAAATGTATGGTCAATATTTTCTCCTTAATAGATTCAAATCTATGCATAATGCACAGGAGATACAGGAAATTATGACATATATGCAGGACAGTAGAAGTCTTACACTTAAAAAATAATTTTGTAATTACTTAAACAAAATGCCAACAAACGGGTCATTAACCTCTAAAACTCCTGGAACGCGGTAAATGGTCAAAAATATTGTGCCAAAGTAACAGCCTTGCCAAAAATATACCACACCAGTCAGACTCAAATTAATTCCCGAGCGAAGACAAAATAGCGACAGCTAGAGCGGTATCTGACAAATATACTATATATATATATATATATATATATATATATATATATATATATATATATATATATACAGTTTTGAACAGACCTCATTTACGCCATCTCTTGGGTAGGATCGATGGACATTTGAAGTAAAAATTCGAAAATCGCGTCATGAGTACGACCTCAATTTCCCCCTTAGGGGAAATCTGCTAAAACTAGTAATGCAACAAATAAGCACAATAAATAAACATTAAGCACAAGTAATAAACCCAACAAATAAATATTAAGCTCTTGTAGTAAACGCTCCAACAAGATTTTATAAAAAGTCCGTCACGCAGGAGCTGCGTAAACTAAGCAGATTTCCCTTGTGAAGTTCAGTATTAGATAAATATACATACTGCTAACACAACAACACCACGAATAAATGCAAATGGAAATAAATGTTTCATCCAATTTCAATAACCTGCCGACAGGAAGCGTTAGGTTAGAATTGTAAGCAAACGAGTAGGCCTGCCTCACACCGGAAAGAAAAACAATTACTGAAATACGGGTATATCAGATTATAACAAATTAATTTTATTGAGAACTATTTACTATATCTACTAGTGAAATTTATAATGAGTCAGAATAATTGTTATATCAATCAAAAACATTTTATTAGTAAAAAACTTTAAGATAATTTAAGGGGGGGGGGAGTCACCAGGGCATATTTGCAATTATCTCGTATAATAAAGGTATCTTGGATACAATTTTTGGTATTTAAACTTGCAATAATGTGATTTATTATGTAGCAGAGTATTGTTTACGTAACATGAGTAGAAGTGGCGGTTTGCTGAAAACTGAAAAATGCAAATATCTCGGTTAATATTCAAGATAGAAATAAACGTATATAACAATATTTATAGTTAATTTGCAATAAGATTAGTTATATACAATTTTTGATCCGATGCATAATAACAGAGATATAGAATTTTTCGAAAATCCCCCCTTTAAACCCCCCCCCCCCCCTCCCTTGGTCCGATTTCAGCCATTAACGAACTTGATCTGTCTTTTTACATGAAACGGTTAAATATCCAGTTTCGTAACGATCAAACAAAAATTGCGACCGCTAGAGCGGTAACAGACAAATATATATATATATATATATATATATATATATATATATATATATATATATATATATATATATAAATTTGAACGGACCATATTTTCGTCATCTGCTGGATAGGATCGATGGACATTTGAAGAAATATTTCGAAAATCGCGTCATGAGTACGACCTCAATAGCTGATTTCCCTAAAGGGAAATCTGCTAAAACAAAGAACATATTAAGCTAAATTAACTATTCAGTATAACTATAATGATAATATCAACTTTAATCAATATGATTAATAAATGTCCGTCACGCCGGGTTTCTGCGTTAACTAAGCAGATTTCCCACGAGCGTCACGTATATGCATTTATCTCAAAAACGTAAATGTTCAATGACAACAATGTTTGGTATTTAGGCACCAAACAAAGTGTTTCATAAAATAACAGCTTATAGTTAATATGACATGAGTCGGAGTGGGAGTTACTGGAGGCCGAAAACTAATAAATGCAAATATCTAGATTAATAATCAAGATAATGAAAAATGTACAGAATAACATTTAGAGAACATTATATTTGCAATAATATTGGTTTTATTCAATTGTAAGATCCGGCGTATAATAAAGGAAATGTTTCGAATTTTCAAAGTTCCTCCCCTCTAAAGCCTTCTTCCACTAGTTCGATTTCAGCCATTAACGAATTCGACAATTACTTTTACATGAACCGCTCACATATCGAGTTTGGTTATGATTAAACAAGAAATGCAACCGCTAAAGTGGTAACAGGCAAGTATAAGTATATAGATATATAATTTTGTACCGACCTCATTTTCGTCATCTACTGGGCATAGTGGGTGAACATATGATGCCTTGTTCAGCTAAATGTATTCCTTTGTTTACTAAAGCTTATAAATATATTAAAAAGTATAAAAACTTATATTTTGAAACTTACTAAAACAATGTTGTGTTTTAAAATATCATTTTGATTTATGTAACAGAGTAATTCAAAATTGTTTACTCCTTTTCGCTAACCGTACACTAACCCATAAATTATTTTTTTTTTAAATTTAACTATTTATCAACTAATTGTAACTATAATTGTTCAATATAGGTTTAAACCTTACTCAATAACAGCTAAATCAAAATATAGTCCAGCAACAATGAATGGTATGGTTGCCAGGAAAAATTTATGGGGAGGGATGTGTGGGAAAATTTAGATTCTGCTGGTCCAACCTATTAATCCCGACGTTAGGGACTCCTCACTCGAGGCAGCTATTTACGGAGAGATGGCTCTCTAACATTTCTATCTTCATGTGGAATTGACTCAACTCTTCCTGATCCCTTTATTGACAGATAGCCGGAGAAACCATCAGTAAATCAAGTGTTCTCCTCAACACATAAAAGGTGAAACAAGCATACCATAGGTTTAGTAAGTGCCCCAAGAGGTAAAACAACGAACATAAATAATATATTAATATATATCTATTCTTCGTAATGGACACTAATTGAGCTCCCATGTGACCAACGGGTACTTAATCTAGTCCTGATCTTAGGATTTTCTCCGGACTACATATTTCGTGTTATATATTTTCACGCTCTAAATTATATATATTTCAGGTATTACAGCAGATTTTCTTTAAGATATATATATCTGTGCGTACGTGTTTTGGGAAGCGTTAGTGGCCGTGCGGGTTAAGACGTGGGTATATATCACTAGCCTCAGTAAAATGATGGTTAAAAAAGGTGCATGTTCTATCCCCGCCAAGGGATAACATTCGATCATGAGCTGCTCAACAGAGCGCGCTAGTGTTGCAGCGCTTATGGATCAGCGGGAGCCAAACGAGACATACTACCTAACGATTATGACTCACTTAGATCCCGTCCAATGGCAGGCTGACACGGGGGGAACTGGCCATAGACCTTCAGGGCTCAATGAGGTCTATCAGTCTACTGGAGACAACTCATTCCAGGCCCCTTCCTTGGTTTAAAGGGTTTGTACTTCGAGTTGATCACTCACTAAGTAAAACTCACTAGTCTCGGTTGGGGGCGGCTAATTATCTCAATGGTCTATAACGGCTATATATATATATATATATATATATATATATATATATATATATATATCTGTATGTATGTATGTATGATTTGAAATCAGAGGTACTTATATAACCCAATCTTTTTAATCTATTGTAATCATTAATTGGATTCATTTTCAACCAACGTGAAACTTATTTATTATTTAAACCGTCAATATTCTATGTATTTAAAAAAAACGTCTCGTCATTGCATTGCTTGGTCTTAATATAAAAAATAAATTTTCTATTATTATTCATTAACGTCCAACTTTGGCTAATTGTGGTGGGCTATCTACAGGTAACCCCTTTTTTGGCACTGAGAATTTTTTTTATGAGTTCGTCAATTGATAAATTCGTATTCCGAATTCAATTCGGGGCGGGAATCGTACTCGCTTCTCAGGGTTTCTCATCTATGATTTATTTATTAACGTCCACTTTTTGCAACTCAGACTAATCGGGACGGGTTATCTACAGGTTACCACCCTTTCCTAGCCAGGGTGCGATTTTAGGATGTAATTTAATGAATTTTGTTACTAAATAATTTCCTTTGCCCAGGCGAGAATCGAACTCGCCACTCTAGGTTTACCATGTGAGATTAAGGTCAACGCTTTAACTCGCATGGCTAACCTTAGCCCCTCATGTAAGATTAACAGCAATGCTTTAACTCAGATGTCTAACCTGAGTCCGAATAATTTTTAATCCACTATTGAGAATGTTTTTGTTTTATTTAGCGTTATATGTTTCTATTTGTTTTTAGAAGGGTATTGCTTTGGTTTTAGCATTAAAAACTACTTAAAATGTTTCTTATAGAGTTAAAATTTAACAATTTCTTGGAGTTTTATATAGGAATCTTCTTTATCCTTGGTCCTATGTGACAAAGAAGCTGAGGGATAAAGAGGACCCGAACGGCCCTGATTAAATTCCTCTTCCGTCCTTGTCTCGTCCTAATGAAATAATTCCCTGGATGGTTATCCGCTCGGGTTTCTGTTCTCTCTCTCGGAGCAATTCCCACGCTTTTCCTCGCAACGAAATACGGCCAATAATGAAACTTGAAACCAATAAAATGCTCGAGTAATTGTTGTTACTTATTTCAGACTTTAGCCCTCAAGTTCTGAAACTACATCTAAGAGTATGTTCAATAGCAGCAGGCTAAGAATTTATTTCAAAACAGGAAATGCCTCGGAAAAATGTGTATTAGTATCCACATCCTCTGTTGGGAAGTTCACTACCGTCGGTCCAAAACAATAAATAATCTGGAATACTAAAATATTGTCTGGTTTATAGACTTTTTCTGAATAAGGGAAATCAACTATTGAAGTTGTACTCATAATGCGCTGAAAGATATCCATAAATGTCCATTGATACTAAATAGAATATGGCGAAAATGAGAACCGTTCAAAATTGTATATAAAGTCCGTCATGCAGGGGCTGAGTAAACTAAGCAGATTTCCCATGTGAAGTTTTACAATAAAAAATCTGTATACTGGTTACACAATACCACCGTCATTAAATACAAACGGTAATGAGAAATCTTTCAGTTAATTAAAATAAGTTCCCAACTGAAACGGCTTCTGAATTGTAAGAATAATTTATATTTTAATAACTCAAATTTTAGTAGTAGAAGAACTAAAGAAGGGGGGGGGCGGATGAACAGAACGTATTTGCATAAATCTCACAAAGTAACGAAGGTAAGGTAAGGTTAGAAACGACAGGTAAGGTTAGAAGAAGCTTCCACCTGAGCCGAGTACTGGCGGAAATGGCCGACCTAATCCGAGCTATACCTGACCACAGACTTCATAAAAATGCAAATATCTCGGTTAATATTCAAGATAGAGAATAAATGTTATAGTACATTTAATTTGCAATAAGATTGATTCTGTACAATTTTTCGATCCGACCTATAGTAACGGAGATATTTCGAATTTTCGAAAACCTCCCTTCTAACCCCCCCCCCTCCCACTCGTCCGATTTCCGCCGTTAACGAACTTGATCTTTTTTTTACATAAAACGACTAAATATCGAGTTTGGTACCAATCAAACAAAAATAGAACGGTTACAGACAAATATATATATATATATATATATATATATATATATTCTTCATACTTTTGTGCCAAGGGTCATTAATAAAAAACATTTTCTCGCTTAAATTTTATTCATACTGACCTACGTATTTCTTGGTTTATACCTCTTCAGGGGCTATCCCTTTTCCCCCGTGAGGACAGTCGCTCCGAACGTAAGAGGGTAAGCGAGCACTTCAGAAATGTAAGTAGCAATCTGTTATCTGTGTCAGTAGCAGTCAGTTATCTTGTATCTGTATTTAGATTTAATAAATATATAATGTAAGTAGGGACTTACATAGGCAATACTGTATCTAGTAAGGAATTATCGACGGGTTTTCCCAAAATTAATGTTATTAACTTTTTTTTTAAAAATTAATGTTATTACTTTTTGAAAAGGGATAGCCCCTGAAGTGGTGGTATATAATCCACGAAACATGTAGGGCAGTATGAATAAAGTTCGAGTTAGAAAATGTTTTTTTTATTGGTGACCCTTGCCATAAAACTATGAAAAATATTCGGTCCAGAATAAGAAGTATATATATATATATATGTGTGTGTGTGTGTGTGTGTGTGTGTGTGTGTGTCAGGAACCACTCAAGCGGTCGTATGTTTTTTTTCTTATCGTTACCAGACTCGATATATAAGCGTTTCATGTAAAAGTAAAAATCAAGTTCATTAAAGATTTAAATGGCACTAGGGGAGGAGGGGTCTCGAGGGGAGATTTTGAAAATTCAATATACCTTCGTTATTATACGTTGGTTTGAAAACAATTATATATCTTATCACATTCCAAATTGAATTACTAACACATCATATATATATATATATATATATATATATATATATATGCGACTTTACTACTGAACAGACATACAGACACTTGCTCTATGACTGCAGACTACTAACAGACCAAAGAGAAAACTTTAAAACCCTACTAAAATGCCGACAAAAAAATTGGCCTGTTGAGGAAAAACAATTACTTTATAAACGTAATAAACCATTAAAACAGTTTGCTGAAGAAATGTATGACTTCTTGTATTATTTGAAACTGAAATACAGTTAAATTAAATAATTATTCAGCATTGAATTCAAAATGTGTTTTTGTTTTTCTTTTCTTATTTTTTTTCTTTTTTAAAAAAAATGTATCAAGCACACGTTATGTACTAATTATTGTACGGGACGTGTGGCTAATAAACTCCCTTCCTGTAGGGTTACTTCAGGAAGGAAATAAATAAATAAATAAATAAATAAATATATATATATATATATATATATATATATATATATATATATATATATATATACCTATCCTCTATCATGAATACTAAGCGAGGTATTTGGGATTTTATTTTTCACCCTTCAGTTAAGCCCTACTCCTACTCATGTGATATTAATGTTAAGCTTTTATATTTGAAATAAAATAACTTATATCTAAGTATGATAGATATTTCTGACAATTGCTGTTTCTGTCTAACGACATTCTGACATAGAGAAATGAGATTGAACTTGCTAATAAAGTTGTCAGTCAGAGTACACAGTTAGTTGGAAGCTGCAACTATTATAGTTGGGGATTTCAACTCGGCCCTATTCAAAGGCAGGCTTAGTTGTGGTTTGCTTGTCCTTTGCTGCCGACTCCAGTATAATATAAATATAGACAGACCTTACTAGTCTCTGTTTGCCTTGTCTAGGTATAGCTCTCCGTTTCTCTCTCGCTTCTATATTATACTCCTATAATATAGAATCGAGTATTAATGCTCATATTTGCATATGGCAAACCGTCTTTGGGTGCGAGTTACAACCTCGCTTAGTTTATGTAGCCTGTGCAAAAGAACTATTTATTTTGTATCGTGAAACTCATATCTGAGCTATTAAGGGAACGTCGGTTTGATTGAAGTCGCCTAAGGATACAGAAATCTGCGAACAGGCTGAAACTCACAGTGAACAGACAGGTGGTGCAATGGGCAGACACAATGGAAGCCAAAGTTCTTAAGGAAACCACAAACACGCACTCTTTGTCATAGTTAAAAGCTATTTTTAATATAAGTTCATCAGCTATTCATTCCTTGCCTTTTTCTTTAACCTTCCAGGAATTTTATTTGTACAATTTACCATAAAGAAATTATGTATAATTAATATACAATATAATCACGTGTTGTGAAGAAAGTGAGGTATTTCTGAGGTGCGATTACATATTACAATACTCACGTTGATTCTGGAGGGTATGGGGAGGCATTGTAATTATAATGAAGAAACTCTAAACCTTTATATAAAACTGAAGATCAAGTTCGTTAACAGCTGAAATCTGACAGGGGGGAGAGAGGGTTTAGAAGAGAAATTTTAATAATTCCAAATACCACCATTTTTATGAGTCTGAACGACAGATTGTATAAAACCAACCTTATTCAAAAATGCAATACTCTTTAAGTGTTGTTATATACATTTTTAGCAGATTTTCCTTGGGGAAATCAGCTATTGAGGATGTACTCATGACGGAATTTTCGAAATTTTTCTTCAAATGTCCATCGATCCTACCTAGTAGATGACGAAAATGAGGTCCGTTCAAAACTGTATATATATATATACTAGCTCAGATACCCGGCTTCGCCCGGGAATTGATTTGAGGCTGAATGGTGATGGTATTTTTTTGGCAAGGCTTTAATTTGCACAATATTTTGACATTTACCCGTCCCAGTGTTTAGGGTTAATACCCGTTGTTGGCATTAGTTAATAATAAAATTAATTTTTTATGTAAGTCTTCACTGTCTTTCAAACTATCACATTTCCCGTCTCCTGTGCATTATGCATAGATTTCAGCTATTATGGACAAAATATTAACATTGATTTGAATTAATTTTTCCAGCTGAGGTACCTGATAGTTCAAATAGGAATGAATTGTTGAGCATATCAATATTTCTTCGCAAATTACTTGCTCCACACATCGTTCCTGGAGAAATGTATAAAAAAAAAAAAGTTAATCTAATTAACAAAGTAAACAAATTTTATTGTGTGCATGTTTGTCGAAAAACAAATAGACAATGAAATATCGCGAATTTTTATTTCAGGCCTCCCTTATAACCCCCACTCCCGTTCTAACCTAAACATTTTAATATAGCTTATAATCATGTAAGAATTTAATGCTAATTGACATACCGAGTTTTGTTAAGTTCGGTTCAATCGTTAGCGTCCAATAAAATAGTTGGCTCCCGCTTTAGTTTATAGTGTATATCTCGTTTATACATTGTTAAAAGACAAAAATGAATATCACAAAACTTACTCTAAATAACAAAATAAACAACTTTTGCTATGTTCATATTTGCCGAAAAACGAATAGAAAATGAAATACCGCTATTTTAAATTCAGGCCTCCCCTACAACCCCCACTCCTGCCCGTCCTTAGAAATGTTGGTATGGCTTATTATAATGAAAGCGTTAGTGCTAATGCACATACCGAGTTTTATTTAATTCGGTTGGATCGTTTGTCCCAAATAAAATTGTTCACTTCCGCTATAGGTTTTAGCGTATATCTCGTTTATAATTCGGTATGCAAAAAAAAGTATATAACAAAAGTTACTCTAAATAACAAAATAAACAACTTTTGTTATGTGCATAATTGCCGAAAAACCAATGGGAAACGAAATATTGCTATTTTTAATTTCAGGCTTCCCTTATAACCCCCACTCCTGTTCGTCTCAGAGGATATTAATATAGCCTAAAGTCTAAGTTGGGTTAGTAGTAATATACATACCAAATTTCATAAAATTCGGTTCAGCCGTTTATGCGTGAAAAGGTAACAAACAAACAAACAAACAAACAAACAAACAAACAAACAAACAGACACCAAAGAAACAAAATGCAGTTATGGTGTCTATGACATGTGAAACGAAAAGTTATCGTGAAATTTCGCGAAAAAAAATCAATGTACAGACAGAGGTTACAATTTTATATATATATAGATATATATATATATATATATATATATATATATATATATATATAATATATATATATATCATTCTATATATTTGTTTGTTACCTCTCTGGCGGTCGCAATTTTTGTTTGATCGTTACAGAACTCGGTATTTAGTCATTTTATGTAAAAAAGAAAGTTCGTTAACGGCTGATAAACCCGCACTCCTACTCATACAATATTAATAATAATCTTTCACATCATGAACAACTTTATTCTACACCTAAATACTAAATATTGTTTAGAAGAGACCTTTATTATGGAAAAGACATTCAATTTCGTTGGGTGGAGACATTATGAATTAAAATTTAGTTCTTCTCTCGAAAATGATCTATAGCTTTATGATCGACACCACACTCGATATTTAACCGTTTCAGCCGGCACTAAAGATCATATTTGTTATTGGCTGAAGTCGAACCGGAAATAGTGGGGGTTTAGAGGTGGATTCGAAAATTCAATATATTTTCCTTATTAAGATTCAGACCGTAAAGTGTTACAAAACGAATCGAGTTAAACTATTGGTGGTCTACAATTTTTGTTCTATGCATTTATTCAGGGAGTTATACGTTGTTTCTTGTTTTCAGCCCGTGTCTATTAGCAGATTTCCCTTAAGGAAAATCAGCTATTGAGGTTGTACTCATGATGCGATTTTCGAAATTTTTCTTCAAATGTCCATCGATCCTACCCAGGAGATGACGAAAATGAGGTCCGTTCAAAACTGTATATATCTATCTATCTATATATTTGTCTGTTACCGCTCTAGCGGTCGCAATTTTTGTTTGATCGTTACCAAACTCGATATTTAGTCGTTTTATGTAAAAAGAAAGATCAAGTTCGTTAACGGCTGAAATCAGACCAGTGGGAGGTGGGGGGGGGGTTAGAGGTGATTTTTGCAAATTCGAAATATCTCCGTTACTATACGTCGGATCGAATAATTGTGCAGACTGAATCGTATTGCAAATTGAATTTACTTTAAATATTGTTCTATAGATTTATTCTCTCCCTTGAGTGTTAACCGAGATATTTGCATTTTTATTAAATCTGGGTGGGTAGCGGACGAGTAACTTTCCCGCCAAGAGCTACTTCTGCCGCCACGAGTGTAATATTAAATTTTTCTGTAATCGTGTAATACATGATCAGATCTAACCAGAATATGAACAAAATTAGGATGTTGTGAAGATTATGGTATGTTGTTGGTAGGTTATAAGCATGGTTGTGAATGGTTATAAGCATAGTTATAAAACAACTAGTGATGATTGTGAAGTAGTGCGGTTATAAACAAAGGTAGGTTATAAACAAGGAAGGTAATTATTATTATATTTAAATTTTAAAATATATTGATTATTTCCACCAATAATTCATTCACATTTCAATTTATTTTGTTAAAATAAATTCTTACAATGTTAAGAAACATTTAAAAGCATTTAATTTCCAACTTCAAATTATTTTTTAATTTATACTTATTACTAATTAAGAAGGCAATTCACTTCCTTCACTTGTGAAGAAAGTGATTACTTTCTTCACTCTATTGCAAAATGTTTCACGTTCTTCACTCATTTCAGTTTAGTAATGTTACCATTATTCAACGATTACAGAAAAAGAAATGATTTGCATCACAACCTGGATGCGTTCCAAATATACATGTACTTAATGGTTTACCAGGATGAGCTGGTAGTGCTCGAGGCCGAATCTCCCCGGGAGCGAGTTTTTTGGAAGCTAGGGCGGTTATTTGATAGTAATAAATAAATAAAAGAAGTTTGTTTTTTTAGGCATTTAATTTGTATTCCATATATTAAAAGAAAATTCGAATGCTTTCTGTCCCCCCTTGTATGTTGAATACTAAACGAGATATGTGCATTTTTAGTTTTAAGCGTTCAGTTAACCTCACTCCAACTCATGTCATATTATCAATAAGCAGTTATATCATAAAAAATTTTATTTCAAGGAAAGAAATATTTTTTTCATTGAACGTTCACTGTTTGAGATACATGTAGATATCTTGTGTGATGACGGAATCAATTAAGGTTAAAAGCAATGTATATTTGGTTAAACCGTAAATAACTATTTTATTCTACACTAAAGTAAATACTCGTTAATGGCTGGAATCGGACCAGAAAAATAGGGTGGGAAGTCGAGTGAAGTGAAAATTCAAAAATTTAAAATGTTTCCGTTATAATATATCTTATCGAAAAATATTATGAAGCCAATCTACTGCTTTTGATGATCTCCAATTGTTGTTCTATATTTTCTCTTAAATCAAATGTTAAGTAAATTATTCGTGCTTCCTTGTTTTAAGCTTCAGTAAACCTCCGCATCTGCTAATCCTGTTTTTATTGAGAAATAGAGAATATATGCTGAGATGAGTGAACTCTCGATCTCGTGGGAAATGATCTTGGTTTATTCAGGACCTGCTTGAGAGGCTTCTAGGAGTTTTACCCCAGTTTCTTTAGGAGATTATCGTTAGAAGAAAAACGCCAGGGAATATCTAAAATAGATTGTATCCTAGAAGAGAGAAGAGATAAGGAGTGATAAGAGGAGACAGCTGTCAGAGCGGGAGAATGACACCAAGTTAAAGTGTGATTAACTTTCAGCAGATTATTAGTTGGGCAGTATCTTATCAGTTGCCGGCTCCCTGAGGGCCAAAAATTATGCCCTTCTAATTTAGGCCCTTGGAAAGTGGATGAGGCGAACTGGGGGAGAATTTGTCAAGCCCTTTATCTCTTATCTAACCAATAATTCACTTCCATAATTACTTTTCAATACAGTTCCTCTCTATCTGCAAACCCCTTTCCCTCATCAGTATTTTCCGATTCTTTAGCAACTGTTTGCTCCGAAGGGCCCTTCTTATAATAGAGCAAAAGATCAAATTTTTCCCCTTGAGAAAATATTTGATCTTTTAGGCCTGATGTCTGAATTATTTTTTATGAAATATTCAGAAGGACTTAAGGAAGAATTTTCCCCTTTGATATTATCAATTCCTCCTTAAACTCAGGGTCATTCTGTTCTAAGTGGCCCAAAAAGAGAAAAAAAATTGATTCGCCTCTTAAATATTTCTGATAGAATCTTGCAAGTGCCGTCTCTTGAATGTTAAATGACGTTATACAACCACACGTTTGAATATGGATAAATTTAAATCCATATTATACAACACAATAATAAATAATATACCTCAGTAATGAATGTACATATTAAAATGAAACAGGATTAACTGCAAGAAATACAGTTGGTATCTTCCGCTAACCATCCTAACATTTTTCTTTATCGTTCTAAACTGTACTTTCGGAATTGCAATATCATTTTCGCATACCTATCGAAGTGTTATTCCTCACTCATATTTTTTTCAACCTTCTCTATAATTTTGGTTTTCCAAATTGTGTCTCTATTTTTAACATCAGTTAAAACCTATAGAGATGGTGCTCATGGCGCAATTTTCATCTTTTTACTCTCTATTGGTTGTAATTTTTGTTTGATAGTTACCAAACTCGGTATTTAATTTCTCTATGTAAAAATAACTTCAAATTTGTACCGTAATTGGTGGATTTAGGTAGGGTGGGGGGCAACAGGGATAAAGGGGATGAATTTCAAAAATTCTTAAAAACCTGCGTTATTTTACTCGGTATCATAAAATTGTACGATGCCATTCTTATTAAGATCCCTGGAATTTTGTCCTCAAAGTAGTCGATGCATCCTTCATTTTCGAAGGAAATTCGAAATATCTCCAATGTTAGACGTCATATCGAAAACTTTTACAGAGTCGATCTCATTGTAAATTCCATTTTCTATAAATGATGTTGTGAATATTAACCGAGATATTTGGATTTTTTTAGTTTGCAGCGTTCAGTAAACTCCGACTCCTAGTGATTTCATATTAACAATGAGGTTTATCATGAAACACTTTATTCAAAGCTGACATACTAAATATTGCTTTCATAAAACTTTTAATGAGTGAGATAAGTTAATTGATGACGTCATCGCACAACGAATTTGCATGTATTTTATATTATAAAGGTCTCAATATTTGGTATTTGAGCTTAGAATAAAGCGGTTCATGTTACAAAAGTTTAACCTTAATATGAAATGAACAGGGTTTCCTAAAGGCTAAAAACTAAAAAATCCAAATATCTCGTTTAATATTCATATTAGAGAAAATATGTATAAAGCAACATTTATAGGAAATTGAATTCAAAATAAGATTGACTCTGTAGAATTTTACGGTCCAACGTCTAAATAATGGAGGTATTTCGAGGATAAGATTCCAGAGACCATAACCAAACGACATTTCGAACTTCAATGCATGCTCTTCGGCTCCAAAAGAACCTTCGCTGAGTCAATTGTAAAAGACTTCCTTGGAATCATAAATAGCCACTTTAATAGCCGATAAGTATTTTGATTTACACTTTTTTCTTATCTCTTATATTTTATTTTAATAGATTCATATTAATATTCCTTACATTAATATTTCATTTTCCAATTTAGATGATTATAAATTATAGAAAGTGTTACTATTATATTCTAATAGTTATTTTCATCACTAGTACCAAAAGTGGGTCTTTTCGGTGCGAGGTCTAGTTTTACGAGCGAGGCGAAGCTGAGCTTGGAAATTGGACCGAGTACCGAAAGGACACTTTTGGTACGTGTTATGAACAATACTTTTCATTATACTGCTCATACTTGAGTGCATTAAAACCCTTTTATATTTCATTAATAATTTAAAGATAAAATATAAGAAATTAAAGTGACACATTATTTTATTTGAAATAAAACATCTGTTTATTAACCTATAATAGAAGAAAAGTACTTATATAAGAAATTAAATTGACACATTATTTTATTTGGAAAAAACATGTGTTTATTAACCCATAATAGAAGAAACATTACAAATTTACATTAATATTTATAGTATAATTTTGATTATTATTTATGTTAAAACCTTTGTTTGGCATTGCCTTTTGGAATACAGTTAACTTTTGATTAAAGGAATTATTTTCCAGTTCGGGCTCATCCTCAAACACATGTTTATTAGTAACAGGTAAGGTTAGCGCACCGAAAAGATTTTTCAGTACTAGTCCCGAAAAGAGCTATTTTACGGACTCAAACCTAGTATTGAAAACACATGTTTTTTGACGCAGTATAATGAAAAATAAATTTAGCCCATGTGGATTATCCTAGCCTTGCATCAGCAACCTAATGTATTTGGGCAGCCTAAACTTATATTACTAAATGAAGTTTTTTTCTTCCTTTTGTTATCTAAAAAAAAATATGAATACTGATTAAATATTTATAACTAAATATGAATTGAGTATTTCAATGCGGTTTAAATCATCTGTAGATTCTGGTTGAATAGTCGAATAGAATGTAGGAATATAAGGTGTATTATTAAATATGGCTGATATGCGAGATATCTGAGGCATGGTTGGGGAGGTGTGGGGGTGGTTTACCCTCAAAACACACTACAACCCCAAGTCTAGCTCTGCAATCTGAGCTGCAGATCACCACAGCTATGCTAGCTCCATTCCACCATTGGCATCCAATTAAATATTGATCTCGGAATATTTTGTAGTCGGACAAACTCTACAAATCCATTCATTCCCCCGATTTATTCCCTCAATAAAAGGTAAAAGACTTTTATTTTTTACTGCCACCTTTCGGAATGGGTGTTCTCATACCAGAAATATACAGTCCAAGGCGAATTTATTGCGGTTTAATATCTATAATGGATCATATTTTAGCCCATCGTGCAAATAAGACTGGAAAAATGATTCACACACAAACATAAAAAAACTTACTCCAATTAGAATGGATCTCATATTTTTTCATAAGTGTTGTTTAGTATTTTAGAACGTTTTAGAAAATTGGGATATTAGTTTGGGCACTCGCTATAACTGATTTGGTTCACAAATGACTTATCTGTAAATAAAGACTCCATTTAATTGAACATTTTGAAAACTTAGGGGAACAGATATGCAATACTCTTCTTTTATTTGTAAATGTTTTTGCCCTTGTAGTAAATAAAACCTGAAAAAAGATTAGAACTTAGGTTATTGATTTTATAGCATTGAGGTGTGCTCGATTGTAAACTATTATAAGTACTTTATATTGGACTTTACGGAATTCTCGATTATAAGTAAAAATAAATTTATTTTCCAGTAAATTACTTTACAATTATTTCAGAAATATATAATAATTCAGTGATTGGTATATACCATTAGCACGAATGATATATGATATAGTTCATAATAAACGTTCTGCTGCATAAATATCTAAATATGATTATAATAAAAATTTGTAATGATATTACATAAATTGATGTTATAACTATTAGAGTCTTAAATTAAACTCAAAACAAAGGAGCCTGCGATATCTTCCACTGCTTTTCAGATATTTATTCAAGTTCAGTGTTTTCTGCTCCGTTCAGGATAGCTATATGTTGATTCCTGATGAGAGTAATTCGAGCAAATCTTGGAAGGTGGAACCTCCGGAGAATGGGGCAAATAGCGAGGAAGTGATAGGTGTCTTTTAACTTACAACATTGAATGAATAGCTAAAATGTGGGCATAGAACATCAGAAAATACTCTGCAAGAGATGAAGCCTTGTTTTGCATTGCAATCTATCGTTTCTACATCAGTTCACGATGTAGAAACGATAGATTGCGTCTAAAGGCATTCTCGATTTTTAACTATTATAAGATCCATTGGATTCCAACAAAAGGCGTGATTGATTGTGAACTATTAGAAGCACTTTAGATTGGGCTTTAAGAAAGTCTCGATGGTGCACTATTATAGGAGCACTAGACTCAAACCAACGACTTGTTGGGTCGTGGAATGCTACAGAAACGTTTGATTGCTTCCAAAGGCATTCTGAGTTTTGATAGGAAAATTAATTTGCAAAAAAGCGGTCTCGATTGTCAACAACATTTGGTGTTTTTGATAGCCCCAAAGTCATTATTTAAAAGTGTTTCAAACATGGCGATGAGTTAATAAATCTAACAGTATCATTAATCCAGTTTTAATGCTTGATGTTGATCAGCTATCGATGCTGATGAAAAATAAACTACAACAGCTGCCTGTTAGCGACAGCTATGTCCTATCAAAAACTCCCTTTGATCTCCATAACTGCCATTAAAAACAGATATAATTATTATTATTCTGAAAAGGACTTATTAACTCCTGTACAAGCAATATTAATAACAAATTTCCAAATACGATGACTTAATTACCATTTTATCTTATAAATATTTCTCTTTCTCAAAATAAGGAGAGAGTTTTTATTATCTCATTAACCTCTATTCATGCTTTTTTTCGGAAATAAATTCGACGACACAAAGCGAGTGCCTCACTGGAGTAACGAAGTTCATTTAAAAATAAGACGTTCGTTTGTTGCTTCTTTGTCATAATAATTTGGTTGATGTACATATGCTATATAGCTTTAGTTGATATGAACGACTTATCGCGGCAAGTGGCATCAGGACAAATGGATAAAAAAAAAAAAAAAAAAGAAAAAAAAGAAAAAAAAAAAAAAAAAAAAAAAATCCAAATTTTCCTTTTGGCTTTATATATATATATATAGGGGGCTCAGGTTAGCCATGCGAGTTAAAGCGTTGACCTTTATCTCATATGGTAAACCTAGAGTGGCGAGTTCGATTCTTGCCTGGGCAAAGGAAATTATTTAGTGACGAAATTCATTAAATAACGTCCTAAAATCCCACCCTGGCTAGAAAAGGGTGGTAACCTGTAGATAACCCGTCCCGATTAGCCTAAGTTGCAAAAAGTGGACGTTAATAAATAATAATAATAATAATAATAATATATAGATAGATATATATATATATATATATTTGTTTGTTAACGCTCTAGCGGTCCCAATTTTGGTTTGATCAGTACATAACTTGATATTTAACCATTTATGTAAAACGGAAGGTCAAGTTGTTAATGGCAGAAGTATCTTCGTTATAATACTTTGGATCGAAAAAGTTTCTATACAGTTTTTCCAATTTCCCATTTGGTTACAAATTGATTGTTCTATATATGTTGTTATATAAGTTTTTTTTTTTCACTGTCACTATTATTAAGCGAGGTATAGACATTTTTTTAATTTTCACCACTCAGTAAACCAGTACTCATACACTCATGTTAACAATAAGCTGCTATTTCCTAAATTACTTTATTTCAATCTTAAATATTAAATATTGTTCCCAATGAACTTTTATTTTTCGAGATAAATGAATATACGTTGTGCGTTGACGTCATCAGTTATGATTTACTTCTTTACTCGAAAATGTTTTTTTGATCAATACTAAATCCAGATTGTATAATACCTTTTTAATCTTGTGCCTTAGACTTTCATCATCCTCAAACCAGAATTTATTGCAGAATTTTAGTTTTACATAGTTTTGTTTTAATGTTTTCTTCGTTTTATTTTATTCTTTAATTTTATATAGAGCTATATTTTATACTACGTTTTAATAATTTTGAAAACGGTTTTCTTTATCACTTTATTTTAACATTTTAATTTAAAGAATTGAAAATAAGTGATACTGAGCGTCATCGCCTAGTTTGGAGGGAATCCAGATTTACCTGTTTAATTCAACTGGCAAGTTCATAGTCTTTAACAGCAGAAATCAAACCAGGAACAGGTGGTGGGGGAGGGGTTTAAAGGGGAACTCTACAATCCCATAGTGTTTCGTTATTATTAGTCGAATCGGAAAATATTATAGAACTGTCCGTGTCAAACTCTTGACACTGGGAAATCTGCTTAGGTAACATAGCAAATACCTCACAGACTTTATTTTAGGCTGTTAGGTAACCATCCAGTTTTACCTTAAGGCCTTCCAACCATGATTTATAATGAGTCACTCATATCCAAACATACTAAAACGGTCTACAATTGTCTATCAAACATAAAATTTGAAATATCTCTGTTAAAATAAGTTTTCTCGAAAAATTGTACAAAGCCTATCTTATTCCAGATTAAATTTCGCCCTTTTACTTATTTTTAAATAGAAATAGAGAATGTTTGGTGAGATGAGGTCACAAGTATGTTATACCAGAACCTGGGAAATGGGCTTAGATTACTCAGCCCCGTGATGGACTTTTTCTATTTCCAGCCATTAGTAAATTTCCAATTCTAACCATTCGATTTTCACAAGACATCTCATGCCCAGTTTTAATATAATTTCTTGCTAATATAGAGTTAAGGTAGAGATTGAGAATAGAATGCGAGAAGTTGTCATGTGTGACATCCGGCCACGATGGTATTCAACGTCGGTCTGAAAATTCTGTAAATTATATATATATTTAAATCATATAAATTAAATTATATAAATTTAGACTGGACACAAGCCCATTCAGGAAATATTGGAAACGAACAAGCTGACACGTTTGCAAAGGAAGCAGCTCAAATTACAAAAATAATCCCAGAATTCTCTCTCGTACCTCTCTCATACATTAAAAAAGACTTTCGTACCGACACAATACATAAGTGGAACCAAGAGTGGACGACATGTAACAAATCTTACAGTTTACATCAATACATACCAAACATAACTCACAACTACAATACAATTAAGAGTCACCATCACAAATAAACACAATTGCTAACGGAACATGGACAGACAGGACATTATTTAACAAGATTTAAAATTCAAGACAATGACAATTGTACTTGCGACTTACAGACAACAAAAACGTTTTTACATATACTTTATGACTGTTCAACATTTAATCAAAATAGATCAAATTTAATAATGAACAAAATTTTAAAAGGAGGTAATTAGCTAGAACAACCTCATATTTTATTTAACAAATATAATAAAGCACGTATAAAGTTTATCAAAAGTATAGATATGGATGTAGCAAAAATACATTTGAATGTAAAGTTGATTGTAAGGCAATTATTGAGAATTATAATTCAATATATTTACCTTACATAGAATCACAAATTAAACATCCGTTGAATTTAACTTTAATTGATTTGTTTTTTGTTTATTTTTTGTTTTTATATTATTTTATTTATTTTTTCATTTCATTTATTAATTTTATTTGTAATTAAATTACTTATTTTAATAATTTATTTTGTTATTATTACATTTTATATTATATTTGATTAGATGGCTGATTAACGTGTATATATTGTGAAATAAAAATGTATTTAAACATAATCATACATGTAATATGCCATGTGGCAATGGAACATGTATTATTTAAAATAACTCATCAAAGGGTTACTATGAGGAGAAGAAAAAATGTATTCAACGTAGCTAACTCAGCTCCTGCGTGAAAAGATTTTTCCACCAAATTTGGTCTACTGATGTTTTATATTTCTGCATCGAAACAAAAAAAAAAAGTCAGTTAAACCAGGTGAAATAAACAGTGCCCGTTCCATTTAACGGTAAATTTAAGGTAAGGAGAGACATATGGTGTGAATTGCCGCCTAAAACAAGGCGGGAAGGGTAGAAGGCGGGCACCCGAAGCTCAAACAGCCCCTATCAGATTGCCCCAGTTCTACTTGTCCTGGAGTTGCTCACCCTCCCTCCTATACTGTTTTATCTTATCTCCACTCCCGCTAACTGCCACAGCCTCCCCTATCGCGACAGCCGTATGCCTTCATGTCAAATGAGGAAATGGAAACGAATACGCCTAAATAACAGCTGTAGAATCGCTTCAGGCAGGAAAGGGTTCTGAAAAACTAAAGCAAAGATAAAACGTCCGTCATGCAGGGGCTACGTAAACTAAGCAGATGTCCCATGTAAAGTTATACAATACAGAAACGAGTTCTGACAGTTACGAGTGCTGAACAGTTCCGGAAACGGCCGACCTAGCTTTTGGCGGGAAACTCACTCCCGTCCGTTATCCCCCAACATTTAATAAAAATGCAAATATCTCGATTAATATTCGAGAAAGAGATTGCATGTATATAACAATATTTATAGTAAATTTAATTTGTAATAAGATTGATTCTATACAATTTTTCGATCCGACGTGTAGTAACGAAGATATTTTGAATTTTCGAAATTCCAACCTCTCCCCCCACCCCGGTCCCATTTGAGCCGTTAACGAACTTGATATTTATTTTTACATAAAACGACGGAATACCGAGTTTGGAGACGATTAACACTCCAATACACGCGCCCCCTAGTGAGACATAAATACACACGTGCCATCTGTCAGAGGACTGTTCACTTATTTGTCAAAAGTGAATAATATAATTGTTTTTTTTCGCAATTTTGCAGGAATAATGGTGCTTAGATAAATGAAAAAGTTCATAAATGTTCATAAATTTGTATTTGAAAAAAATTATCTGTATATAAATCTTAAAAAATGTTAAATTTTTGTAACAGTTACCACGGTAGCTTAGTTTCAAGTTTATTCCTTATTACTGGCTTGCAAAAGGTAAATCAACTAGTAAACCTAGGAACACAACTCTTATCAGTCTTGTAAGATAGTTTCAGAGAACATAATAATAATGTAAAATGTATGAAGACATTGAAAATTGAACCTAATTTCTAGAACTTGGAAAGTTACTCAAACAAATGGAAATGGCCAATAAAAAAATACTAAATAAAACCAAGAACCTTTGCTTTTCAAAAATTAAACTTAAATTTCACTCTGAATCACTTTCATTACCCACACCCACGTTACGTCCATCAGCACAAGAAAAGGCACAGTGTTGCAGACATAAATATTGGCCACATTCCTTGCAAGAATATTTGGTGTATTGTTTTGTTTTATTTTTCAAGTAAAATCCGCAGTTCTGGCGTCCACCAGCATCAGTAGCTGCTGAGTTGCTTGAAGCTCGTGGTGGTATTTGATCATTGGGAAGGAGTTCTCGAAGAGGTGAGGTCATGGTTCGTGGCAAATTGCTGAGCTGCACTCGCATAATCAACTGATCTCTGAATGAGTTCATTCCCTAGTTCACGAAGGAAAAGTCGGCGAGTTGGCACGTTTCGTCCGTTCCCCAGACTGATGACTTGGCCGTTGATACCAGCCACATCGAAATCGGGCATTATGAAAAACTTGCATTTTTACACGTGTGTCATCTGTGAGATTCTTTTGGCCAAAACACGCGCAAACTGCACTGGACACACACACTGAACTGTCGAGCTAGGCGAGCTTGAGGTATACTAAGGCGGAGGACCAGGCTCCCGTACCTCCACCAAACATATGACGAAAAAACAGAACTGGTCATCTGTGAGATGACGCGCGTGTATTGGAGTGTTAAAAAAAAATTGCGACCGCTAGAGTGGTAACAGACAAATATATATATATATATATATATAGTTTTGAACGGACCTCATTTTCGTCATCTCCTATTTTGGATCGATGGACATTTGAAGAAAATTTCGAAAATCACGCCATGAGAACCGTAAATCGTGATTAGAAATAAAGTTTTAAATTTTTAACCGTGTTCTTAAACTATCACGGTACCTTTTATCATAAACGATAACAGAGGCAATGTCGTTCACTAATAAATTCCTCCTGAAGGAAACCAGCTAATGAGGTAGTGCACAACCGATTTTCATAATCATAATTTCTCAAATGTCCATCGAGCCTAACTTGGAGATGGCGAAAACGAGATACGCCAAAAATTATATATGCAATAATTTTATATATATATAATTTTTTGGTTGGCCTCCCTTATAACCCCCACTCCTAAACAAACTAAACAAATTTTGTTATGTGCATATTTGCCGAAAAACATAGGGAATGCAATATCGCTATTTTTGATTTCAGGCCTACCTTATTACCCCCACTCCCGTTTGTCTAAGAGAATATTAATATAGCCTAAAGACTAAGATTGTTTAGTTAATACTCAGCTCAAGTTTCATAAAATTCAGTTCAGCCGTTTTTGCATGGAATGATAATAAACGAACAGATGCTACAAATTACAGATATCGTGTCTATAGTATGTGAAACGAAAAGGTGAAATTTCGAGAAAAAATCTCTGTGCTGACAGAGGTTACACTTTTATTTATATTTTTTATATAATGGTCTATTTCTCCAGTCTATGTCGGAAGGTAAAAAATAAATAAAAGTCCGTCACGCAGGGGCTGCGTAAACTAAGCAGATTTCCCACGTGAAGTTTTACAATACAGAAATCTGCCTAATAACAACTGTAGTAGTAAGAAACCTCTAAACCTAAAACATTATTTTGGGCGTAATAACCCTGTAGTTTCTAGCCCCAAAAAACAGTTAACCTAACCTCTAAACCTATTCACGAGGGACGAATAGTTATGGAAACGGCCACCAGAGCTCTCGGCGGAAAGTCCGAACATAGCCTACTGGTGACCACACGCAGAATACAAATGCAAATATCTCGGTTAATATTCAAGATAGAGAAAAGATGTATATAACAATATTTATAGTAAATTTAATTTGTAATAAGATTGATTCTGTACAATTATTCGGTCCGACCTATAGTAACGGAGATATTTCGCATTTTCGAAAATCCTCCCCTCTAAACCCCCCCTCCCACTGGTCCGATTTCAGCCGTTAACGAACTTGATCTTTCTTTTTACATAAAACGACTAAATATCGAGTTTGGTAACGATCAAACAAAAATTGCGACCGCTAGAGCGGTAACAGACAAATATATATATATATATATATATATATATATATATATATATATATATATATATATATACAGTTTTGAACGGACCTCATTTTCGTCATCTCCTGGGTGGGATCGATGGACATTTGAAGAAAAATTTCGAAAATTCCGTCATGAGTACAACCTCAATAGCTGATTTCCCTTAAGGGAAATCTGCTAAAATGAACACTTCAAATGGTTATTCGAATCATATTTATTTCTGAACTAGTTTCGCGTCCTATGACGGCTCATCAGGATAAATTCTGCTACACAAACAGACTAAACTGACGGCTACATCTTTCTCTATGACCTTCCACTAGCCGTAGCAATCTGAGAATGACTTACAAAGTATGGCAGGTGATTTATATCGATACGTCACGAAATGAAATTATATCTATGATCTCTAAGTGTAGTCTAAATCGTAAATGATAAGTTTATAGTTGATTAACTATAATTTTAAAGTTTCTAATAATGATTCTTCAATATAGTAAATTAAACTTGCTTTCATACTCAATAAGTACAAAAAACTATAATCCTCTTACTGTTACATTGAAAGAATTTATTAAAAGAAGCCAACAAGTATGAGGATATTATTCTGACATAATATGAACAGGAAGCCTTACAACATTTTAGTTGAAATTTACAAAGATCTCTATTATAAAGGAATATGTTAATAACACTTCCAACATTACAGTAATCCAAATCATATAAATTGATGTTATAAGGAAGGTTTATAACCATTTTGTAGTGATAAGCATGAACGAAATATTATCGGTTTTATTCTGAATCAATTTTTACTTTAGGGTAAAATAAAATTAACCTGGATAGTAGAAAATTAAGAAGTTGGCTACTTCTGTAGTTAATATTCATGGAGTTATATTTATAAATTGGTTGATCAATAACTCACTACTCTAATAGGAATATATATATATATATATATATATATATATATATATTGGAAGAGTGAAGTACAATGTCTTTGAAACGATAATATTTGGCTTCCAATAAAGAATAAGACATAAAAGAATCACCGTTGATCAAATATGCGCTGAGCAAGTTCCGGAAAATTCTGAGAGTGAAATTATGATCTGTGTACATTTATTATTCAGTTTCGTTTGCAGCCGTCATTGAAGGCAAAATATAGAATACTTCTGAATTCCTTCTTTCATAACTCAATCTTTTGCCCGTAGAAAGGTATATACTGTCCTCAGTTTGGGGTTGCAGTTTACCTATGTGTTGTAATGTCCTTCTCTGCTTCCGCAATCATAGTTGTACCTCAAAAGGATAATACTGCAAAGCCAGACTACATTTGTATTCGAGCTAGAGAAAAGTGTACAGAAAAACTACTGCAATGAACTACTTTTTCAACATGATTGTTTATATGTATGACCGGTAGCAGTCATGTTGCGATTTTAGATAAATTGCCGTCGATCAGAAAATGAGTTGTTTTTTTCAAAACATTTATATATATATATATATATATATATATATATTTGTCTGTTAACGCTCTAGTAGTCACAATGTTGGTTTGATCGTTGTCAAACTCTATATGTAAGCGTAGTAAGTAAAACTACAAATCAAATTCGTTAATGGCTAAAATCGTCCCTGTATTCTTGGAGTCCTAAAAACGGACACAAATGGAAATTTGTGCGATCTCATTTTCTGTCAAATATGAGTTAAAGATTGTTAAAAATAAGAGTTGTAATTCCACCTCTCCGTTTAACCCTTCAGAACTCGTGTCAAAATGAGTGACCTGAGAACTTGCATGTGAGAATTTTTCTCACACCACCTATTTCCTTGAAAAAAAAGTTTGTAAATAAAATATTTTCAACAAAAAAAAATGTTTATTTATTATAAACATCAATTACTAATATAAAATAATAATATTATTCAAAATTTATAGTACAAGTATTCTGTTTTGAAGAAAGATTATGTCATGCAACTTAAAAAGATACCTAACTAATTAAAGTTTTGTTCTCCACAAGAATGGCATAAAACAAAGGAATGTTCCTTACAAACTGTTTTTCCACATGTTCGGCAACTCTTTTTTGATATTTTGTTTTTTCTCCTCGGACAATAGGCAGAAAACTGCGACTGAGTACCAGAACCAGAATATGTAGTCGCTTCATTTTGTTTCTATATGTTGATCAGTTGTGAACGGTTGATAAGGTGAGGTTCGATAAGTTCCAGAGCCAAAAAACAGTTTTTGGTAAATCACCAAAGCACTCGTTCGACGAGAACAACTCTCGTAGTAAAAAGGAAATACGTTCCACCAGAACTCGCTTGATAACAAAAACACTCACAATAAATCAAAAAAAACTTTCCGTCATAACTCGCTCTGTGAGAAAAACACTCACACTTAACTTACTCCAGCTGGTTAAGTTTGTCCTGGCAACAGTCAGTTAATACTAATGACTGGGAGTCAACGAGGGTGGTAAGACAAGGCTACAAGGTGTAGCTAGAGAGAAAAGCATTATCACCAAATACGTATAATTATAGATATAACTTTTTTCTTCGGGGTGTGAGTATTTTGCTCACGGCGCGAGTTCTGGAGGGTTAAACATTTCATACTCAATGGATTAATTCAAACGAAAAAAAAAATAATATTAAAAAAAAAAGAAATGTAATAACGTTTTATAAATATTTTATTCAAGTGGAGACGTGTAGTGTGACATAAATGTAATGAAATTGAGAGTAAGAGTAAGTAAGGAAAATTGTCGGAAAAGAAAAACAAATCAGAGAAGACAGGAGGTTTATTAAAGTGGCCTTCTTGCAATAAATCCACGGGAAGAGGAAAACTATTCTCCTGGTCTCGCTTTATTTAGCCTCAAGGTGTTTCTCTCCGCTAATATGGCAGTGAAAAACTCTGTAAAAAGAGGGAAAGAGAGAGAGAAAAAAAAGTAGAGCGAAGTAAATAAGAAAGTGGGAAATCGACAGAAAAGGGCAATAAAGAATATTGTTTTGGGAAACAGGATTGAAGAGAGGATGTTGGTGGGTTGCCGCATTCTGGACGACAATAAGTGCAGACTTTTGCCGGGAAATGGGCCAATAAAGGGCCTTGTTGACCTCAGTCAGCTGAGCTTATTACCTAACACTGCTACCAACATAACCGCACATATTTCCCCCTCGCACACCCATAAGTTCTCCTGACGCAGCTCTACCCGCATATCCCTCTGCCCATATGCCTCTCTAACAAGGCTGAATTAGCAGGTTTCCCTTAAGGGAAATTAGCTATTGAGGTCGTACTCATGACGCGATTTTCGAAAAATTTGTTTCAAATCTCCATCGATCCTACCCAGGAGATGACGAAAATGAGGCCCGTTCAAAACTATATATAATATTTGTCTGTTAGCACTCTAGCGGCCGCAATTTTTGTTTAATCGTCACCAAACTCGGGGGGGGGGGGGGTTAAAGGGGAAAATTAGAAAAATTCGAAATATCTCCGTCACTATACGTTTTATCGAAAAATTGAATATGACCAATCTTATTGCAAATTACATTTACTATACATATTTTTATGTACATTTATTCTCTATCTTGAATTTAACCGAGATATTTGCATTTTTATTAACTGTAACGGACGAGCTATGGTCGCTTCTATTCGTTCTCGCCGAAATCTAGCTCGGCCGTTTCCGTAACATTTCGGCACTCATATGGATATTTCTCTGTCGTATAACTTTACCAGGGAGATCTTCTTAGTTTACGCAGACCCTGCGGGACTTTTTTGTATTGTCAATGTATTTAAAGTCCGCCTTTATTAGTGCAAAACTATTCCAAGACTTTTACGTCTTTATTAAGTCAATCCTTTGCTCTTTGGTAACCTTTAAACGACAAGGCTGTGTCATAAGTGACACTTATGCCGTAAGCTGTACACGTATGAGATTGTGTACAATTTACGGCAAATGCAGATTGTGTACAAACAGGACAAGATTGCTGTGCTTAATACCCTCCTATTCAATAGTCAACTACATGTCAAGGTCATTGCACGCTCTGGCCTCAACCATTTTTCGTAGTTTTTGTTCCGGTAAGTGTCGTATTTGACACAGCCTTGTTGTTTAACTTCTCTTTTGTAAATTTTCTATGATACTGAATTCGCTATTTATCACTTAAGATAAGATTAGGCATGAACTTTTAAGACAAACGATAGAAAGTGATAGTAATTTATAAATAATAAAAAAAAAAAATAAAAGGTACCCGTCTTTGCTGTAAATGCCAAAGAAGTATTTGAGGTGAACACATAGTATACTATGGTTTCCCTAAATGTTTTGCCAATAACGAATCGTCAAGTGAATAGTTACATTTTTTTTTTTTTTTGCACTATTTTCCTTATAAATGATTGTCCTTTAACTTTTTTGTACTGTGTAGGTTAATATTTGTATATAATTTTGTATACTTGGTATATTTTTGTATAATAATAATATGCTACTAATATATCCTTCTTTGCTTATTTATTTCGTAAGTAAAGGTATTATTTAGTATGTTATTATATAATAAATATTAAATAATATATTATTAACCTTAGATATATTTTTTTTGCATATTTTGCTTTAGTATTTCATTTTAAGCTCTCATTGGTGACAAGGGGGGAATACTATCAAGCACACGGACACACTAACAAACTATTCTTCTTAACTTTTCTAAATGTTATTTTGTGACAAGAAGAGTGGTTCTGAAAAGAATAAAATGGAAAATAGGCATATTATCAGTCAATTAAAAGACAATTATTCTGTAAACATCCTTAATCTTTCAGTAGAAGTACATTTTTTTTAAAACTGTATTTATTTCAGGTACCGCAACAATGGCTATTTATCTTTAACTCTCCGTTAGGTGCAGGTCACCTATGAGGTGACGATGGAGAAATATGCTGGTAAAACTGCTTCTTAGGGCAAAAATAGAGTTAAACTAATATAAATACTTATCTGAACAAATAGTGAAACTATTTTATTTTAAAAGTTAGCAAAGTAACACATGAATATGTCTTACAACTATCAAAAATATTAACTCATAAGCAATTTATGAACAATGAATTCTTTAGATACTACTTACTTAGCTACTACAAAATATATAAAAAAAAGTATAATAAGAATAGTTTAGAACTACTTAATCATTTAATTTCTGCAGGAATAACAAATACAAGAAAACATTTAAGATAGAAAAGGAAATTAAAACGTTTCACGTTGAATCTTTTAGTGCCATCTAGTTCTACTTAGGTGAGTTTCTTGCCCAACATGTTTTACATAAAGTCTTCTAAATTCATTCTCGCTCCTCTGTATGTGGCAGCTAAGTAAAGAAGGCCTATATAGGCTTTTATTTCTGGGAAGTCCGTCTCTTTGGCATCCCTCTGCCTAGAAAATTCTGGCTCAACGATTTTTATAAATTCGTTTGTGCAGTGCACAATACTACTAATAATCGTCTCATCAAAGAGACAGAACCAGCAGTCAAGTTCATTAGTAGCCTCCTTTGCCGCCCCTTTCACTCCCAGAAGGTGTGTCAATAAATTTTGTTTTCCTATTTTACTAATCTATTAAAAGGGGTTTTTCTCCACTCAAAACGGTCAACGATCTTTCTGTTCACTCTTCTCAGTGCAATATCTTTTCCGCGTGAGAGCTCTTTCCCCCCATCACTTTCCGATTCCACGTCACTTTGTTCAGTCTCTGAGTCTATACCCCGTTCTTCCAAGCGGTTCTTCAAATTCCGAATCTGTGTCGTTCTGTATGTTGTCTTCTTCAAAAGGATCCAGTAATGTGTGGTGGAGTCAGTAATGTGTGGTGGAGTCTAGCAATGTCATTTTGATTACTCAAGTCACAAAATACGTATTTCCAGGTCCATTTTTTTCTGAATAATGTTTTAAAAATGTCTTAAATAAAAAGGGAATTCACATCTGAGGTGACCGCGACTAACACGGTCACCTCAGATGTGAATTCCCTTTTTTGTAGGTATTTTAAACTATTCAAAAACAATCAGGGCACTACAAAAGACAAATGATAAATATGTCTAAGATAAATAGATTAAATATAGAAATAAAAGAAATTGAAATAATTACAATTTTGGTCGCGGTGCACCTGTGGGGTGATTTTAGCACAAGGAACGCACTGTGTAAAAACTTCGAAGGTCAAACCTATACTGTTTTGAGGAGGAAGGGAAGCTAGAAGCATTGCTGGAGGCGGAAGTCGTTGGGTCCACTCAATCGGAAGCTATTTGAAAAAAATCTCAAAGATGCACCTGCCAGGACGCCGCGACTAACGGAGGGTTAAACAAGAGAGAATATAAATATACGAAATTAAATGAATATCACAAATATACAAAATTTAATATTACAAATATACAAAACACAAGCGCTCGCGCTCACACACATACGCCCGCGCATCATTTATAAATTGTCTCCTACCGCCTTGTAGTTGGTATAAATTTCTGGAACATGGCTACGTTCCTATACGTATGGTGGGTAATTACTATTTCCTCTCTTTTAGAGGAGTCTATTATTTGAAGTCTAACTTAGCGTGATCGATTTGATTTTTAGCAGATTTCCCTAAAGGGAAATCAGCTAT
>CM032229.1:27707500-27840000 GCA_019009955.1 Riptortus pedestris
AGCGACATCGCTAAGTTGCGAAGCTCATCAAAAAAAATAAAGAAACTAGATATTTTAACGTTTTGTTTTAAATTTAAGATCAATTTCGTTAACGGCTGAAATCATACAAGTGGTAGTGGGGAGCATAGAGAGGTAATTTTGAAAATTCAAAATATATCCGTTATTATGAGTCTGATAGAACAATTTTTTAAAACAATATCTTATTGAAAATTCTATTTTCTATGAATATCATTTTTTTTTTGCATTTTTTTTCTTTATCTTCAATATTAACCGAGATATTAGTATTTTTTTAATTTTTAGCATTCAGTATATCCCCGCATTTAGTCATACCCCCGCGTTAACAATAAGCCAATTTATTATGAAACTTCTTATTGAAGCTTAAATACCAAATGTTGGTTTTTACTGACCTTTATAATTGTATATATGTACTAGAAAAGGTTCATTTGATTTATACATCGCTTTATAGTTTTGAATTTTTGAACGATTCATTCAACAAAAAGGATCATTTCAGTTAATAACTGCAATCGGACGAACAAAGGGGTAAGTATCGGGGGGAGGGGGTTCAGAAATTCAAAATATCGCCGTCATTATGAGTTGGGTCGAAAATCATAATTCAGCCAATCTCGATAAACTATTGATGTTTTATACAACCAGAAATTTTGTTTTATAAATTTTGTCGTAACTCTAACATTAAGGAAGCTATTCGTACTTTCTTAGTTTCAGCTTTAACAAAGTCACTAGTACTACTCATCGGATTTTGATTTCCAAATACAGAAAATATGGTGAAATGGCATTACTAATGTGTCATTCCAGCACGAGGGAAATCTGCTTAGTTTACGCATAGAACATGCAAGCCGTGACGGACTTTATTCATTTGGCTCCCTAATTTTGAGTTTTATTAATATAAGGTATTATCTAAGTAGGGATATCAAATCCACTGATGAATATAATAAGAGGAAATAAATAAATATGTTTAATTAAAACAATATTAAATTAAAGAGGACTATTAGAAAACTGTGTAACTCTCGAGAAAATAATTAGGTTTTTTTATTCTTGTATCATCTGTTTTACGCCATCAAAAAAAAAGTCTCAATTTGTAAAGTTGATAAATAAGACAAAGTTTGAATAGGCTTTTAAAGTCCTTTGAATATCCCAAGGGCCTGGGCAGTGCTGCCAACTTAAGGCGTCATAAATATTTAAATCCCTTTTAAAATAAATTTGCTCATTAACATTTCATGTTCTCCTTATTTTTTCATTAGAGCCCTTCTTGTCTGTGGTTTTCATTCTCATAAGGATTTCCTTATTAAGCTCTCCATTAATAAGAGTATTCTCAGCTTAAATAATAAAGTAAAGAGAGAGATTTTTGTAACGTTTTTAAAATGGAGAATTGAAACATCAAAGCTGTTCTTTTTGTATCATATTGCAGTAAACAATGTTTTAAATTATGCTTTTTCATATATATATTTCTTTAGAACCGTTTTAATTCCTTGAAAAGTTATATATTATTCCTAGAACATTACATTATTAATTCTGAACATGGTTCGGTTTGTATGCTTGGCTAAAATATTCATTAATATAGAGAAATCATCTGAATAATAAATAAATGAATTTTTCAATATGAATTACTTTGCCAACGGGTTTCAGGCGGCATGGGAGTTCTTCCTCAGAAATAGTAATTTAGCATTCTTCGAATTGTGTGTGTGTTAGCTTCACCTCATTGAAACTCAAATAATTAATTAATATAACGTTTTTCGATCCGACTCATAATAACGGACGTATTATACATTTTCATTTTAATCTATACCCCCTCCCCTATTTCTAGTAATTTTTTAACCATCATACCACCTCTGAACTTAAGTGCCGAATGAAATGGTTAAATATCTATTACGGTAAAGATCAAATAAGTATTTTCGCGTTAAGAGCGTAAATAAAAACTATGGTTAAAAAATGGTGAGGCTCAGGTTAGCCATGTGAGTAAAAGCATTCACTTTAATCTGGCATGGTAAACCTTGAGTAGCAAGTTCAATGTCCACTAGGAAATTTATTAAGTGACGAACTCAGGTCCGTCTATTGTTGTAATTATCATTCCCATAATATTTTTCGTAGGGAATTTTACAAAACAATGAATATTATCCCTCCGTCGGGCGCAGCTAGCCTGAGAGATTTCCCCTGTGAGGAGCCATTCCCAGTAATTTCCTGATTTGTGTTCATGTTTAGAATCCCCTTTTAGTCTATTGCCATCCTTCATCCAGATCGAAATTGCTCCTTAATTTCGAAGATGATTTTTTTTCAAGATATATTTTTTTAGATTAATGCTATTCTATATGGAAGTTATATCTTGAGAAATAAGTGCTAGTCCTCTGTCCTCTCAGGTCCGAATTTTTGTTTTAGTATAAGCTTCATTCTAATAAAAAAAAATATTTTATATAAATATTATATTTGGTTTCCAATATATCCTACCTACCGTTTAAATTAAAAATAATTGGGTTGGGGTGGGGGCCTCTCTGGTTCGTTCGCCCCGAGGTGACGGAGTTATTGTTATTATTTTAGTACCTCAGAACCCCCACCTTTCGTAAATTCCCACTTACAAAATGCCAGTGGGGCAAGACTGGACGGTAGGTTACAGATGTAGTCTGTCCATACTGGCTAATGCCTATAGTTAGTCAGCTTATGCAGACTACAGGTTACTAAGGGATGGCTATCTATCCACTATGGCTTCCAGTGGAATTTTCACCACTCATACCATTTATTTGTGTGAATGAAGTTTTCCTCATGATTCCTTTGTTCATGGATGATCTGAAGTGGAGGGGGGGGGGCAACCAGAAACCTCTGCATGTCCTTTTGGCCCTCTTATTCCCTTGTTCATTCAAATTATTTATTTATTTATTTGGAGCTTCGTAACTGTGGCGATATTGCTCAGAAAAAAAAACTGTATAAAATTAAAAATGATAAATCAGAAATTAAACAAGAACAAATTAAAATCACGTTTACCTGCTCACGAGAACAATTGCCTGTAGAAACAACAAGAAAAACAGAATTCAGAATATTATATTTCATTATAGTACATTTCGGGGTTGTACCGTCCCATAAGTGCTGGTTATCTGGCCTTAGACTTATTTAAACAGATTCCTTCTTTAATATTAAACAGATTTCTTGTTTTATTGTACGTGATTTCTCAAAAAAAAAAAAAAATCATCATCATACTCTATCTCAAATGGCATCATATATATATAGCTAGCTAGATAGATAGATAGATATATGTGTGCGTGTGTGTGTTGCTGTAAAATGTCGACTGGACTCCAGTTTGTTCCCTTCTTCCAGCAACCATTGATACATTTATCAATCTTCTATAAAGTATGCAGGAGATGAATCGAAGGTGGAAAGAAGAATGGAATCTTCAGTTTAAAAATAAATTTATCACCCATTATAAAATAAAGTCAGTTACTCCATTAATTCGAAATCTATACCTATTTCGCTAGCAAGAGAAAATAATTTCGAATAACTGAATATATAGCAAAACCAGGGCCGATTTCTTCGGAAGCAATCATTCACCAGAACAAACATTCACATTCCATTTAAACATGTTCCTGATATTGATATCAAAAATATTTCACTGATAAATAATCATTTATTTCAGATGATCAGAGTGCTCAGAGGTTCCAACCATTGCTGAGGAGTTGCAGAATTGAGAGCAAACCGCTTCATCTCGTCATAACCTTCCGGAATATTACAATCACGGTAAGTAGTTTTTATCGAGTAATGAAAAATTTGTTTGATGACGAAACTTGAAGAATTCATAAAGGACACTACTTACAGTACTCCTCATACAGGAAAAAAAAAATACTATTTAATTAATATCCTTGTATCTTTCCTTTTTATCTATCCTTATCTTATACGGGTGTTCCTGACGTAGGAATAAATCATACTACATCAGCTTGCCGAGATTTCGGTGTAATTTTTTACCTTTGTCAAAGACTTTCTTATTTCCTGATTAGGGCCGCACTATTTTCGATGTATGTAATATCCTTCCTACCGCTGTCGGATTTTTCCTCATCTGAGGCTGCCTAAGTCTATTAAATTAGTTCTAGACAGCTTGCTCATCTTCTCTTGGATGTAGGATATTAGTTGAACAAAAAAACGAAATTATCTAAATAAAATAAAAATAGACTTAAGTAAAGATTTGATTTAATCAATAAATAAATAAAATTGAATTTCTTAAAAATGAATTCTAATAAATATAAATCTTTTACATCTTAATTTTTTCTACGATTGTTTATAATTCTCAGAGAGCCAATGATAATAAACTCAGCAAGGAGTGATCAGCTGTTGTAGTCCATCACCTGTTACTCTGGGGAGAAATCATGTTTCGTTTCGGTTGTTGCGTAAAGAGTTCTTCCGTCCTTTGGGTTAAACAGCTCCCTTGTAACTGCCCCATTTAGAATTGAGCCGAATTCATAAAAATTAACGATAGTAAAGCAAATTGCTAAAAATGTTATTCTTTGATTAAATTATTAGAGCTTATTTTCAGTTTTGCAAGTGATTTAAAATGGAGGGAAACTCAAAACGTTCGTATTAGTGTTAACTGAGTTATTTTTATTTTAATAGGGTGTGAATTGTAGTGGAGGCTGATGGCATTAATGTTGAGAAGAAGGTTGAGAAGTACGCGGTGGAAGAGTATTTTGTTCTTGCAAGATAAATCGAGTATATTGTTCTGGCAATTTTCTCCATTGTGTTGCAGCCAAAGCAGTTTTTTTTTTTGTTGCATAATTTCAAGGTCAGAAGCTACTTTGCTGGTGGTTTACTTTTCATACTGCAGTGGATAAAAATGATTCCTTTCTGCTTGACCCTGATTCGACTCTTGTACTTTTCTTGCTACTTTCGCTAAATACGAGTCTACCTCAGAAACGTCTGATGGCGCAGGCTGCCCGGTTGGAATCATGAAGAGAACCGGAGATTTCGGCAGAGCTAGTTGGATGGCTGCAAAGCGCTAGAGACCCAACAATGTTACAGTTTCCCGTCAACAAAAGAGCATTCCTTGAACTTCAAATTCTCTCAGACCGAATGCCACTTGACCCATTTCCTGTTGAGACCCCATGTATTTGGAGGATTAAGACTCTATTATATATTAACACTACGTAAGATAAGATACAATAAGATTAAGTTAAGAGAAAATTAAGTCTCTTTTACCTTAAAATAAGATTAAGACTTTATTTCATTTAAGACTCTCTTAGCAGAATAAGACTAAGATATATTAAGATTCTTGTCGAAGATTATTTTTTATTTATTTATTTATTAACGTCCACTTTATGCAACTATGGCTAATTGGGACGGGTTATCTACAGATTACTGCGCTCTTATAGCCAGGGTGGACCTAAGGATTTTATTTAATGAATTTCGCGACTAAATAAATTCCTATTTGCCCAGGCTGGAATCGAACTCGCCACTCTAGGATTACCATTTGAGATTAAAGCCTACGCTTCAACTCACTTGGCTAACCTGTTTTACCACGCTAGATATTTATAGTGATTTTCCTCTTCTCTTCCTCCAATATTGATTGACAGATCTACATAAATGTTTTCAAAATGTAAAAAACAAAACAAAAAAAAAATTTGTTTTCAGTCTAACAAGAATTATTTCCATTAGAAAATATTACATCACATGAATCATTTTTGCTAAAATTATCATGCAAATGCCTGTTATATCTATTAATATATGAACCCCACGCTTACTTAGAATTGAAAACATTGTTATATACGCCATTTTTTTATTCAATTTGCTTTTCAACAAATCCAAAGTAAGGTAAATACAAAAAAAATCCACTAAATTTTAGAATTGGTGATTCTATATTCCGCTTGGGTTATTTAATATAGGACAGCTTTTAGTTTATTGAGTGAATTACATATGGATGATTGGAATGATACGCGAAAATGTTTTTACACCAATCCCAACTTGCAGTTGACTACTTTGCAATTGATATGTTACATGTATGTATATGGAAATATAGATGTCCATTTTGGCAAATTACCTTTACACACGCGCAAAAACACACACACACGCACACACACACACACACACACACACACTCACACACACACATATATATATATATATATATATATATATATATACATTATTCAGAAAAATATACAAATAAATCTCGCACATCATATTTGAGATTATAAGTTTTTGTTTTCAAGTATATTTTATTTTAAATATGTTATATTGTTTTGGTGAATACTGAAAGCTACTCGAGGAGAAAAGGAAACTTCAAATTAATTTAGATGTGAGAAAGGTGATCTGAGAAAATTCATTTTGGTACAAATTATTATAAAATAATGGTATTGGACAGTGCATAAAGATATTTCATTTTGAGAGATCATGTGATTAGAATTTGTTTTAATTATTTGATTATTATCAATATTTACGTCCGGTTTATGTTACTATGGCTAATTGGAACGGGTTATCTACAGGTTACTACCCTTTCCTAGCCAGGGTGGAACTAAGGAGTTTATTTAATGAGTCCGTCACCAAATAAATTTCTACTGCCCAGGGCGGGAATCGAACCCACCACTCTAGGTCTACCTCGCGAAATTAAGACCAACGCCTTAACTCGCACGGCCAACCTGAACCCCCATTTTTTGAATTAAAAATTAAATGTTAATAAGTATTTCTTTCAATGCTATAAAAAAAAGGAAATAATGTTAAATAATTATTTCCTTCAATGCTATAAAAAAAAGGAAATTTTAAATAATTATTTCCTTCAATGCTATAAAAAAAAGGAAATGTTAAATAATTATTTCCTTCAATGCTATAAAAAAAAGGAAATGTTAAATAATTATTTCCTTCAATGCTATAAAAAAAAGAAAATGTTAAATAATTATTTCCTTCAATGCTATAAAAAAAGGAAATGTTAAAGAATTATTTCTTTCAATTCTATAAAAAAAAAGGGAATGTTAAATAATTATTTCCTTCAATGCCATAAAAAAAGGAAATGTTAAATAATTATTTCCTTCAATGCTATAAAAGAACGGAATTGTTAAATAATTATTTCCTTTTTTTTATAGCATTGAATCTATTCGAACATCTTTTTCTGATTGCCACTATATTGAAATATTGTGTAAACATAATTTCTTTCCTGGACATATATTAACAGTTGTTCCTTCCTACAGGTATATTGTTTCAATATAGTCTTTTTTTTCATTAAACAAACGTAATTGACTAATGTATGGGTTCAATGTCTTTTTTACTGGGTGTAATTAGTTTTAAATAGTAAAAAAATTGTTATAAAAACATTATTTTTCAACCATATATTTACTAAAATAATGCACATTTCTAATTATCAATTTAATTCTGATTATTAATGTACAATCTGATTGATTCTCCAGTGATCCTAGTGACAGATAGGGTCCACGTGTTAATACAAGTTAATGACATTCGGTATCCCATTAATGGGAGGATCTCTACTAATTATCTTGGGATCATCTCATTATCAAACCCATTATCTCTGCTTTATCCAAACTGTGTCTGGTTACATTCAGATTATAGTCGGCAAATAATGAGATTTCGCACAATTAATAGTTCAATGAACACGTTTCCTTTGATAAATTATTATTATAATGAAGGTTCAAAATGTATTAGTTAATGGAAAGGTTGTACTAGGAAATTTAGTCAATGCTCGGCATGTTCTGAGAAATATTTTGTTATTTTTGTGTAAAGAAAGTTCTTTGCAAGAAAAAAAAACAATTTCAATTGAAACATTTTTTTTAAATATCCGAAAAGTCCAGAAGTTCAAATGTTTGGCGGACTAAATTAAAAAACACCTGCTTGTACCTGTAACGTAATCGAATATAAACAATATGGAATGTTCTCGTTTGTTGTTAGATTTTTTTGTCATGTTCATAACGTTACTGGGCGGCACATCAATGAGTTTCTCGCCAATCCATACCAAATTCATTGACATTTCATATTTTTATTTCATTTTTAATAATCTAGGAGCAAGGTTTCAGTTCATGGGCTTAGTTCTTATCGATTACCTAAAATTCCGAGTAACATTTTGATCATAGCTTTAAAATAGATAGAGAACTGCCTACGGCAGTGAACTAAGACAAGGTACTGTTGTGTCAATTTTTTAATAGATTCCAGATGTTGAAACATATGGCAGTGTTCACTAGTTAAATGATGTTAGGTTTTATTTCTTGCAGTTATGTGATTGTGAGTTCATACTACAGAAATAAAAAGAGGTTATATCAGTTTGTTATTGTATGTACATGTCAAAGCAATAAAAACGTGTAACCTGCAGAAACATCATATTTAAGATCACTACATAAAATAGGTACGGTGCAGGAGTTAAGGAACAAAATTAGCTTATTGGACTGGTCATAGAGAGCTGGGAATCATTAAGAATTATTTTTATAAATGTTAAATCTCCGGATTTAATTGCAATTTTTTTTTATTAGTAGCCGGACCTAAAACTTTGGATTTTTTGGATTTCAAAACACACAGAATCTGTATCTGCATGGAGAAAAAATGTACTATTAAATCCAGCACTGTTGAAATTGAAAAAGTCGGAAGAAAATTAACGACTTGCTTATCTAATCGCCACAACCAACTTTTCAGTGAGCTAAGCATCCCTTTAAAATGATTTCCCTTGCAATTTTTCTATTAGTAAGTCTTGGGAGAGTTCTGTAGAATTTAAAATTCCGAAGTTTGAAAGCAATACCCAATACCATATTCAAGAAAACGAATGGTTCATAATTTGCTTAGAGTTTTATGTGAAAATCGATATTTTAGTTTTCTTGCGAGATGAGTTATTTTCAGGAAACAAATGTAGGTAAATTAATTAAATAATTGAAATTGATGTTTAAAATAAATAAATAAATAAAAAACTAAAGTGTCCCAATTAGCCTGAGTTGAAAGAAGTGGACGTTAATAAAATAAATAAAAAACTAAAATATTTTAGACTAATAATATAATAAATATTTTAGTTTTTATAATAAAATAAAAGAACTAAAATATTTTAGAATAATAATATAATAAATATTTTAGTTTTTTATAATAAAATAAAAAAACTGAAATCTTTGAGAATTTATGATTTTTATCTTGAAATGAGAAAATAATGAAATAAAACATCATTTAAGGCTTGGCAGCGTTTCTTATTAGACAAGGAAGGTAAAAAAAAAAAAAAAAAAAAAATTGGAGATAATTAATTTAATCTATAATGTGGAATGCGGAAGTTCCAATTGGATACGCCTTGAGAAGTAAATCCATCCATGGAAACGGTCAAGGGGAAAAGATATTAACTAGGCATTTAATCCTCCCCCTCTGCATGAGGCTAACCAACATTAATGCTTCAAGAAAAGTGAATGGAATTTATCTCGAGGTCATTTCTTTCAGTAAGCCGAATTTCAATAGGCCACAGTTTGCTAATGATAAACTGGTCCGAATACGCAGATTGCTACATTGCAACGTGCAACACCCATCCACCTGGCATTATAATAGTGAAAATAAGAGAAGATAAACGCTGAATATTGTACATTTATTAACCGTTCAATAATTGTGCTCGCTATTGATTCTTGGACTAATGGTTGATATTAGAAGAATTGGTAATGGATTACTTGAATAATATATATATTTTTTCAATTGAAATGTTTAAATAATTGATATTTATTTTAATTTTCTAAAAATAAATTAACGGCACTGTAATTATTGATGGAAGAAATAGGACATGAAAGGATAAAGGACAATATTTGGCAGGGTCTATTGGGCCATAGCCAGCTGTTAATGTCCCTAAATACAGTGTTCATTAACCTTAATGATAGTGCTTTCAATTGCTTCGGAAACATTAAAGCTTGTTTATTAAAACTACTTTTATTTAAAATCTCCTTCTTAACTTGAAGTATTATAATTTAGTTTAATCAGGTGCTTTGCTGGAAACATCTCTCTCTCTCTCTCTCTCTCTCTCTATATATATATATATATATATATATATATATATATATATATATATATATATATATACTAGCGGGCCCGACAGACGTTGTCCTTCATGATAATTCAAGCGATTAGGATATTAAATTCAATAATATTATGTATAAAAAAAAAGCTACTTTACTATATCTCTAAATAACAAAATAAACAAGTTTTATCTTTTGCATATTTGCCGAAAAACCAATAAGAAACGAAATATCGCTATTTTTAATTTTAGGCCTCCTTTACTACTCCCGTTCTTGGTCTATCTGCCGGGCTGATTTGAGAATCTAAACCATCCAGGACGTCATCCAAACGCATAAAAAAAATTTCATTCAAATCGGACATGCTGTATAAGTGGAGTTCAGTGACATGTGACATACACTACACATTGAGCTAGTTAAGTGCGTAAACCCTCATTCCCATCATGTAAGCAGACAAATGCTCATTATCAACAACTTCTCTTTCGATAATTCGTTCCAGAATAAAGCACATTATATGAAGCATTCTATAAGTGAGTGGCCATCCTGCAGATTTCAGCAAATCCTGAACCATTAACCACTAAACACTAACAGTATTAACACACTCATTTGACATGACTAGACCAGAAGGACCTACCTGCAAACCATGCCATGAACCATTAACCACTAAACACTAACTGACAGACTGCATGAACTTTGAAAACTTTAGGATTCCACACAACGAATATGAACTGCTTACAAAAACACGCCCACGTTTTGATAATATACTTATTTACCTTAAAAAATTTAATTTTGTTTACAAATTCCCCTTTGTTTTATTTCGATTTTGTCAGAAATTCGATATTATTTTCAACAACTAAATCAATATTACATCGTTCCAGGAATAAATCGCCACAGTAGGGGAGCTCCTAAACCAAATAAATAAAACAGTGATAACTAAATATTTATTTTAATATAACAAAAAAAGTATTTTCAAGTGCCAATATTGGTTCTTTTTCTTCTTCTACGCTTAAGTAGTTAGAGAAAATACTTAGTATGGAACCACAAACAGCTTTGTGTATGCTTGAAGACGAGATCCATTTAAATCAAAAACAAACTTTGCGCTTATTAAAGATTCACAACGGGTTTAGACAGAACTTTTGTGCTTCCTCAACTTATTGTTGAGAATTCTTGTTTTACATTTTTCATCAGAGTCTATATTTTAGCGTTTATTCATTTATTATTCAAATTATCAATGAACTTATTTGGTATTATATAAGGTGCGAACGAAGGCAAACAAAATCATCATTGAAGTGAAAAAGTCCGTCACGCAGGGGAAGCGTAAACTAAGCAGATTTCCCGCGTAAAGTTTAACAATAGATAAATCTACGTACTGGTAACGCAACACCATTGTGAATATTAAGTGAATAAATACAAACGATAATAAGAAACCTCCCAACGGAAAGCATCTGAAACGTAAACAAACAGTTTTGCCAACTTCTTACTGGAAAGAAAAACATTTACTGTTATTACTGTTATTTATCGGAATATAACGTATTAATTTGATTCGAAACTTTTTACTACATCTGATACTGTAATTTATAATTAATAAGAATAATTTCTATCTGAATCAATCAAATTTAATTAGTCCAAAAATTTAAGACGGGTGGGGGGGGCGGTCACCAGGACATATTGGCATAAATCTCGTATAATAAATGTCATCTTGAAAACAACGTATGTGGTAATTAAGCTTCGAATGATATGGTTTATTACATAACCGAGTATTGGTTATGTAACATGCCTCATGCTGTAGGCTGAAAAGTGAAAAATGCAAATATCTCGGGTAATATTTATTGAATAAATGTATATAACAATATTTATAGTACACCCCCTAGTCCGATTTCAGCCTATATGATCTTTCTTTTTACATAAAATGACAAAATATCGAGTTTCTAACTTGATATCGAGTTTGGTAACGATTAAACAATAAATGCGACCGCTTGCGCGGTAACAGGCAAATATATATAAATACACACACACACACACACACACATATATATATATATATATATATATATATATATATATATATATATATATATATATATATTTAACAATTTTGAACGGACCTCATTTTCGTCATCTGGTAGGATCGATAGACATTTGAAGAAACATTTCGAAAATCGTGTCATGAATACAACCTCAATAGCTGATTTCCCTTGAAATATGCAAAAATGGGAGACATTATTAGGCACCGCTAATAATTTGTGTGGAAACATATTTGTTCTGGCCAATTTATTGTGGAATAAAGAAAAGAGTTGTTTGTATGTTTTTTCCAGGTTCGTTTGAGTATTACGCGGTTGACGGTGTTGGATTTGGCTTGCTCCCATCCCATTGGGGCTTTATCGCCCGTAAAGCTGTCCTAGGCCACGATACTGCTCGTGTGATACAGTGGCGAATCCTGAATAAGGGCAATGTTTTCAGGTTTCCCTGATAAATAAGGGTTGTTTTATTCAATTATAAATTGGAGTTTTCGTATCCAAGGTTTAATGACGTTTCAACACCAACCTCGACTACAAACTGTACCTTGAGACAAAAATAATTTACAAATACCATACTTTATATACCTTCTTTCTACCCTAGATCCAAAATATCTCATGGGAGTAAAATATTGAGTTTGGACGTAGTTTTAAAAATATGGCTCCCAATTTTAACAGTCTAGTATGGCCAATTCTTAAGGGAAATCAGCTATTGAAGTCGTACTCATGACGCAATTTTCGAAACTTTTCTTCGAATGTTCATCGTTCCTACCCAAGAGATGACGAAAATTAGGTCCGTTCAAAATAAAGATCAAGTTCGTTAATGGCTGAAATCGGGCCTATGGGAGGATGGGAGGGGGGGGGGGTTAGAAGGAAGGATTTTCGAAAATTCGACAGATCTCCGTTACTATACGTTGGATCAAAAAATTGTATAGAATCATTCTTATTTAAAATAAATTTAATATACTTATTTTTATATACATTTATTCTCTATCTTGAATATTAACCAAGATATTTTCATTTTTCAGTCTCCAGTAAACCCCCACTTCTACTCGTGTTACATAGACAATACTCTGTTATATAATAACCCACATTATTCGAAGCTTAAATACCAAATATTGTTTCCCGAGACCTTTATTATACGAGATAGATGCAAATATGTTCTTGTGCCCCCCCCCACCGTCTTAAATTCTTGGACTACTAAAATTTAATTGATTGACATGAAAATTATTCTGATTCATTATAAATTACAGTACAAGGTAAAGTACATAGTTTGCAATAAAATGAAAATGTTATGTTCTGATACGTTTCAGTTATTGTTTTTCTTTCCGTTGAGCCGTTGGGAGGCCTGTTTGTTTACATTTGGAACGCTCCCCGCCGGCAGGGGAAAGATTTCTTATTACCATTTGTATTTATTCACATAATATTCACGGTGGTGTTAGCAGTATGTAGGTTTATCTATTATTAATCGTCACGAGGGAAATCTGCTTAGGTTACGCAGCCCCTGCGTGACGGACTTTTCTACAATCACATGACTGTGATCTAAAGAGAACCACCAATTCAGCTCCATATATATTACTGTAGTTACTACTATCGGAAATTACCATTGGATTGCCCTTTTAGCGTCTATAGCAATAGTGAGATTATTATCTACGCCCTCACTCTGCACCTGTTCATTAAATTTCTACCCCCGAACAGCTGACTACTATCATTAAGACATTGAATTCATTGAGATTACTAATCAATACTTCAATTGACAATATTTTAATATACTCAATGAAGATTGGAATTTAAAGCATCTTGTCACTCCTCAAGTAATTATGAGGCATGTTATAAGAACTTTTATAAGAAATGTAATCGACTTCCAATGCATTTCATCACACAGGTACGTAAACTAAGCAAATTTTCCACTTTCTACAATGGCACGCTGACAATATATTGTTTTCTATGGTCTAAATAATAAAGCAGTATAAACAGGACTTAAAACTTAAGCTGGAAATGAGATTCCTAGAGATATAAAAGTCCGTCACGCAGGGGCTGCGTAAACTAAGCAGATTTCCCTCGTGAAGTTATACAATAGAAAAATTTCCATACGAGTGCTGAACAGTTACGGAAACGACCGAACTAGCTTTCGGCGGGAACGTAAAGATGCGACCATGCACTTAATAAAAGTGCAAATATCTCGGTTAATATTCAAGATAGAGAACAAATGTATATAAATACATTTGTAGTAAATTTAATTTGCAATAAGATAGGTTTTATATAATTTTTCGATCCGACTTATAGTAACGGAGATATTTCGAATTTTCGACTCCCCCCCCCCTCTAAACCCCTCTTCCACTGGTCCGATTTCAGCCGGTAACAAACTGGTTCTTTCTTTTTACATAAACCACTTAAATATCGAGTGTGGTGACGATTAAACAAAAAGCAGCCGCTAGAGCGGTGACAGACAAATATATATATATATATATATATTTTTATATATATATATATATATATATATATATATATATACGTAGGTGAATCAAATGAAAACTTTAAAAGTTTAAAATGAACTTTACAGCTCTTTTAAGGTTTTCATTTGATTCACCCTCGTATATATATGTGTGTGTGTGTGTGTGTGTGTGTGTGTGTGTGTGTGTGTGTGTGTGTGTGTGCGTGTTTGTGTGTGTGTGTGTGTGTGTGTGTGTGTTTGTGTGTGTATTTATATATATTTGTCTGTTACCGCTCGAGCGGTCGCAGTTATATAATATACAGTCGCAACTGTATATATACAATTTTGAACGGACCTCGTTTTCGTCATCTCCTAGCTACGACCGATGAACATTTGAAAAAAAAAATCGAAAAACGCGTCATGAGTACGACCAGAATAGCTGACTTCCCTTGAGGGAAATCCGCTAAAAGCTTTTTGTGAATATCGCATGACTAGAAGTTGGGATCCATTAAATACTGTTGTAATGAGGATTTCTGTGAGAGTGAGGTGATTATAGTCCTATTTCTCTTAAATACTTATATTTTACAAATAGATTAATAAGTAGTTAACAGATAAATAAATATAAACACCATAAAAACTTAATTTACGGGAATGGGACTGGCTATCAGATAAATGGGTATGACAAAGGTCTCTCTCCTAGGATTATCCAGGGCAAATACATGCTGAGGGTCTGCTCTGCTACAGCACTGACACGCACACCCGGTCCCTGCCTGCTGGACACTGTCCCCCCGGCCTCACCTCTTGCACCGGTCAGCAGAAATCCCCTCTCTAGCACCGAGCCAGCCCCACCCAAGTAAACTCATATTAAATAATTAATATCTTACACAATTACCTTATACAAATACATGATTAATAGCTATTAACTAAACACACTACCCCTTTACAATTAAACTAAACACACTACCCTTTACAATACCCCCCCCCTCACTGAAAAAGTGGTCGCTTCACTCCTGAACGGCACTTTTAGAACAACACTATTCGAGGGTCCCGGTACTATGAGTCCAAATTCCTCCACCGGCCCCTTAGGGGTCTTCACCTCTACGTGCCGCAACGCTTCCGCCAAAGCGCACCCCCGTCTTTCGGTCTCCTCAGGCATACTCACGCCGCATCCTGGCCATCCAATAACCGCCACGAAGGCGATGCCTCCCACCAAAAGGGTTGTCCCGAAGCCGACCACCATCCACATGAATAGTTTCGCATCCTGAAGCTTCAACGTGGCTCCTCCAGCGCAGTGTCCTGTGGGTGATTCTCCACCTCCGCCAACGTCGTCCGAAGCCTTCCTGCTGCTTCCTGGATTCCCCTCTACCGCCAAAAGCTGAAGAAGACAGCCTTTCGCACCTTCTGTCGTATTCCAGGCCGACAGAGCGGGAAGCGCCTGTGGGTCGTTAGGCTTCACTTCCATCCATGTCCTGTTGGCCGAGATCCATTTTTTCCGTGTCTACGGCCATAGGCAACAGGACGTATTCTGGCATCCGTACTGTACAGCCTTGAGGAACTCGAAGTCGCCCGCTTCCGTTGAGGTACCGCTCGAAGGATTGTGTGCCTCCAAATCCATGGCACATTACCTGGGCCCTGGTGGATGACGTTAAGCTGTATATCCATTCTTCATGGTGCTCATCCCATAACCACGATGAGCCAAAGCCTTCCAAAGCCAATTTCCACCTACATGAGGGCGCGGCCTTGCCGTGAAACATTTCAATTATACAGGAAGACGTACTCTCTGTTAACATGATGGGAAATCTAGCCGGGCAGACATAAATTTCCCCCTGGTTACACCTACTCCATTCCTTGTCGTTTAATAGGGCATACTGCTGCCCGTCCTTACTCGCGAGAAGCACCTCTGCTTCTGGCAGCGCCTGCAGGAACACGCCTGTAGAGTTGTGCCGTTGGGGCCGTGCGTGCACGCTGTATGCCGTCATGGGCGGTCCTAACGTCTTCAGTGGTAGGTCTATGACCGCCCATACCTCGTGTGTCGTAGCCACAAGTTGAACCTTCGCCAGACCGTAGTAGGCGTTTGGCTCGTCCGCACCTGAAACCAAGGTCACACCCATCGGGAGAGCCAGCTCCACTTCCCGAAGGATTCCCTCTAGTTCCCAACTCCGCAATAGGTCCCTTGAAAAGATTCCCCTTTGGCACAACTCCACCCCCCTTACTATTTCCTCAAGCCTAAATAACATCTCGAAAGTGGCAAGTTCAAGGTTACGAAGAGAGGCAGTAATAGTTACTGTTTGATTTAAAAGCGCCATTGAGTGGGACACTGCTTCACCTATCCCCTCAAGTCGTGAGGTGGTCTCCCTTAGAATCCTACCCACGGTAGCCGCTGTACGTCTTAAGCGATCTCCCTGTTCTTCCACCCTGATTAGGCTCTGCCTGGCAAGCGTTACTTGTTCCTTTGCCACGTGCCATGTGGACTCCGCCGTGTCCTTGACCCCCTGAAGATCCCGCCGGAGTTCTTCAGCATCATCCGCATCAGGGTTGCCAAAGAGATATTTTATCGCCTTCCCCCCGAAGTTAAAAAGGCCCCTCTTTTGTCGCGGAACCACCAGAAGACTCTTAAGTCTTCCCAGTAAAGCATCGCAATGCTCGACCAGCCGGGAGGTTCTCATATATTCTTCCTCTAGTATCGAGAGCTCGGGTGTCCTAGACAAGGAATGAGCTAAGTCCTCCTGAGTCTCCCAAAGCGCCTGTTGTAGGCCTTCGAAACTCTTATCCATCCTGGTGACATTGATGTCAACTATCAGTCTCCAACGTTCTCCAGTTACCACAACTTCGCCCAGCCGAAGGAAGACCAGACTCCCCTCATTCCTGGGTGTCACGATGGCCCCTACCACTCGTGCCACACCTAACAAAACAAACCGAATTAGGATTTGACTTGCAACCCAGGTGCTGGAAATCCTTACTCTAAGAATATCGACTTGATGATAGAAATTCATCACGGGACATAAGCCCCCTGGATCATCAGGTGCTCTACGATGCCGAAGTTGGTACGGAGACCGCGGCGCAACGTCCCTGGCCAAGTGCGGGGGATTCCATTCGGGGTCCTGTGTAAGTTCTCCCGACCTTTCCGACTCTTCTTCACTCCCTTCGGAAACCGTCCCCCCCCTAGGGGCCCGAAGAGTGGAATCCTCTCCTGAATCGCTACTTTCCCCTGGAACGAGGGTACTTTCCTCGACACGGTTAGGGGCGGATCTGTCTTCCGTACGCAACACGTCTTCGGGGCATATTGCGTAAGCCTTGCCCGCAATCTCACCCTTATTCAACGTTAATTCGGTGGAGGTTTCATTTAGTACCTTCAGCCACAAAACGCTTGAGCTTCCGTCTACCACCACCCGCGCTATCCTCAGACCGCTAGCTGCCACAAGTTCAGGTTTGACCAGCACCGGTCCGTCCGGCTTACGACCTCTCATCTTCCCAGGCACCAAGGCTTCACAGTAAGGGGGGATTACTTCCGCCCTCTGTACCTTCACGAAACGATTTGCCTCATCGTAGCCCAAAGAGATTCCTTTCAAGTCTCCCTTCTTCGGTCTACCCTTAGAGATTGGCGCCTCAGGGGATTTAGATAATGCACGACTGCCGACGGCGGGCGTTTCACCTCCCCTCTTTTTGTCCCACTTAGAAACCAGCTCAGCGGTCCGGCGCTTAACCTCCCTTATCCACTCTCTGTCCTTCTCTAACCTGTCCTCATTGACTCTCATCAATTTATTTAATCGCGAAGGGGAACGGGTAGCCTTAATTGACCCAGAGGAAATATCAACCACCGCACCAAATCTCCTAAGCAAATCCATGCCCAGGAGCCCATCGCAGTCAATATCAACTTCTGCTATCACCACAGGGTGGATAAGGTCGGTCTGGTCCAGTCGCACTCTCACCGATTGCTCTCCACGAACCTCCAACGCCTCCCCGGACACGCCCTTTAATTTACTACTCGGAGGGAGTAGTTCCTTTCCTCTGATAGGCATCTTGAGGAGTGTGACATCAGCCCCCGTATCTAATAGCATTAGGTGTGGGAGGCCGTCTATGCTCACTTGGACTGTAAACCCAGGATTTTCCCCTCCTCCAATCCCGTGGAGCCTAACGTCTCTATCCCCGCCTTTTCTTAGTTTCGACCTGGTTCGCGGGGCTCGACCAGGTCTTGGCCTTTTGGGTTTTCCCTAATAGTGCGCTCTGATTTAACCCCTCTGGCGGCATTCCTTAGCGACGTGCCCTGGAGTTCGGCATCCATAGCACACGAGCGTCAGGGCCCCCTTTTTGTTACTTATCAGTGCCCCTCGATCGCCTGGAGTGACTGGCGTTGCACATTTACTTGAAAAGTGACCGCTACCTCCACAGCGATAACAAATCACTTCCAACTGAGACCCGGGACTCCCTCGGTCTTGGTGTACCCTACTCACCACCTGCCCTTCTCCCCCGGTCTCATCAATTGCAAACACCTGCCGACTACCAACCTCCTCCAGCTCAATGGTGCACGCCCTTTCTACTGCTTCTTCCAAGGAAGACGGAGGGAACATCCGTACAAACCGGCCTACATCGCCCCTAAGGCCACTCAGGTACGCCGTTAATACCACGCGATCGATCTGCTCTCCTCGCGACCATTTGCTCTATGGGAGACCCCTTTTCCTTCAGAGCTTTTTCACCTATGGCTCTACAGCGGTCCGCGAAAGCCCTGGAATCTTCGCCCTTTTCCTGACGAACGCTACTAATTTTCATCAAGTACTGTTCCGGTTTCCAGGTATCTTTAAACCTAGCCTCTAATGCGTTTCTAATCGCTCCGTAGGTCGACTGAGGGCTCGTCAGGTCACGACGACTGGCTAAAAACGACGCGGCTGGACCCTTCAACTTCATCCTCACAACCAGGATTTTATCTAAGTCTCCCCAGTTACCGCATTGGGCTACAAGTTCCACCCCTTCAAAAAAATCAGTCACTGAGGATTGGACCCTGGTTCACCGGAACCACGGTAATACCATAGTCTGGAGGCTCATGTCCTTTCTTACTTGAGCCCGGGGACCGCCCAACATAGTCTCGTTATCAGATTCGGTCACTTTGGACTTCTTTACCCGTTAAGCGTACTTCGACTGTGTGGACATGCGTTCAAGCCTCCCTTTTCAATGATGCTTCCCTCTCCTCGAAAGCCCGAATTAGCCTCGACGCCCCCGAGCAGCTCCAACTTTTGTCGAAGTTCCCCTTCCATGCTTACAAAAAGGTGAGAATATACGCAATAAGGCAAAAGATTATTTATTTACCTACCTCGGGCTTGACGCCCGCGAACCTAAGGCTCTAATCAACTGTAGGGTATGAGGGTAACTGATAAGGCCTCGGAATGAGGTCCGGGAATTTAAAGCTCTCATCAACTATCCTTATCGCCTCCTGTGGTCGCTATAGCTAGCCACGCCCTATCTCCCTCTCTCACTCTTTCTCTATTCTATCTTCACGCGTAGATTCTTTAAGTAGTTTAGCCCCAAATCGCGTAAACTACCCCGCGCCCTGACACCATTTGTAATAGGGATTTCTGTGAGAGGGAGGTGATGATCGTCCTATTTCTCTTCTAAATCCATATATTTTAACAATAGATTACAAAGTAGTTAACACAAAAAATAATATAAACACCATAAAAACTAAATAAACGGGAATGGGACTGGCATATCCAGATAAATGGGTTATGACAAAAGTCACTCACCTAGGATTAATCCATGGCCAATACATGCTGAGGGTCTGCTCTGCTACAGCACTGACACGCACACCCCAGTCCCTGCCTGCTGGGACACTGTCCCCCCGGCCTCACCTCTTGCACCGGTTCGCAGAAAACCGCTCTCTAGCACCAGCCAGCCCCAACCATTTAAACTCATTTTAATTAATTAATTTCTTAAACAATTACATTATACACATACTTGATTAATAGATATTAACTAAACACACTACCCTTTACCATAATAAACAAAACACACTACCTCTTTACACTGTAATCATAAATACACTTCACATAACAACACAGCAATATTCGTGGAGGGGAAAAAACTATACGGTCACAAATTATACAAAATATTTTGCTATTAAAGAAAATTCTAATAAAGATATCCTGGGAAGAGAGATATGAATTTTTTCTTTCATCAATTCATTTAAAAGAAATACTTTATTTAAGAGCTACTATACATGGGTAAAGCAATATCGCCTAGTATTCAATTCAGTACTAATTAGAAATAATATATATTTTTAGCGTTCAAATAAAAGAACAAGAACTAGTTGGAATAATTGAGAAACATTCATAAGTGAATAAACCAAATTGGGGAAAAAAGGTACTCATGTAATATGGTCAAATGATTTAACACCTTTTGGATCAATATTCATTTGATTAAAATTGGTTGTTATATAATTAAAAGTCATTTTCATAACTTAATTATTCTGTATAAATTATTAAAGATGAAGTTTTTAAAAATGATCTTCCACTTGTTTCAGTATATGGTCTCATTTATTTTGAGGTACCATTTATCCTACCAGTGATTGGCTTATTCTTTTCGCTGCAGTAAAGAATAAACAAATTGTGTCGGATTTTTTAAAAAGTGCTAAGAACTAACTATTTTGTTTTAAATGTATTTTGATCTAAGTGAAATGAACATCTATTAAGTGAGAAAAAGAAATAATAGAAATTGGTTTTTGCCTAAAAGCAGAATTTCACTTTTAGTTTCTTCTTTATATCAATTTTCTATTAATAATCGAAAAACGTTTAAATGAATCTTATAGAGTTACAACCGCAGTAATAAAAATACATTAAACATTATTAAACAACCGACAGTGCCTCCTGGATAATACACTCGAAATTCAGGTGGCACTGATATAATTTGTAATGACTCAAAGCTGAATGTAACCAAAGAGATAGAAGTGGAGAAGTTCAATATAGAAAGATGAGGTCTTTGTTTGAAAGTGCCTACGTCGGAAGGTTGATTTGAGAGGCTGCCATTGATTTGGAATGAAGTGCAAGCAGTGGGTGGAGATGAGAGCCCTAAGCACTTGGCTAACCTAATTAATTCACTACCCGTTCAGTAAACATGGACGCTTCTACTCTACATCCACCAAATTAAAACCTTCCTATGGATTATTGTTATATTTTGTATTTTATGATGTGATTATGGTCTACCTCTAGGCTTGGGCTAGCTTTTAATAATTTTACTACTTTTTTATATTTTTTCCTTTATTTATATCTAGTACATGCTTATATATTTTATTTTCATTATTTTTCTGTTATGATAGTCTGATCATAAAGACCCTAAGTCAGTCGATTACAGTTTTAGTTGTGAAACCATGCCATGAACTAATAACCACTAAACACAGACTGCATTTACATTGAAAACTTAGAGACTCCCCACAAGATGTATGAATTGCTTACTGATAGGCTCTCGTTTTCATAATATACTAAATTACCTTAAAAAATTGATTTTTTGAATTCGATTTAGTGAGAAATTCGATATAATTTTTAACAATTAACCCTAGTATTACCGACCTCTCTCAGGTCGCATGGATTACCAAGGGGGGGGGGGCTCCTCGAGCCCACAACCTTAAAAACCTTTTATTTTGGTTCTATAATTTTTTAAAAATTTTTATTTCTATTGGATTATGTTTAATGAACGTTTCTTATGACACCTGTGAAAAAAAAAATTTAAAAAAAAAATTAAATACAAAAATAAAAATAAATTAAAAAAAAAAAGTTCGGATGGGGAAAAAAGGATGACTTTAAATTAAATGTAATTTTATTCTACTGGAGGAACATATCTAAACCTTGTTAGAATAAAAAGTTATCTATATCTAAGTTATTATAACATTATAATAGAATAATAATTTAAGAAAATATAATTATCAGATTCGTAATGCAATTATCGGTGCTTTTGCACAATAATTTTTTTTCCGAGTGTTTATCCAGGATGCAGCATGGACTAACTGTTCCCCTAGTTGGGAACAACCTAGAAAATCTTCTCTTTTCTAAAAAAGTACCTATCAGGAGCAATAATTATAACCATCTCAGTAATATATTTTTATATGAAAAAAAATTATTTGAAAAAAAAAAGCTTGAGAAGGTTTGTGTATGTTAAAATTACATCAAAGTAATTATTATTTGAGCAATATAATTAATAACACTTGAATTACTAGTTAAAAGTAGTATTAAATATCAGTGGGCTCGAGGAGCCCCCCCCCTTGGTACTTAAGTGTATAACTACCCCTTGCATTGCCAAGGGGGGGGGGGGCTCCTCGAGCCCACACGTCAAAAAAAAAATTTTTTCTCAACATAGAAATTTTTTTATTTAATTTTATTGTTATGCCCTCACTCTAGGATGTTTTTCTGAGGAATACATAAAATATCAAAAATATCCCATTAAAATTGGGTGATAGGGAACAAAAACAAAAAGTTGTGGGCTCGAGGAGCCCCCCCCCTGGTAGTTCTAGGGTTAAAACAATATTACATCTTCCCAGAAGTAACTCACCACAGCATGGGAGCTCCTAAACAAAATAAATAAAACAATCATGTCTAAATATTTATTTTAATATAACAAAATCAAATATTTTCAATTGCCAATATTAGTTTTTCTTCTACGCTTAATTAGTTTTAGAAAATACTTAGTATGAAATCACAAACAGCTTTGTGTACGTTTAAAGAAGAGATTCATTTAAATCAAAAACAAACTTAGCAATAATTAAAGATTCGCAACGAGTTTAGACAGAATTTTTATGCTACCTCAACTTATTATTTGCATTTTTCATCAGAGCCTATCATTTAGCGTTTCCCCACCCCCCCCCCCCCCCACCCCCCCCCCCCCCCACCCCCCCCCCCCCCCACCCCCCCCCCCCCCCACCCCCCCCCCCCCCCACCCCCCCCCCCCCCCACCCCCCCCCCCCCCCACCCCCCCCCCCCCCCACCCCCCCCCCCCCCCACCCCCCCCCCCCCCCACCCCCCCCCCCCCCCACCCCCCCCCCCCCCCACCCCCCCCCCCCCCCACCCCCCCCCCCCCCCACCCCCCCCCCCCCCCACCCCCCCCCCCCCCCACCCCCCCCCCCCCCCACCCCCCCCCCCCCCCACCCCCCCCCCCCCCCACCCCCCCCCCCCCCCACCCCCCCCCCCCCCCACCCCCCCCCCCCCCCACCCCCCCCCCCCCCCACCCCCCCCCCCCCCCACCCCCCCCCCCCCCCACCCCCCCCCCCCCCCACCCCCCCCCCCCCCCACCCCCCCCCCCCCCCACCCCCCCCCCCCCCCACCCCCCCCCCCCCCCACCCCCCCCCCCCCCCAAACACCTCCTGGTTATCTTTTTTGGCTTGTAAAATGTCTCCGTTATTATACGTCGGATTGAGAGAGTGTTTAGAAACAATCTTATTGAAAATTGAATGTTTTATTCAATCTCTCCAATATTTTGAGAAGGTATATTGACTGAGATATATGAATTTTAAAATCTCACTCTTCAGTTAACACCAGCTCTCACTAAAGTCCTATTAACAATAAGCTTTTATATTCTGAAGAACTTTAATTTAAGGTTAAATACCAAATATTGTTCTCATTGAACTCTTATTTTGTGAGATAAATGCAAACGTTTTCAGAGGACCTCATCAATTCAGATTTAAAATGGCTGAAATTAGACAAGGAACAGGGGAAGGGGTAGAGGGTGGGGGAGTTTCGAAAAAAAAAAATTTCAATTTGAATATTTTCTTTAGTCATTCTCTAAAATTTTACTTACTTCAAATATCAGTTTTTAACCCGTACCATAATAAGAAAGCAGTTTCGTATTTTTGATTTTGCTCACACACTACCTCCCATCTCTCATGCAATCTGGCTGATTCTGATATAAATGGAAAATCGCTAAAAATAAATTTCCTTTTATTTACATTCCTTATATTTAAAAAGTACACTAATCAATTAAAAGAAAAACCATTAAAATGAAACACTTACCTACGACTTTGGTAATATGATGGCTATTAATATAAATGTGGTTAATATACATTTTGCAATTTATTTAGAACTGTTTTTTAGAAACCTAGGGGCAGGAGTTGTTTATCTGGCCAAACCTTCAAATTAATAATATAGTTAATAATTTAACGAAAACTTTTTTTTTTTATGTCTTGGATCTGAATTGGGACAAAAACAGTTCTCAGACATGTTTTTTTGGTTATTTTTGGAACTAAATCAGCTCTAAATGGGGACCGGTCGATGGCTGGAGAGAACAGAAATTGGTTGTTTACACATGTGCTTCGTTTTGATAAGCAGCTTAGAGAGGACATGACGACTGGAGGTTATTTTTACCTGCCCAAAATAACATTATTGAGTGGAAATCGAGTTTTATAGCGCCCGAATTTGTCAGCTCCCCGCTTTTCTTTTCAATTTAATCATCTTGAAAATACCAGTATAAGCGTAAATATTTTATTTTTGTTTAGAGGTACTAAACAAAAAATACAATTACATTTTCTTTTCTATTCAAGAATCCTTCTCAATGAGAAGGATCCTCCTCCTTTCCTCATTGTTCAGCCTTCAGTCATCCTTGCACCTATTTTTGTTCCTATTTTCCTCTAATTCCTCCTGTAACAAAATAAAAAAATTTAAAAAAAACTATATCTTTGATTTTATGTAATTTGATATATAAATATTTATCTCATTATCTCAATAGGTTGCCTATATGTTGAAGACATATTTACAATACTTTATTTAGGGCCGTAATAAATAAAAATTCACTTAGTTTTCTTGTTTTAGAGGGGCTGTCATCCTTGTATTTCAGACAGTACTTCTGATGTACCAAGGGACTTTCTTATGTCCTTAAATCTTCTACTCTAAGTAAGTTTGCAACTGACAGATCTACAAGCAATGCAGATCGGAGGCTCCTCCTTTATCATTTAGTACTGATATGTGGAGTCTAGTATGGCCAATTCTTAAGGGAAATCAGCTATTGAGGTCATACTCATGAGGCGATTTTCGAAAAATATCAATTATATATATATATATATATATATATATATATATATATATATATATATCTGTATATACACTAGCTCAAATACCCGGGCATTGATTTGAGGCTGAATGGTGATGGTATTTTTTTTGGCAAGGCTTTACTTTGCACAATATTTTGACATTTACTCATCCCAGTGTTTAGGGTTAATACCCGTTGTTGGCATTTATTAATAATAAAATTATTTTTTTATGTAAGTCTTCACTGTCCTCCAAATTGTCATATTTCCCGTCTCCTGTGCATTAGGCATAGATTTCAGTTATTAAGGACAAAATATTAACATAGATTTGGATTAATTTTTCCAGGTGAGGTACCTCATAGTTCAGATTGCAATGAATTGTTGAGCATATAAGTATTTCTACGCAAATTACTTGCTCCACACTTTGTTCCTGGAGAAATGTATAAAACAAAAGTTAATCTATATATCAAAATAAACAACTTTTGTTATGTGCATGTTTGGCGAAAAACAAATAGACCATGAAATATAGCGAATTTTTATTTCAGGCCTCTCTTATAACCCACACTCCCGTTCTAACCTAAAATTTTAATATAGCTAATAATCATGGAAGAATTAATGCTAATTGACATACCGAGTTTTTTTAAGTTAGGTTTAATCGTTAGTGCTCAATGAAATAGTTGACTACCGCTTTAGTTTATAGTTTATATCTCGTTTATACTTTGTTAAAAGACAAAAATGAACATGACATTAGTTACTCTAAATAACAAAATAAACAACTTTTGTTATGTTCATATTTGCCGAAAAACGAATAGAAAACGAAATACCGCTATTTTTAAATTCAGGCATCCCCTACAACCCCCACTCCTGCCCGTCCCTAGAAATGTTGGTATGGCTTGTTATAATGAAAGCGTTAGTGCTAATACACATACCGAGTATCATTTATTTCGGTTGGGTCGGGGGTTTCGGTTGGGTCCCAAATAAAATTGTTCACTTCCGCTATAGGTTTTAGCGCATATCTCGTTTATAATTCGGTATGCGAAAAAAGAGCATATAACAAAAGTTACTCTAAATAACAAAATAAATAACTTTTTTTATGTTCATATTTGCCGAAAACCCAATAGTAAACGAAATATCCCTATTTTTAATTTCTGGCTTCACTTATAACCCCCACTCCAGTTCGTCTCAGAGGATATTAATATAGCCTAAAGTCTTAGTTGGGTTAGCAGTAATATACATACCAAGTTTCATAAAATTCGGTTCAGCTGTCTATGCGTGAAAAGGTAACAAACAAACAAACAAACACACACCAAAGAAACAAAATGCAGTTATGGTTTCTACAACATGTGAAACGAAAAAAAATCAATGTACAGACAGAGGTTACAATTTTATATATATATATATATATATATATATATATATATATATATTTATAGCAATTATTGATTTGGTTCCAAACTCGATATTTTAGTGAAAATGAAGGTCGTTAATGCCTGAAATCCGACAAGTGAGAGGGGGGGGGGTGGATTTTGGGGTAATTTCTAAAACTTAATATTTATATTGAATGTCCGATCGAAAAATTTACTAACCGAGATATTTGCCTTTTTTTTAGTTTCCTACTCATGTCAAGTTAACAATAAGCTGTTAAAAAGCACACTTAAAAGCATAAATTCCGTTTACTCAACTTTGTCCTAGGCTAGCACTTGGTGCGAAAGCTCTAGTTTAGCACACGCCTAGCTGAAGAGATCCAAAAGATCGAAACGAAGTCATCACAAACATAACTATCGAAACCAACCTGTTACAGTTAAGTTTCAGTGTAAAGATGGGACTTTGGTGGTGATCGTTTTCGTCATACGATGACTCATCAGCAACACGAAGTAGCGTTGGAACGATTTGGAATTAAGGCAAACTGCCTTGTTAAAGATACTTGTTCAAAGACGTTGTCAAGACTTTTGTCAAAAGTCACTTTGTCACGACTTGTGTCAAATGAACTTGGCTCACGCCATTTCCGAAGAGTGTTTGGAATACACTTAAATTCAAATATTCAGTTTACTCAACTTTGTCCTAGGCTAGCACTTGGTGCGAAAGCTCTAGTTTAGCACACGCCTAGCTGAAGAGATCCGAAGCATGGCGTGAGCCAAGTTCATTTGACGCAAGTTCTTGACAAAGTCTGTGACAACGTCTTTTGACAAAAGTCTTGACAATGTCTTTTGAACGAACATCTGTTATAAAGCACTTTATCTCAATCCTAAACACCGAATATTGTTCTCATTGAACGTTTAAGTTTTGAGAGAAAATGAAAATACGTGGTGCACTTTGGAAATATGATTAGTTAACGTGCCTCCGTGACGAACTTTTTTTACTGTACGGTGGTTATATTCGAGTAAAACATGCATCTGTCGGGCCCGTTGCTCTAAATTCAGTTTTTTTGATAGTTTTTAGCAGATTTCCCTTAGAGGGGGGATATTCGGAAAATTCGAAATATCTCCGTCTTTTTGCGTCGGATCGAAAAATGGTATAGAGTCAATCTTTTTGCAAATTAAATTTACTCTAAATATTTATCTATACATTTATTCTTTATCTTGAATATTAACCGAGATCTTTGCATTTGTATTCTGCATTGGTCGGCAGGAGTGAGCTGTTTGGTACTTTCCGAAGAGAGCTCTGGTGGCCGTTTTCGTAACTACTCGTCCCTCGTGTATAAGTTTAGTGATCCCTTACTACTTACTACACTTGTTATTGGGCAGATTTCTCTATTGTAAATCTTGGGAAATCTGCTTAGTTTACGCAGCCCCTGCGTAACGGACTTTTGAATATATTTTCTACAAGAATCTGTCATAAAAAGTATGACATTCTATTGAAAATTTTATGTTATATTTTCTCGAGAAGTACTAAACAATATATATATATATATATATATATATATATATATATATATATATATATATTGTTACGTTTTTATTACCAAAACCAGTAATAAACGTTTACACTTTATAAAAACACTTTACCGCACTGCACTAAGTCGCACTGTAGCACTGATGTGAACATCAAGACAGGTGAGAATAAAAACTGACTGACTCACGGCTGGCCCGAGCTTCATTATATAGGATGTCGGCATACATCAAAGGGGAATTGTCTGGTTCATTCGAGGCTTGGCTAGACGAGCCTAGAAGCGTCTCGACCCTCCGTCGGTCTCTTTGAACTACGCCACACTTTCCAAATACGCGACACTCTCTCTCTCTCTCTCTCTCTCTCTCTCTCTCTCTCTCTCTCTCTCTCTCTCTCTCTCTCTCTCTCTCTCTCTCTCTCTCTCTCTGAAGGATTATTCATCTATTTAATTTTCACAACAATATATATATTTAAAAATATGTATAAAATTTTGAACGGATCTCATTTTTGTTTTCCCTTAAGGAAATATGCTAAAACTCATATAATAATCAACCTTAATCCAAGAGGTAATTTGTCAACAATATCTAATCTTTAACAAAGTAGGGTCTATAACCCTAATAAGTGCTATGCCATAATTAACTCTAATCGTATATATATAAAATAAATATCCTAGATTATATTTGTACGTATAAAAAATAATTGATCTAAACCAGATTGATGGAAGAAAGCAAGCCCAGAAATAAAAATAAAACTGTTTTAGCACCCTAAAACCCTAATGTTGCAGGTCACAGTTTTAAATTTGACTATTAAAATCACCTGAAGTAATAATATTCCTTGATAGTGTAAAAACCTTACTATCTATTCAAAACTAAAATTCTGATGAACTGAAGCTTATGATTTCTTTTTAGCGTAATCAAGCACATTTTGATTGTAAGTCATTTGCGTTCCCCCAGCACACATTAGACTCGAGGATTAGGGTAGGGGGAGACATTCAGGGAGTGGAAAATTGCCACGTCTGATCGAACCTGACTTAAATGGAGCGAGTCATGGAAGGAGAATAAATGGGGATCCAAATTGGAGTTGGATGGACCGAAGGGGAAGAATAATGGTGGGGTGACAGAGACCATCAACCTCGCCACCATGTGGTGCTAATAGGGCCACCACAATCACTCACCACCAACACCATAGAGAATAGACACTCTGGGGGTGGGCCACAACTCCGTCATGAATTGTTTATCATATAGGTCACATATGATATCTGCCTGCCAGCTCATAACATTTACTGCATATTCAAAACTCGTATTGGTGAGTAAATTTAACACATTTTCAGTAAGCCCTAAATACTTTACATTGAATCAAATATAATTATTTTTCATTTATGATCTGAAACGGTCTTCCAACAGTATAGTATAGTTGGACTCAATTGTGGCATACTATACTGTTGCGAAAATTAAATAGATGAATAATTCTTCAGAGAGAGAGAGTCGCGTATTTGGAAAGTGTGACGTAGATCAAAAGAAACCGACAGAAGGTCGAGACGCTACTGGGCTCGTCTAGCCCAGCCTCGAATGAACTAGACAATTCCCCTTTGATGTATACCGCTCCCCTATATAAAGAGGGCCTGCTGGGAGCGAGGCAGTTTTCTTGATGTTCACATCAGTGCTACAGTGCGACTTAGTGCAGTGCGATAAAGTGTTTTTATAAGAAGAACAGTGTTGTGCCGTGACTGTAAGTAACAGTTTAGTGCCGTGTTTAAGACAGTGTAGTGCCGCAAAGTAAAGGACAGTGCAGTGCCGTCTTGTTGTGAATCTCAGTGACAGTGAGTGAATTATTGGACTGTGTAATCTGAAGTACAGTGACGCTATCAGTCTATACTGTGAGTAGTAATTAAGAATAATTACCAAGTTTATTGTGCATTATCCAAATAAATTGTGCAGTGATAAAAACTGTGAAACTTGCGAGTATTTAATTTTGCAATCCAAAAGAACTCTTATTAAAAGCGTTTATTACTGGTTTTGGTAATAAAAACGTAACAATACTATGTCTGTCATTCTGTTTAGTATAGCGTTGATAGTTGGACAAGCAGAGTGTCAACCTGATTTTTCAAAATAAAGATTCAAAATGTGTACCAGAACCTTTGCAAAGTTATAGAGATTTAGAAAGCGCAATTATGTCTGTTATTATTCATTGCAAAAAACAATTTAAGTTTCTGAAGTAATAAAATAATTGTCAAGGCCATTATTTATTGTTGGAATTACTATGTAACACCAGTTCAATCCAGGCCTTCATCCAATATTGTTTTCCACCATGATTCCCTCACCACTATACAAACGAAATCAGGTCTCTGGTATTTTCTTTTAGTGAAACCACTAAAATTGATCTAAAAAGGTTCTAATTCATAAAAAATTATCGTTAATTTAGGGAGCAAGAAGAATTGTTTCCCCAAAAGCACATCTCCCGTCGGAAAAGGCTTCATTTCAGTATTTGTAGTTTACGAACTTGACTTTTAAAGCCCTGGGACATTTATTTATAACTTTTACTTCAAATTGTTGGAATTTAACCAAGAATACTTGAACCACACTCGTTTAGTTTTTTTTTTTTCAAATACTTCATTAAACATAATAAATTTACATAAAGTATAGAAATTTACTTTGCGAAGTAGAAAATTATATATTCTACCCAATTGCCTATGAAATATTCCTGAGAATTATTGCGTTAAGTATATTACATACTTTTGGTTCCTCGCATTTACTTTAGTGAAAGATTTTACCGTATAATCTCTTCAGGCTGGCTGTCTCAATGGATAATAATGTTTATTAAAACCGTTTTTATTTCTCTAAACGCATTAATATGAAGCCTCATCAGGAGAAAACTTAACTCCAATAGGTCGTTACATAAGACCTTTCACTATCTCTGCCAGTCATACTATGGATTACAAAGCGGCAAGTCAGCTGATATACCTCGCAAATAAAAATATCGATTATCTCTCATCAAGTGATGTCTTAATACTAAAAGGACAAAATTGTAATTTAACCTAGAAGTACCACGGGGGGGGGGGGCTCCTTGAGCCCACAACTTTTTGTTTTTGTTCCCTATCACCCAATTTTAATGGGATATTTTTGATATTTTATGTATTCCTCAGAAAAAACATCCTAGAATGAGAGCATAACAACAAAATGAAATAAAAAAATTTCTATGTTGAGAAAATTTTTTTTTTTTGACGTATGTGCTCGAGGAGCCTTGGTAATGCAAGGGGTAGTTATACACTTAAGTACCAAGGGGGGGGGGCTCCTCGAGCCCACTGATATTTAAACTAGTAATTCAAGTGTTATAAATTATATTGCTCAAATAATAATTACTTTGATGTAATTTTAACATACACAAACGTTCTCAAGTTTTTTTTCCCCAATAAAAATATATATATATATATATTCTCCCCTTATAATTTTTTTTCATATAAAAAATATATTACTGAGATGGTTATGATTATTGCTCCTGATAGGTACTTTTTAGAAAAGAGAAAATTTTCTAGGTTGTTCCCAACTAGGGGAACAGTTAGTCCATGCTGCATCCTTGACACAACATGGAGAAGAAATAGTGCTGGCCGAAGAAAGTTCTTTTTATTTGAAACTATCTGAGAGTTTAGTAAAATTGTGTGTTGCTGAAAGGAGTGAAAATCTTGTGGGCATTCCTTGATCTTCAGTGAAGGCCATGGAGCATATTCTAGGGCGAGAACTGACTTATCCCTAATTGAAGGAACAAGGTTCATCAAGTGGAAGGCTAAGGTGTTACACTTGTGTTAGACAAGCCAAATCAAAAAAAGAAAAATACAACAATCTATCAAAATCTAAGCAGCATTGCTTCAAATGTAAACGTTCAGTGTATAACAAACACTCGGAAAAAAAAATGATTGTGCAAAAGCACCGATAATTGCAATTACGAATCTGATAATTAGATTTTCTTAAATTATTATTCTAATATAATGTATAATAACTTAGATATAGATAACTTTTTATTCTAACAATGTTTAGATATGTTCCTCTATTAGAAGAAAATTATTTTTAATTTAAAGCCATCCTTTTTTCCCCATCCGAACTTTTTTTTTTTAATTTTTTTATTTAATTTTTAAAATTTTATTTTTTCACAGGTGCCATAAGAAACGTTCATTAAACATAATCCAATAGAAATAAAATTTTTAAAAAAATTATAGAACCAAAATAAAAGGTTTTTAAGGTTGTGGGCTCGAGGAGCCCCCCCCCCCCGTGGGAATCCATGCGACCGGGGCGTGGTCGGTAATACTAGGGTTAACAAACGTTTTTTCAGAGTTTGTAAAAAATGAAAATATAAATATAATTAATCTATTTAATCTCTGTGTTTTAATTGATCATTTAATCCCTTTGTTTTATTTTTTTTTTTGTTTTTTTTTTTTTAAATCTGCACATTCTCATTTATGTTCCTCTACTTTATATTTCATTATTTTGGTATTAAATGTTTTTAAAATAAAAAGTATGGGTGTATTTAATTGCGTGATCGCCAAGGGACGTTTAATTTTCTTTGCTATTAACGTTTATTTCTTGTTTCCTGATTTTTTTTTTTATTTATTTTTTTTTTTTTGAATAATTGTCATGATTCCCCTTATAACGTTTATTGAAATCCACTCAGTTGGTAATGTATATTATCTGACTGGCACAGCTATTAGCAGGTCCTATGTTACGATGTATTCGTTTTGTAGCTGCCTCTTAACTGTAGTTTCACCTGAGAGCCATCATATTGGCGCAAAACTAGTAGAGAAATAAAAATGATTTTAATAGTCCTTTGATGTTTTATTATTATTTATTAACCTCCACTTTTTGCAACTCAGGCTAATCGGCGTAATAATAATAATAATTCCATTGCCCAGGAAAGAATCGAACTCGCCACTCTAGGATTACCATGTGAGAATAAAGGCATCGCTTTAACTCATATGGCTAACCTGAGCCCCCGTTTGATGCTTTTCTTTTATGTTTGACCTACCGCCATCGATTGGTTAAGTAAATTTAAATAGATCATTTTAGCAGATTTCTTTTAATTGAAATCATACGTTCAAAACTCCCTTTCTCACTATCTCTCTCTCTCTCTCTCTCTCTCTCTCTCTCTCTCTCTCTCTATATATATATATATATATATATATATATATATATATATATATATATATATATCCGGCTTCGCCCGGGAATTGATTTGAGGCTGAATGGTGATGGTATTTTTTTGGCAAGGCTTTACTTTGCACAATATTTTGACATTTACCCGTCCCAGTGTTTAGGGCTAATACCCGTCGTTTCTGTGGATTTGTTAATAATAAAATTTGTAAATTCAGGCCTCCCTTATAACCCCCACTCCTGCCCGTTCCTACAAATGTTAGTATGGCTTATTGTAAGGATAGCCTTAGTGCTAATACACATACCGAGTGTTTCATTTAGTTCGGTTGAGTCTTTCGTGCCATATAAAATTGTTGACTCCCGCTATAATTTTTAGCGTATAACGCCTTTATACTTCGGTATACGGCGATATTGTGTATAACAAAAGTTTCTCTAATGATCAAAATAAACAACTTTTTTTATGTACATATTTGCCGAACCCCAATAGGAAACGAAATATCACTATTTTTAATTTCAGACCTCCCTTATAACCCCCACTCCTGTTGGTCTCAGAAATATTAACATAGCCTAAAGTCTAAGATGCGTTAGTAGTAATATACATACCAAGTTTCATAAAATTCGGTTTAGCCGTTTATGCGTGAAAAGGTAACAAACAAACAGACACCAAAGAAAACAAAATGTAGTTATGGTGTCTATGACATGTGAAACGAAAAGTTATCGTGAAATTTCGCGAAAAAAATCAATGTACAGACAGAGGTTACAATTTTATATATATATATATATATATATATATATATATATATTTTATATCAAATGCTCTAGCAGTCGGTATTTTTGTTTTATCATTACCAAACTCCATATTTTAAAGATTTATGTAAAATCAATAATCAGTATCCTTATAGCTGAAATCAGACATCGAGATCGGGCGTTTAGAGGGGCTAAATCGAAGATTCGCAGTATCTCCATTGTTATGAGTTCGAATGAAAAATTGTTTATTTCCAATTGTTACAAATTGAATTCTCTATAAATTGTGTTTTTACCATCTTTTCTGTAACAAATACTAACCGAGATATTTGATTTTTTAACCCCTTAGTGAACCCCCCCTCTCCTGTGTGTATCATAGGGAGAGGGAGAACGTATAAAATATTATATAACCAACCATGTACATTTTGTTCCGTGTTTTATACACGTTTTCTCTATTTAGAATGTTAACAGAATTATATGAATTATTTACTTTGAGCAGTAAAAGATTATATTTCCTCCCGAATTGTCTATGAAACATTCCTCCGACTTAAGCCAAAAATGAATATGTTCATTATTGCGTTAAATATATTGCATACATATTTAGCTCCTCGCATTCACTTTAGTGAAAGGTTTTACCATATAATCTCTTCAGGCTGGCTAACTCTCGATAAGAACTGTCTCCACGGTTGGTTTCCTAATTAGTTCTGAAGAGGGCTTCTAGAGAGCTTGAAGCTCGGAGAATTTCTTTGTCTTCATGCCAAGTATAAAGATTAAGCAGGAACAGGGAGAGAGGGGGGAGCAAAAGTTTGCACCCACATGGGTCTTTTGATTGAAGGTAAGTCCCGTGTTACGGGGCCAAGTACAATGTCCCATGGGGCTTAGCGCGAGGGCTTACATCGGGGGGAGCTTTGTTTGAACGAATTATTTTCTAGAGCTGTTCGGGGCCAGTCGACCGAGAAACAGGGAGAGTCCCCCCTCTGTTATTCCCTATGCCTGTACAACTCACCCCATACCGTGTTATAAACATTCTATTTCATCTTTAAAAAGTCCACCACGAAGGAGCTGCGTTAACTTAGCAGGTTTCCCACGTGGGCTACGTATTTGCATTTATCTCGAAACGTAATAGTTCAATGAGAACAATATTCTGTATTTAGGCTCCAAATAAAGTGCTTTATAATGTAACAGCTTTTTGTTAATATGGCATGAGTAAGAGTGGCGGTTTACTAATGGCATAAAACTAAAAAGAGCAAATATCTCGGTTAGTAACCGAGATAGTGAAAAAATGTACATAACAACATTTATAGAAAATTATATTTACGATCCTACCTAATGCCAAGGAAAAACATTGTGTATAAGTTATGATTGAAGATTTATTATTTGAGGTGGTAATGATTCTATAAGTTAAGTTTCTTATATTGTCATTTGTATTATTATCTATATATTTTTAATTTTATATCTGCTCTCTGACTGTAAATTTCAAGCTTTTTTTTAATTTTAATGTTAAGATAATATGGAAAATATTTTAATTTATTCTATTTTAATTATAAATATGGTGGTGTTTTTGAAACATTTTATTCTTGTAACGGTGGTAGTTAAATTGATTGTTTTGTTTTATGGATGGCCAGTTATGTACATTTAAAAAAAAAATTGTTCAGACTAAACTCCTTATCTATTGTGCTTTATTGTATATAGCTCTGACGATAGGAATGTAAATTCCTGAAAGCGCTAAGTGTTTTTTAAAAATAAACTGCGAGAAGCCATAAAACTGTGTTCTGAATAATCTAATATTCTCATTAGAAGGTATATAAACCGTTGGTTTACTTCATATTCAATATTTTACAGAAAAAAGGATACAAATAATAAGCATATCATGGAGAGTTTCATTTTTTGATTCATAGCAGTAAATTTATTCCTATTCTTGGCCACATTTAAGCCAGTTGGGTTTTTGATAGCATAGTCCTTCAAACAATTATTGAAAGGTATACCAGATTCTTTTACTAATTGCCTGAAATTTCTCATACATCATTAATCGCCCAATTATATAATTAATTCGTAACAACTGTTCTCCGTTGTTATTGATTATATGTTTTTCCATCATGTTTTTGGATGGTACCACAGCACACGGTGCTGTAATTTGACTAGGGAAACGTTAGGCTAATAAGAGAGAGAATTCGGGGAAATTATATTTAAATTTTCATCATGCGATTCAAAAAGTTACGTGTAATTGGCTGATGACGATGTAATGGAGCAACTAATGTATTAATTCAATTAGCTACAGCCTCACAATTATTCTTCATAATTAATTCATCCGTTCTCCTAAAGTTACCAGTAGGTGCTTCACTTCAAGTGGAAATTCACCTAACATCCATATGTTTTATTCACCACCTTTTTGAATGAAGTAAATTCATTAATTACCTAATGATTGCAATTTCGGATCATATTTGTAATTCGTCTTAGAAGGAGCTCAAAAGCAATAGATTATGAGCAATCGATTTTTTAGGTGTCAATTTTCAAATATGGAGTATATTTGTGTCCTTTGTTTGTTGCCCAATGTGTATCAAAGAAGATGCAAAAATATATATACTGGAGAATATACATAGCAGTAATGTTCATGTTAAAGAAATGCTTTGCAAAGAACGAGTAAACAGCTTGTATGATAGTAATTTAGAATGTTCTGGATTTCTAGAATATTTTTAAGGGATCGAAATACCCAGTTAAACATCTTATTATTGTTAGACTACCTATTTCTTTGGTCATAAAAATATTACCAAGTGGCACGAAGTGATCTGCCATCATATGGCTAACTGATATGAAAGCCCCCAGTATTGGCTTCAAGATATTGAAGGGGGAAGGTTACATTCATGCCACAACGTGAAAAGTCCGTCACGCAGGGGCTACGTAAACTAAGCAGATTTCGCACGAACTGCTAATACACACGAGTGATCTCATCTCACCAGGCCATGTAGAGAAAACATGTGCATAATAACATTTACAGAACATTACATTTTCAATAAGATTAATTTTACACAATTTTTTGTTCCAGCGCATTATAATGGAGATATTTCGAATTTTCAAAATTTTCACCCCTAAACTCCCCTCCCGCTGATTAGCGAACATGATATTTAGTTTTACATGAAACATTTCAATATCGAGTTTGATAACGATCAAACAAAAATTGTGACCGCTATAGCGTTAACAGGCCAGTATATAAATCTATACATATAATTTTGGACTAACATTTTCATTTTCATCAGCTTCCTGGGTAGGACCGATTAACAATTGAAGAAATGTTTTCAAAATCACGTCATGAGTGTAATCTCAATTCCTGATTAAGGGGCTTAATAGAAAAGTAGAACGTACTGTCTAAAAGTGTGATAAGTTTTAGCCAGAGTTCCAATACTCACGTTTCTGTACCTCGGGTTTTCTTACTGAAAGATACATTAATAATAAGAAATTTCTATATATTATAATTTATTGATGTCATTAATAATGAGGCTGATGCAATAAAAAATGTTTCATGGAGATTTATTTCCTTGGTTTTTTTTTGTTACTCATTCTATTTTCCCTATTTATTTTGTTTAAGTGTTAATCTTCCTCACCCTGTCTAATTGAATTTATTTGAAACTTCACTACAAATGCGAGTATAAAATAAAGCCAACAAAATGTTTTGAAACAATAGTTATATTTACACAAACAATTAGACTATTCCTTTAATAGAAACCTCTTTTGAGCAAATGTAATAAACCATTAAAAATTTGGTGACGTTTAACTGTATTTAGTCTCATTTGTGAAAAAGATATACATACCACGTTTAAGTGCATTGTTTTTTTATTTAATTGAGTGTTAGTATGAGATAACTCATAAATGTACCGGAGGTAAATAACTTTCGTTAAAGTCATCCAATAAATTAATAAATAATATATTTGCGATTAATTTTCAATCATCATAATATATTGCTTTACAAAAATAAATAACTTCTTTCCCAAATTTCCTATATCATGAACGTAGGCTGAGACTTTATTACTTGTTTGATTAAATCAATAACGTTGGATTAGGTTAGTAGAATATCGATATTGAATGACTCTTTATTCTCCAGCTCCCAATAGTTCCAAAGTCACATTAAGAGGTTTAGTAGGCCCAATATTAAGTTGTTAGGCAATACAAAAAGTAAACACCAACTTCGATAGAGGCAATTAAGAGCCGGTTATCCGATGAACGCATTCTGGCCGTGGACCAAGTTGTACTCGCTAATCTGGGGCGTGTGACGTTTCATCCCCTCGGCAAACATCATCAGGAGGCTCCCAGAGATAAGGAGCCAGGGATTAGGCCTATAGTCGGAAATTAGGGCTGAGTACTTGGCGAAGGGTGTGAACGGGCAAAACCCCGCTCTGCTGGCCCGGGTATTGCCGGGCAAAACCAACCCCTGAGCCTTCGCGGGCAAAAACGGCCAGAGCCTCTCTCATTCCCTCGCGCTCTTTTTACCAACTCCCGTCTCAAGAATAAATTTCCTCTCATTCCTAACAAGAAATATCTGCTTAGACCGGCCTCTCGATTGAGCCAGTTCTTATTTGGAATGTCAACCGCTTTTTCCCTCAACCGTTTCCTTCTTCTTCCAGTCCACGGAAACAAAATATGGTTCTTTTTTTGCCCGTTCTGAGATTTGCATACTTTTCTCTGGTTGGATAAATTCTAAAAACATTTTACTGAATGGAATAACTCTACAAAAAATTCGGTAACCATTCGTCATAAAACTTGAATTAATGCATTTTGCCAATTGGCTTTACAGATACTGTAGTCTCCATTGCTAGCCTTCACCACTTCTGGCTATCCTGGGTAAAGAATGTCTAGTCCAGTGAATCATCCTCCATGGTTTACGGTTCCTCTAAGCGGCCGATATCTTAGCTTTCAAATCGTGTTAAATCGACTTGTTAATTGTTCATCTATCTTTTCCTCCTATTCCAAAGTACTAAGTCACTACTCCACTAAGACTTATTACGGATCCAAGAACCTTGTAATCAGACTGGAATGGAAAAGACACATCTCATCTTCATTTCACAGTATTCCTCTCTTAAACGTTGTGGCAATTGCGACCTTTAGTAATGTTGCATCTGATGCGTCTTGAGGAGTGCCAATCTAAGCAGCATCTGATTCATCTTGAGGAGTGCTAATCTAAGCAGCATCTGATGCGTCTTGAGGAGTGCCAATCTAAGCAGCATCTGATGCGGCTTGAGGAGTGCCAATCTAAGCAGCATCTGATGCGTCTTGAGGAGTGCCAATCTAAGCAGCATCTGATGCGTCTTGAGGAGTGCCAATCTAAGCAGCATCTGATGCGTCTTGAGGAGTGCCAATCTAAGAAGCATCTGATGCGTCTTGAGAAGTTCCAATCTAAGCAGCATCTGATGCGTCTTGTGGAGTACCAATCTAATTAGCATCTGATGCGTCTTGTGGAGTACCAATCTAATTAGCATCCGATGCGTCTTGAGGAGTGCCAATCTAAGCAGCATCTGATGCGTCTTGAGGAGTGCTAATCTAAGCAGCATCTGATGCGTCTTGAGGAGTGCCAATCTAAGCAGCATCTGATGCGTCTTGAGAAGTTCCAATCTAAGCAGCATCTGATGCGTCTTGTGGAGTGCTAATCTAAGCAGCATCTGATGCGTCTTGAGGAGTGTCAATCTAAGCAGCATCTGATGCGTCTTGAGGAGTGCCAATCTAAGCAGCATCTGATGCATCTTGAGGAGTGCTAATCTAAGCAGCATCTGATTGTGACCTTTAGTAATGTTATGGACTAACAACGTTGTCAGAATTACGCATGAACGAATGACAAATAGGCAAAGGTTCAAAGAAAGGTTATAGTACGACTTCTAAAGTTTGCTTAATCTGTATACCTCATCTCTTTTGGTGTTCTTAGGCCACTATACTATTTGTATAGCATATTTTACAATTTTTTTCAGACATCAGCCAACATTCACCAGCTCCTTGACGTCACCAAATTTAATGTAGTGGTCAGTTTGTCAAAAGTTTTCTGCTCTTGATGTCATCATTCTGAAACTTTCCCCACTATTGATGTGTCTAGAGTAACGTTGGCCTAAAATATCATGGTACGTTCAATAGCCGATGAACTTTATAATAGTATTGGCAATGTTGGAGGAATTCCATGAGTATATTTTCATTTTCTTAAGCTTCTAAAGCGATAATATAATCAAACCACATAACTCATCAGAAAGCCTGATGTATTGAGCCTACTTTGAGAATCGTATCTATTAAAATTGTTATAGTTATATTTGCTTGTTGAGACTTCAGTTCAGTTCATGAACGTTTTTCGTTTAGATAAACACTTGATGAGATTATTACTCCTTATATTATCAAGGATGAAAATTTATATGTACATTTTGTATTTATGGATTCACAGCGTATCGCACCAATACTAATTAGGAGCTTTATGTTGTTATTTTGGTCTTTCCAATTCATGAGACATGTTAAAAACTTGTTACTAAGTACCATAAACCCATAAACTATAAACAAGTATTTGGAGTATTAAAAGCGCACTTTTTACAGAGGTTTTGATAAATCCTAAAAAAAAAAAAAAGAAAAAAAAAGATAGTTGTCAAACTTCTATAAATAAAGAACTAATGTTTCTCTAAATACTTAAAATCATGAATATGCCATTTCTAGATACATTTATTTAGTAGGTCGGTTGTACGGACATCCTTCTGTAGAATTATTTATGAACAGAACCACTAAATTGAGGCTTTTAGAGGTAAATAATGGGATTAACTGGCTTTTTTTTTAAACAGTAAGTGGGAAAAAACGCGTTTTCGGTTACGCTTTTATTTAATTACGTGCTCCAGAATATAAAAGAATAATTTGTTGATACTGGCTCAGGAAATTAATAAAAATGACTAACCATAGCAGCTAAAAATATTTACTAACCATCATTAAAATTCATTTCTCTATTACTTATATCACCTCGAATTAGGACTTATCATTTCTCTGTCGTCCATTCAGCATCCTGAGGCACTTGCGAAATGAAATAGCGATTACAGATCTTACAGATCAACCGCTTCCCGCCCCCTGCAAAAGGAATTCAACAAGGTTACAATTTCACAGTCAACAAAAAGTTAACATAACATTTTTTGGTCCGACACATAACAACGGAGATATTTTGAATTTTCGAATCCCCCAAAATTTTCGAAATATTTCCTAGTAATGAACGACAAATTTTAATTAGAAATCGGTGACGTCATCGTGCAACAAATTTGAACGTATATCGCGTAATAAAAGTCTCTTGAAAGCAATATTTGGTATTTAAGCTTAAAGTGGTTAATGATATAACAGCTTATTTTTAATATGTCATCAGTAGGAATGGATGCTTGCTGAAGGTTGAAAATTTAAAAAACCTAAATATCTCATCAGTTAATATATATAATAGGGAAAACATGTATATAAGAACATTTATAGGCAATTAAATTTTTATTTTAAATTTTCAATAACATCAGTTTCATACAATGTTTCGATTTGGCTCATAGTAACGGATTTCGAATTTTAAAAATTCTCCCCCCTAAATCCTCCCCCACCCTTCCCATTTCAGCCGTTAAAGACCTTGATCTTTCTTTTTGCGCAAAATGATTATATTGTTAGTTTGGAAATGATAAGACAAAAATTTTGGATCGATTTGACATTTTAAGAAATGTTTCGAAAATCTCGTCATGAGTACAATCTTAATAGCTGATTACCCTTAATATGTGTATTTTGTTTTAAAAATCTGACGTGAGAAGTTTTCAAGTGATATCTGCCTTTCACTTCGTCGGATCAAGAAATGTCATGGAACATAATAGCTATTTTTAATCAAAAGCAAGTAGATCACGAACAAATTGTCTCCCTTATATTTGGAGATACTCGCCAATTTTATTTACTCCCCCCCCACCAGAATCCCCCTTAGTTGATTTCAATCAACAGTGGAAGGCCACAAGTTGATATTACGGCTGCCTTAAATTCAATCTGGTCTATCTATTTTCAAGTTAAGGGAGATACAAACATTTTTAGGTAAGTCTTATCAATACTAGTTTAAAAGGATTCAGAGAGACCCAAATCAGATAATAATGCATTGTAAAAAACAAGCCATTATAACAAATCTTATATTATCTAAAATTAGCCATTATTTGGTATAAAATTAGAATTTATGTAGATTATCTGTGATGCAAACAGTAAATATTTCCCGGTATAAGGACCATTTTCCACAAGTCAGTGAGCAGAGCCAGCCAACCGATTTCCCATTAGGAGAAATTAACTGCAAATTAAATAGCCTTCCGTTCCAAGCACTTCAAAGCGTTAATCGAATCGTCCGTCAAAGGATTTAAAACTAATCGACTCGTTTGATGTAAGTACACGCTCTTTTGGACCGTTCATACTTTAAATTCGATGACCTTAATATTAATCAGCTGTCCCAGCACAAACAGTTTACCGCTTCATTAAACTTTTAATAAGTAGAAATGCTGTCATTTGCTAAAGTAAGTGTTAAAAAGGGCCACAAAGAGATGTCCGGCTGGGTCATTTTCATCTCTACACCAATGAACCTTTTTACATATCTGAATCAATTGGTGTAATGGAAGTATTTTCAGTGAGTTTTTCGTTTCAACAGCGCTGTCAAACAAGCTCAATTCAACTTTTCAAATTGATGAATCTTTTAATCAAAAAGATGTTTGGCTATTGGATTCAGCGAAATGCCTAACACACCTCCCACACATCAGTGAAAACTTTTTTTATAAAGTTGATATGGAATTTCGCACACCAATTAATCCTAACATGAGGTTAGAATATTGCATTTTCAACAAAAATAAATGCCCATTAAGGAAAGACTATCGTCATTCATGTCATTATCCGATCAGACAAAATGAAGTGATTTGTCATTGCATGAATTCCATTTCTATGTTTGCAAGCAATAGTCAAAAAATATAATTTGATGATTTCATCAGTTTCATTGAGTGGTAAGGAGGAAAAAAAAAGAAATGAGTAGGTCTGCGAGGTCAGTTCCTTCGACAGGGTTTGGTATCAAAAGTGAGGAAATCTAATCGTGTCTATCGTCGTGATTTATTGTATCTCAATGAAAGAGGTCGATGGTATTTACTTCTTCCTGACAAGTCCCGATAACATGATTTCCGAGAAAGTTCAGGATTTCTTACAAAGCCACAGTAGTTCTCAGACTATACAAATCCTTGGTCTTCTGACGATTGTAGCCGGAAAAACGAGGTGCTGGAGCATTATTAGGAAATAATGAAATTTTTCAACAAAAAAAATCTGTTCTCCATATTTATACCTCTATAAATTTTCTATGGAGACCTCATATCAAGAAAGAATTATACAATGAATCTTGAGTTACACGATCGCCGGTATAACCGAAAATTCCACCTATTAAATGCGGCCATGTGCTGGAACAGCAGAACGACTTATAGGATGAAGCACCCTAGTTGATCAAATCTTGGAAAGGAAGTGAACCCCATAACCATGGGCCTCGCCAGTTATCTTGCATTGAGCTTTTCGGGAGTCACAGCCATGGAAAACATGCGGATCTTTCGTCATCAGGTAACTCCTCAGATCAAGCAGCATTTGATGCGTCTTGAAGAGTGCCAATCTAAGCAGCATCTGATGCGTCTTGAGGAGTGCCAATCTAAGCAGCATCTGATGCGTCTTGAGGAGTGCCAATCTAAGAAGCATCTGATGCGTCTTGAGAAGTTACAATCTAAGCAGCATCTGATGCGTCTTGAGGAGTGCCAATCTAAGCAGCATCTGATGTATCGTGAGGAGTGCCAATCTAAGCAGCATCTGATGTATCGTGAGGAGTGCCAATCTAAGCAGCATCTGATGCGGCTTGAGGAGTGCCAATCTAAGCAGCATCTGATGTATCGTGAGGAGTGCCAATCTAAGCAGCATCTGATGTATCGTGAGGAGTGCCAATCTAAGCAGCATCTGATGCGGCTTGAGGAGTGCCAATCTAAGCAGCATCTGATGTATCGTGAGGAGTGCCAATCTAAGAAGCATCTGATGCGTCTTGAGAAGTTACAATCTAAGCAGCATCTGATGCGTCTTGTGGAGTACCAATCTAAGCAGCATCTGATGCGTCTTGTGGAGTGCCAATCTAAGCAGCATCTGATGCGTCTTGAGGAGTGCCAATCTAAGCAGCATCTGATGCGTCTTGAGGAGTGCTAATCTAAGCCTTCCTTGTGGCAACTGGAAGTCCTTCTCTTCCTCTTTCCATGAAAATTGCTCGAATACAACTCGACTATTTTAAAATCCGCTCTTTAGTCACTTCGCTCCTTCTCAAACCACAAACCTTACACTTATGTCATTGAATGAAATTGGTAGATTTTAGGAGTTCTCCCTTAAGGGGTATCGATTTATAATTTGTTAACGCTCTAGCGGTCACAATTTTGTTTTGATCTTTACCAAACTCAAAATTTAAATGTTTTAAGAAAAAATAAATAGTAAGTTCCTTCAGGGCTCAAATCGGACAAATGGGAGGAGGGATTTAGAGGGGTAAGTTCCATAAATCGAAATATCTCTCTTATTATAAGTAGCATCGAAAAATTGTATTTAATCATTCTTATGTATTGTTTCTGTAGAATGAATATTAACCGAGATATTTAAATATTTTTGTTTTAGGGTATCAGTAAACTGTCCTTTTATGTCATATTAACTATAAGCTGTTACATCATAAACCTCCATAAAACTTCGATCATGTATCATCATTTGATCATATCTCCGTTACTATACGTCGGATCGAAAAATATTACAAGACCAATATTATTAAATTAATTGTACTCTAAATATTGTTATATACCTGTATTCTCTATTTTTTAGGTTAACTGGGATATTTGCATTTTCCGGTTTTCAGCCTTCAGCAAAACCCCACTCCTACTCATGTAGCATAAACAATACTCTGTTATGTAATAAACCACTTATTCCAAGGTTAAATACCAAATATTGTTTTCACAGAACGTTTACTGTGCTAGATAAATGCAAATACGTAGTGGGATGACGTTATCAATTATGATTCTGCTGTCGTGGATCAAAAATATTCATTTTTCTGTAATCGTTGAATAATGGTAGCATTACTAAACTGAAATGAGTGAAGAAAGTGAAACATTTTGCAGTAGAGTGAAGAAAGTGAATTGCCTTCTTAATTAGTAATAAGTATAAATTAAAAAATAATTTGAAGTTGGAAATTTAATGCTATTAAATGTTTCTTAACATTGTAAGAATTTATTTTAAAATAAATTGAAATGTGATTGAATTATTGATGGAAATAATCAATATATTTTAAAATTTAAATATAATAATAATTACCTTCCTTGTTTATAACCTGCACTTGTTTATAACTGCACAACTTCACAATCATCACTAGTTGTTTTATAACTATGCTTATAACCTTTCACAACCATGCTTATAACCTACCAACAACATACCATAATCTTCACAACATCCTAATTTTGTTCATATTCTGGTTAGATATGATCATGTATTACACGATTACAGAAAAAATTTAATATTACACTCGTGACGAAAGTAGAATTTACAACTCTCGTGAAATTACCACACTCGCTTCGCTCGTGTGGGTAAACGTTTCACTCGAGTTGTAAAATGATCTACTTTCGTCACTTGTATAATAAATAACTAGTCTTCTATGCCACGCCCAAAATTTATGTGTCCGTATAAGTTTGTATTAGTTAAAGATGAAATCGGGTGAAATTTTGAAAATTCAAAATATAGCTGTTATTGTGAGTCGTATCGTAAAATGTTTTGAACCAGTCTTATTAAGCTATTGATGTTCTTCAATAGTTGTTCTATTCATTTCTTCGTAACTCAAGGATTATGCGTGTTTTCGGTATTTTCCTTTTTTCAGCCTTCAGCAACCCTTCTCCCTCACTCCCTTTTACTGAAGGGGTTTTTAAATAGAAATTGAGAATAGCTGGTGAAATGATATCACAAGTGTGTTATACCAGAACTTGTGAAATCTGCTTAGTTTAGCTGCGTTCATGCGTGATGGACTTTTCGGTTTTCATAGTAAAGATGTTTCTTGTATCGTATAAGCGATGTATAAATAATATCTCTCCAGCTAAATCCGTGTATATTAATATTGATTAAGTAATCATTGCTAATCCGCGTTTGATTGCTAAAATAAAGAAAAATTACTCATGCTTGAATGAAAATCGGAGAGCCGAAGCTCGTGCTCTGGAGTTATGTGCGGGTTGGGAGAAATGACACCTCGTAGCAATTAGCCACTACTTGTTCGGAGGTTGAATACACGATCCACGAAACCCTCGCCTGCACACAAACACACACACACACGAGCATATAGCTCGCAGCGCACATGGCCCCCGCAAAATGGAGGGGTATAATTCAATCTAGAGGCCTATGGCCCTGGTAGATGTGCCTAATCCACCCTTTCACTCAGCCGGTGTCGCACTAAACACGTTTCCCTAAATTGTTTACACGCTCCCCAGCCCTGGGCTCTGGCCCATTCATGTTTGTTTACATCCTTCAGTCCTTCATTAATGAAACACTCTCACTCCCCACGGCACAAAATTATCAATTGTGATGACTTCCAAATATTATATTATACAGAGTTCATCGTCCCCAACCTCTAGGTACCAGACATACACCTCGTCATGATTTAATTACATTTTATTTGGCTTTCATTCAAATTAGAATATGAAATGCACTATTGTAACATATTATAAGTGTTAAATTATTTATGGTTGTCAAGTGGGGCACGTTAGAGTAACGATTCACATAGCGACGTCAACAACACCCATTTAGAGAACCGGTTCATTATAGGGTATGGTAAGCCTAGAGAAGTGAGCTTAATTGTCGCAGCAGCATTAGAATTTATTAATTTATGAACTCATTAAATAAAATCCGTAGTCCCACCCTGACTAGAAAAGATTGATAACCACTGGATGACCTGTCCCAATTAACCGTAGTAGCAAAAAGTGGGCATTAATAAATGTGTATGTATTATAGGATATTGCTTCTCAACGAGAAACTCTAAGAATAAGCTGACCTGAAAATGAGAGTTAATACATAAAGACAATTAATAATTTGACAGTTCCGACACTGTGTAAATTAATGATTGAAACGACCAGTAATAAATTAGTTAAAACATTGTATTAAATATTATTAATTCATTGGTTTCGGGTATTTGGATTTTAGATGGAATGCAAGACGCTAATCGATTGTATTTGCCTCACCTAATATCATATGTGCTCTTTAAAAAGGTACGCAATTGTAAAGGAGCAACCCCCCCCCCAAAAAAAAAAAGAAATAAAACACCAGAACATGAGGGAGAAACCCAATGGGACCCGACCGGACGTCCAAAAACATAAAACATATGTGACCAATAAATGTATCCTGAAAGAGAGGTTGGCCTTGGCTAGATGATCCAGGGCATGGGATGTTGAGGATTAATCTCATGACTTAGAGAGCCTCAATGACGACCACAGTGAGTAATACAAAGGCCCGTCACGCAGGGTCTCCGTTAACCCATTAGTGCCCAATCGATAGATTTTATTTTTTTGATTTTTTACTATTGTTTTACTATATAGACAATGGGAAAAATAATTTAAAGAATTTATGTTAAGGGAAGTACTGAATATCAGGCTGCAGCTAAAGATGCTCGTGGGCACTTGGTGCACTCGATTGCAACTACCTGCATTTATTGCCTCATTAAAAAGCATTTTAGGATTTTCATTAAAACAATATAATTTTTAAAACACTTTCATTTTATAGGAAACTCAAATAATACAATGTAATAATTTTCAGATGTTTTTGGAACAAAACTAAGATGAAACAAATACTCTATCTAATAATAAAACAATACTTTATCTAATAATAAAACAATCAAATATGCATAAGTAAATAATATATATTCTGTCTAATAGTAAATCAATGAAATATGTATAAAAAAATAATAAATCACATAAAAAAAATATATAAATAAATAACCTGAAACAAGCAGGTTTCCAGTGAGCATTTCTATTTATCTCAAAACGTATAAGTTCCATGAAAACAATATTTGGTAACTAAGCTTCAAAAAAACTGCATCATGATGTAACAGCTTATTGTTAATATGACATGAGTAGGGGTGGGGGTTTACTGTAGTCCGAAAACTAAAAACTGCACATATCTCGGTTAATAATCAAGATAGTGATAAACGCATATAACAACATTTATAGGTAATTATATTTGCAATGGAATTGATTGTATACAATTTTTTGATCCAATGTATAATAACGGAGATATTTTGAATTTTGTAATTCCCCCATCTAACCACCCCCACCCCACAATAATCATATTTCAACCGTTAACGAACTTGTTATTTAGTTTTACATAAAACGTTTAAATATCCAGTTTGGTAAGAATCAAACAAAAATGACTACCGCTAGAGTGTTAACAGACAAATATTTAAATCATCATAAATATAAAGCAACAAAAAAACTAACAAAAACTGTACACCTTATCATTACTGAGACTAATAAAAATATTTCAGGCGGAAAAAAAACTCAACTAAGTCCTCTTTATTATTTTCAACTGGCAAATGAATCGCCTTCCTGGGCATTTACAATGCACAATTTAAAATTATTGCATTAAGTAACTATAACCGTAAATCTCTACAGGAGAATAAAAAAAACTCTTATACAACAATATCACTGAAATGTTGTGAAAATATCACTTGGTTTATTAAGGCTGACTATTGCCCAGGCGTGAGCTACTTATGGCCAACGCTTTAACACATGGTTCACCTGAGCATTAATATAAAGCAAGTTCTTCTTATTTTCTTCCTTCCGTTAACCTCCACTACTATTCCACGGATATTGGCTTACAATTAGAAATTGTGAAAGTATGTTGAGATGAGATCACCAGTCTGTCACTTGCCATTGTGGGAAAATAGTTTTTGCAGCCCCTGCGTATTGAAACATTTTAGCAGATTTCCCTTGAGGGAAATAAGCTATTGAGGTCGAAATCATGACCCAATTATCAAAATTTATCTACAAATGTCCATCGATACTACCCAGGAGATGACGAAAATGAGGTCTATTCAATACTGTATATATATATATATATATTTGTCTGTCACCCCTCTAGCGGTCGCAATTTTTGTTTTATCTTTACACCAAACTTGATATATAATCGTTTTATACAAAAAGACATCAAATTCGTTTACGGCTGAAATTGGACCAGGGCGTGGGGGTTTAGTGGGAGTGAATTTCGAAAATTCTTAATATCTCCGTTATTGTCTGTTGGATCGAAAATTTGTAGAGAACCAATCTTATTGCAAATGTACTTTTCTTTAAATGTTTTTGTGTACGTTTTTTCACTTCCTTGATTATTGGCCGAGATGAGATATTTGCATATTTGTAGTTTTCCGCCTTCAGTAAACCCCGACTTCTACTCATGTCATATTAACAATATTCTAGCATGTTATGAAGTACTTTATTTGAAGCTTAAATACCAAATAATGTTCTCATTAATTTTTTTTAGTTTTGAGATAATGCAAATACGTGGCGCACTTGGGAAATCTGCTTAGTTAACGCAGCCCCTGTGTGACGAACCATTTTATTTTTAACATTATGAAGTGTAAGAAGCCCATTTGCCTTTTGTATTTTGTACGAAGACCTTCTTGGATATTAACTATTGAGCTACGACAAGTATAGTAACGAGTTTGAAGTAGCCCATGAAAAATGAATTCAGATTGATACAGGGATGAGGAACGTAACTACACAGAACTAATTGGTTTCAACAAGGGTTTTATCTTTCTAACAATTTAATACTGAAAAACATGTATAGTTCAACCACTCTCTCCTTCACTTTTTAATCCTAAGTCTCGAAATCATCCAATGCTGTGGCACTGCTTTTTTTGAGCTTAAAAGAAGTGCTGAAAGGTTTTAAATAACGGACAAAAGCCCTGAATTCCTCGAGGATTATCAAAGCCGAGCCATTCCCGGCCTACTTTAAATTAATTCAAATCACTTGCCGCTACAAGTTGGAACTGCAAGGGGTAGGTTCTGGATTGAATTTACAATAGGGGTGGTGGGGGGAGGGACAGCCCCTGCGGTACTCCTCCCCCTGCACGTTGAAATACAAGGTATCATTTAATCAGCTCTTACTCCACGATAAATACATTTAATCCTATTAGGGAGCTGCCCTCTCGCCCTTTTTACTTCGAGGGGCAACCCTTTTATTTCCATTGCTTTTAGCGACCCTTAAAAGCATTCTAGTGCCGCTAGAAATAGAGGTATCTGAAACCCTATTCCCTCCGATGCGAATAGAAAGCGACTCTTATTCTAAAGCTTAGTTCTGATCTATGAATCCACTTAAGCTCCGGACCGCCAAGTCGAAAAAGTGGAGTGGGGGACTCCTGTTTTTCTCTAGCTTCCTTGCACTTCTGCTTTTTTTTTTTTTTAAAGTTAATTCATAAATATCCCTAACTTATAACGAGCAGTCTCAGCCCCAAACAACCTAATGGTTAGGAAAAGTTCAGAGATGATTCAACAGTTCTAATTTTGAAGACATCGGATCACAGGAATCGCTCTCTTATTTATCTCTAGCACTTCAATTCAAAGGTTATGTTGTCCACATTTTTTCCATAATATGGTCCTTCCTCAGCTTCGTGAGACTAAAATGCTTATATGTGTGTTACAGAAATGCAATAACACGGCAGAGAGAAAAATTATGAGATTTATTTCATTTTTAAGTTGATATTCTGGCAAGTGGAAATGAATTATATTGCCGGTTGAGTAAAAATACCACCTACGACAACATCTTATACTAGCTAGAGAGTTCTTTCGACTCAATTCATCACCGTCCTAATGTCCTGGATTCTGAGGCCCTAGGACCAGACAAAGGACCAGAAGAGTCAGGTCCTACAGCCCTTAAGGTCAACAACCATGACGTTAGGGCACTGACGATGGTCGCTTGAATAAATTATTGTGGAAGGGTGGTCTTTTTACTCAACATACGAAAAAGGTTTTTTACCATTAAATTTATTTTCAATTCAAGTCAAAAAGGAAAAATAATAAATCGAAAGCGTTCTAAATCTCCCCTCATTACTAACTCAGTACTACCCCAACTATACATATACCAACTATATGATTTCGTAGGATTCTTCGCTTGGCATGAAATGTTCATCTACTCTACTCCAGCTTTCTGCTCTAGCGGTACACACTATTTTCTTTCACACACTACATTTATATAGTGCCTCGACTCTGATCTGACCAAATCAACAGTAGCAGGGGCGTATACCCTGAAGAAGATAGCCGAAGAGTTAGCGAAAATTTCGGTTTAAAGAGACCACTGGAGCAGAAAGCCGGAATGGAGTAGGGGAAAATGATAACTTGTTAATATACTAATAACTTCGTAACTTTCTTATCCACTTGACAAGCACGGCAAATCTCTGTCATCCAAGACCTTCCGACACCAAGTCCTGAGGATTTGTTGGTAGTGTCTTTTGGGGAATTCTGTCTGTGGGGGGCTACTCTAATTGTAAATTTAATTCAGGTTTTAACGGTCTTTGTTGAGGACAAAAGTAATTTAAAACGCCCCTAACTGGATTGCCAACTCAATTAATTCCCGTTCCATTTGTTTCAACCCACTTTCAAGTACCCCCTCAGTGCCAACGCGTTCGCACAACAGCGACAGAATACATTGCTAGGTAAATATATTTCTTTTCGCGTAAATTGAATCCGAATCGAGTCCATAAATAAAACTTAATTCATTTTACTCTTTAAATTGGATTTGATATTTCAGCAAGGACCAACCAATCCTTCACGAGTGTATAGCAAGAACATCATTCTGTTGGTTTAAATTGGATAATTTTCTTTTAACAGTATTTTAATTAAACAGTTTAATTTCGCGTTTGGTATAGGATAAATAAATATTGTAAAAATGTACTTAAACATAATCATACATGTAATATGCCATGTGGCAATGGAACGTGTACTCAAATAAATAACTTCATATAGGGTTACTATGAGGAGAAAAAAAATCCGTCATGCAGGGGCTACGTAAACTAAGTATATTTTCCAAGTACTGGCATAGCTCACTTTTGATCTCATTCCCTATTTCTATGGAAAAACGATGAATAAAAGGGTTAATGAAGACTGAAAGCAAGATACAGGGTGCGGCAGAAAAGACGGACGGTTTTTAAAAAGTGATCTAACAGTTAATTTTTACTCAAAAACAAATTTATTGGTGCAATAAGGTTCACAAGAAAATAGCATTTGAGAGAGTCAAGTGTGGAAAATAACCTCAGGCATGTGGTGGCCGAAATCGTTGATGCAGTGCTGGAGGCGTTCTTGGAAGTTCGCATAGACTCTCTCCTACATTGCTCCCTCAACTTGGGCGACTTCCACGCGAATTTCGTTCTTCAATTCGTCCAGAGTTCGGGGCTTGTGTCCGTATATTCTAGCCTTGAGGTGTCCCCACAAGAAAATCTTCCTTTAAGGGACTAAAACATATATTATTTTGATGAACAGAATCCATCCGTTATCTTCTACTAAAGTTTATTACGTAAAAGTGCCCTGTCAGAGCACCATTATCAATCAGTGACTGCAAAGTGCGTTAGTGTCCAGTAGCTAGAAGAACCATGACGGTCTGGCACTGAAATTTATTGCCTATTCCATAATCCCGAATTTCCTCAATTTGTGTTCCACGTACATGAAAAACCTGTCCATAGTGCACCATCAAAAGTAATGGTATATCCTGCTGTTTGGCTGTATCAGTTCAGATATTGATTCGTGTATAATGTTATGTTTCTATAATGCATTTTAATCAAAATTGTTTCTAATTTTTATTTGATGTTTCTGATGTGTAATGCGCATTCAAGTATAAAACCGTCACAAGAATAAACCCCATTCATTGGATCACTTATCAACGATGAACACCGACCTCTACAGTGAGGATTATTTTTCAAGTAATCTAGAATTTAATTGCGTAATTTTATCTTATATTACCAACTTTATCTTTACGAAACGATGTGTAGAAATAAGAATCACAAGATATGATAGATATGACATCTAGGATTAGCAGACCGTTGTTAAAAAATTTATCCTTCATGGAATGGGTTCTTTCTGCGAGAGAATACTTAGAAAGTAAGTTATTCAACATATTTAAAAGTTGTTTTATTAGCTAAATCTTTTAACCTTCTACTATCGCATTGGAAGGTTGTGATGTTGATTAATCATTTTTTTAACCTGATATTACAACTATAGCATTACACAGTCTACTAACCCACTTTGTCCAATATGTAATAGCTTCGGTGACTCAGGTTCGCCAAGTGAGTTAAGGCGCTGGCAATTCTCTTGGTCACATGAAACAATAATGTCATAGGTTCCACCCAAGGTACGCTGAGTAACCCCAACGCAATCATATGTAATATTTCCGCCAATTCGAGTATGTCATTCTCAAGCAGCTATAAGTATCGTCAAAACAGAGTATGGACTATGCAGGCAATTGTGAGTTACACGCAAAAGCATTATGGAGTACGTAAAAGCCTGTAAAATATCTGAAAATTGAAGTACGTCCTAAGCAAAAACCTTTACTTTATCCGCCAAACAAGTATGCAGTTGCCCAAAATCTATAAATTATAAGCAAAATAAACTATGCCCTACACAAATTCGAGAATGCTCTATGAAAAAAAGTCCGTCACGCAGGGGCTGCGTAAAATAAGGAGATTTCCCAAGTGAAGTTATACAATAGAGAAATCTCCATACAGAGCCAAACAGTTGCGGCCGAACTAGCTTTTGGCGGGTAACTCACTAGCCATTATCGAACCACATATAACAAAAATGCAAATATCTCGGTTAATATTCAAGATAGAGAATAAATGTATAGATCAATATTTATAGTATATTTAATTTGCAATAAGATTGGTTCTATAAAATTTTCTGATCCGACGTATGGTAACGAAGATTTTTCGGAAATCCTCCCCTCCCACTTGTCCGATTTCAGCCATTAACGAACTGTCTTTTTGCATTAAACATTTAAATATCGAGTTTGGTAACGATCAAACAAAAATTGCGACCGCTAGAGCATTAACAGACACACACACACACACACACACACACACATATATATATATATATATATATATATATATATATATACACAATTTTGAACGGACCTCATTTTCGTCATCTCCTGGGTAGGATCGATGGACATTTGAAGAATTTTTTCGAAAATCCCGTCATGAGTACGACCTCAATAGCTAAAATCTGTATTATCCTCAATTCATCTGGGTAATTTCTTCTCATCCAATTTTGTTAACGAATTGTAGGAAAGAACTTATCATTAACTGAATTCCTTCTTTTTGGAATTTCCACTTTTTACTAGTTGTTCATATTATTTCATTACTACAACTGACTTTCATGGCAGTGTAATAGCGAATTTAGCATTTATATTTGTATTCCTCTTAACTGGCATTTCCTAGTAAATGAGATTTTTCTATTCAAGTTAAAGCACTAGTATTTACTTTTCCCAAAATGATTAAGGAAAACTATAATATCCCTTATGTGCGTGCAGTTTTAATTATATTTATAATTAAAAGTGTTCATTAAGTGTAACGCAAACGGTAAAAGTTGACGTTTTCTCCATCAACAATAAAGCCAACATAAATTGAGCACTAACTGTATATGAGGTAAAACTGCGCAAATGAAATTAGAGGAGTTTTGAAATACAAATAGAATAAATGGAACTGGAAGGAGTGAGTTGATAAATAAATTATTCAGGATAAAGTTAGCCCGATTTCGAGTCGAGTGAATAGATTCAGCCGAAGGAAAGTGAATTCCCGGGAGAAATTGAATTCACCTCTATTTCTAATTCCGAACCCATTTAGATCACGAAGAATCAACTTAATTTCCCTTACACTTATTTCGGAATTCCATCTAAATCCTGTCACCCTAAACTAGAGTCATTCCTAAATATTCAAAAGGCGATTTGTGTTAGTTATTTTTTTTTGGAGGTGGGAGGGACAAATCACCCTCAATTAGGAACAATCATTCTTTCAGGAAATATATTTTAGTGTCAGTGTGGCAAATCAATAAAATTACCTACTAATAAAATAAATTAACTATTGATAAAAACATCAGGTATATTCCTCAAATACTTTTACTAACAATCAGAACGCTTTCGTGAGCACTTAACTTCATCACAGGAAGTTTATGTTATCTAATCTCGTCTTTCCTATTTATCTTAACCTGCGTGAATGTATTTCTAATCTATCTATCTTTACCAGGACGTATTTCCTACCGATCTTAGCCTACATGTCCTTCCTATCTATCTTAACCAGGACGAATTTCTTATCGATCTTAGCCTACAAGACATTCCTATCTATCTTAACCAGGACGTATTTCCTACCGATCTTAACCTAGATGTAATTCCTATCTATCTTTACCAGGACGTATTTCCTACCGATCTTAGCCTACAAGACATTCCTATCTATCTTTACCAGGATGTATTTCCTACCGATCTTAGCCTACAAGACATTCCTATCTATCTTTACCAGGATGTATTTCCTACCGATCTTAGCCTACAAGACATTCCTATCTATCTTTACCAGGACGTATTTCCTACCGATCTTAACCTACATGACTTTCCTATCTATCTTAACCAGGACGTATTTCCTATCGATCTCAGCCTACATGACTTTGCTATCTGTCTTATCCAGGACGTATTTCCTATCGATCTTAACCTACATGACTTTGCTATCTGTCGTATCCAGGACGTATTTCCTATCGATCTTAACCTACATGACTTTCCTGTCTATCTTAACCTACATGACTTTCCTGTCTATCTTAACCAGGACGAATTTCTTATCGATCTTAGCCTACATGACTTTCCTATCTATCTTAACCAGGACGTATTTCCTATGGGTCTTAGCCTACATGTATTTCCTATTTGTCTTAACCAGGACGAATTTCTTATCGATCTTAGTCAACTTGACTTTCCTATCTATCTTAACCAGGACGTATTTCCTATCGATCTCAGCCTACATGACTTTGCTATCTGTCTTATCCAGGACGTATTTCTTATCGATCTTAGCCAACTTGACTTTCCTATCTATCTTATCCAGGACGTATTTCCTATCGATCTTAACCTACATGACTTTGCTATCTGTCGTATCCAGGACGTATTTCCTACCGATCTTAACCTACATGACTTTCCTATCTATCTTAACCAGGACGTATTTCCTATCGATCTCAGCCTATATGACTTTCCTATCTGTCTTATCCAGGACGTATTTCCTATCGATCTTAACCTACATGACTTTCCTATCTATCTTAACCAGGACGTATTTCCTATCGATCTCAGCCTACATGACTTTGCTATCTGTCTTATCCAGGACGTATTTCCTATCGATCTTAATCTACATGACTTTCCTGTCTATCTTAACCAGGACGAATTTCTTATCGATCTCAGCCTACATGACTTTGCTATCTGTCTTATCCAGGACGTATTTCTTATCGATCTTAGCCAACTTGACTTTCCTATCTATCTTAACCAGGACGTATTTCCTATCGATCTCAGCCTACATGACTTTGCTATCTGTCTTATCCAGGACGTATTTCTTATCGATCTTAGCCAACTTGACTTTCCTATCTATCTTAACCAGGACGTATTTCCTATGGGTCTTAGCCTACATGTATTTCCTATTTGTCTTAACCAGGACGAATTTCTTATCGACCTTAGCCAACTTGACTTTCCTATCTATCTTAACCAGGACGAATTTCTTATCGACCTTAGCCAACTTGACTTTCCTATCTATCTTACCCTGCGTGTATTTTCTATCTATCAATCTTCATGTCCTCTCAACACATCACTATCTGCATGTATTTCCTACCTACCTTGACCTACAACTTATTCCTATATATCTTCACCTGTCTGAACTTGCTATTTTTCTTGGCTTATCCAAAAATATTATACAATAATAAAAGCCTGGACTGAAAATTATTCAGAACTCTACTTGACAATCGAAGTGGAGTGTGTCAGAGGTAAAACGGCTAAATGTTGTATGACTGACCACAGCATAAAGCAAAGGAAACTTACAGTTTGCATTTCCCCATTCGGAAGTTCTAAGGCTGTTGCTAACGTTTCTGACATCAGAATTGAGATACTTTTTTTGATACAATTTACCGACGTACACAGATTATGGGGAAATGAGTTTATTCCGTAAGACATTAGAATCAAAAGTGAGATTGTGACTGCTATTTTTATTTAAATGTATTTCATTTTAAACTTTGTAATATGTTAATAACACAATTATTTTTTTTATATTTTAAGAATTCATGAATTACAACTCTTATCTAAATTAAAGATTGTCCCAATATTTTATTGCTCTATAAATAAACCTTTATTCGTTTATCCAGCTATAAGTGACTTGCTGCATAAAATAATAAAAACTAGGCTATAAAATAATCAGTTAAACTTAAAAGCAATACAATTTTAATATTGCATTACCCACTTGCTGCGCTTCAGACTTCACGACTTTAACTATTGTCTGAAATGGAGTTTGCTGTTTCAAAGTGCACTTTGCATAGTAAAGTAGTAGCGTAGTAGTAAATACTAAAGGATTACAAGGCTTTTTATATTGATCCTGATCAGTTGGTTCTACTATCGCCCAGCATTTCGAGATAAATACTGCAAAGAATTGCATTAAAGTGATTTCTAATAAAGTTATAAATCAATAAAAAAGTCACGCAGGCATTTCATCGAGTTAAGAACGCAAACTACGAATTGGTGACGACATAACCCAAAGTTTTAGCAGATTTCCCCTAAGGGAAATCAACTATTGAGGTCGTACTCATGATGCGATTTTCAAAGGATTACGTCGGATCGATAAAGTGTATAGAACAAATTTCATTCCGAATTTAATATACTATAAATATTGTTATATACATTTATTCTCCATCTTGAATATTAACCGAGATATTTGCAATTTTCAGTTCAGCCTTCAGCAAACTCCTTCTACTCATTTTACATAAACGATACTCTGTTATGTAATAAACCACATTATTCGAAGCTTAAATATCTTAAATTGTTTTCAAGAGATTTATTATAAGAGATAAATGCAAATATGTTACAATGACCACCCCTCCTTCTTCTTCTTCTAATTCTTGGACTCCTAAAATTTGATTATATCTGGAATACCCTGGATGGTAGAGGAACCAATTGATAAGGATAAATAAAAAGGCCTTGTCCTCTACTGAGTTTTAATATTATGCAGAGTGCACTTTCGGAGTCAACGCTCCATCGTCAGTGCCTACTGATTATAGCTGTGTAGTCTGGACCATGACCGCCGGACGATTTGATTGATCCAGATAAAAATTATTCTGATTCACTATAAATTACAGTACTAGATATAGTAAATAGTTTTCAATAAAATTAATATGTTATATTCTGATTTATGTCAGTAATTGTTTTTCTTTCCTGTGAGAAGTTGGCTCACCCGCTTGTCTATGTTTCTGAAGCTTCCCGTCTGGAGGTTTCTTATTATCGTTTGTATTTATTCACTTGATGTTGACAGTGCAATTGTGTTACCTGTATGTAGATTTATCTATTGTTAAACTCCAGAAGGGAAATCTACTTAGTTTACGCAGCCCCTGCGTGACGGACTTTTTTACATGTATCTTAGTAAATATCAGTTGAAAACAATATATGGTATTTGAGCTTCAAATAAAGTCTTTGCTCATTTAATAGCTTACTGTGAATATGACATGAGTAGGAGTTGGGGTTTACTGAAGTCTGAAAACTAAAAAATACAAATGTCTCAATAAATATTGAAAATAGAGATCATAGGAACGGAAATATTTCAAACTTTCGAAATTCCCCTCTCTAAACTCCCCCACCCCGTCCCATTTGTTGGATTTTAGTCATTACGGAACTTGAACTTCATTTTTACATATAACGTTTAAATATCCAGTTTGGTAACGATCAGACAAAAATTGCGATATATACAGTCGTGGTCATAGAAATTGCATCATTAAAAAATAATGAATGATCTCCTTGAACCAATATTGTTCTCGACTTTTGATAATTTTTAAATCTATTGTAAAATAAAATAGTATGCTATTAGCCATGAAAACTGATTAAAACCCAAATAAGAAATTTATAATATTCATAAAATAATAAATGAAACCTTTATTCTTAATGAGTAAATTGAGAAAAAAAAAGTTTTTTTTACATAATCATATGAATTTATTTAGAAAAATGGTATAAAATCATTAAAAATACATTAATTGAAATATTAATATAAATTAGTATTTTGTTGAACCTCCATTAGCCCTGATCACTGAGGCGATCCTGTTTGGCATCGAGTCGACCAAATGTTTTATTATTTCGTCACTAATCTCCTCATTCCAAACATTTTTGATCGCTTGCTTCAACTCATCTTTATCCTTAGGCTTCGTAATATTAATTTTTTTCTTTATTATTACCCGCAAGTTTTCAATGGGATTTAAATCTGGGCTATTGCCTGGTCATGGTAGCGTGAAGATCTTGTTTTCTGTTAAAAACTGCTTTACCTATCCAAAAACACAATGGTAAAGGCAATAGAAAATAATGTATCTTACAGCTAACATATTTTTTTATATAAATAAATAATTAACTTACCGATTTGGCTCTATGGCATGGAGCAGAATCATCTTGAAAAATGAAGTCTCTGCAGTGTGTAAGATGAGAATTCATTGAGGGAATCAAACTCTCTTCCAAAATTTTCTTATATTTTTCTGCATTAACCGGACCTTCTATGAAGTTCATTTTGCCAATTCCAAAGTAGGAAAAACATCCCCAGACCATCACACTTGCTGGATGTTTCACTGTTTTTAATGTACAAGATTCTTCAAATCTTTCATTTGGCCGACGTCGAACGTATGGAGAACCATCAGAACTGAAGATGTTGAACTTACTCTCATCTGAAAACATCACTTTCCTCCAGTCATCAGATGTCCAAGTTTTAAAATTTATTGCCCAATTTAGCCGAGATTGTTTCATTTTTTTGTTAAGAAATGGTTTTTTTTGCTGGTTTTCTTGCCCATAAACCTTTTTCTCTTAATCGTCTGCCCACTGTTTCTCGACTTACTTCTGCTAAATTGCTATCTGCTAGATCTCTAGATATTTCCTTAGCAGTTTTGAAGCGATTTTCTAGAGATAATCTCATCATCATGCGATCTAAACGCTCATCCGTCTTCCTTTTCCTTCCAGTCCCTTTCTTTCGCTCGGTAGATCCATGGGAAAGATTTTTTTTTATTATTCTGACCACAGTGGATTGGTTGCACCTCACCCTCTTTGCTATCTCACGAGAAGACATTCCAGCTTCAGCAAATGCCACTATTTTAACTTTTTGCTCATAAGACATTTGTTTGAAATTCAGTCTATTACAAAATACGTACATTTAGATGATATTTAATTATAATAAATGCTATCCATGATTATGATTTGAATTATTCACGGTGTATCAAACAGTGGAGAGGCAATGATTAGAGACTTATTTTCATTTATTCTTCAAACCTAAAATTATTTTTCCATTAGTCGCCCAAGGGACCCTTAAGGGGAAAAGTGTGCCTAGACGGGAAGAGCAGTTCTACACATAGAAGCAATGCCAAAAACCAAATAAAATCTTTCCGTCTCAAATGATTTCCCGAACGAAGCCGGGTACCTTGACTAGTATATATACATATACACATACACGGTTTTGAACGGACGTCATTTTCATCAATTCCTAGGTAGGATCGATGAACATTTGAGGACATTTTTCTAAAATCGCGTAATGAGTACGACCTCAGTAACTAATTCCTATTAATGGAACTAATACGAGTTAGTTTCAATATTCTATGAAACGAATCATTGAATAATACTTATTCTATCTAAAATAAATGAAAAAATTCTTCATTATAATGAAGGCGCGGCCAAAGAGGTTTCAAATAGAATTTATACATCGCTTAAGATAACCTAGAAGTATACAATTACTCGTTATTTACTAATTACCTCGGATTAAGCACTGAATAAATTTAGTATTGATGAATAATAAATTTGAAATAAATTAAGTTTCATGGGACAATGGTTGTGAATATTTGAGAGGAAGACATGGAACCAGAATTTGAACATGTTTCTAGGTAATGTTTGCATAGGACGTGGACAGGGCTAGAGCACAGGCTGTCAACTGAACAGCTGTGTGTGACGTGCGAAGTTTCGAATTCATCACTAGATTCAATATTACTAGTAGGCCCGAATATGTGTTCACTGTTTACAGACGGTGGCTCAGAATAGGAGATCTCATTAAATCTCAAGAGAGAGGTTACCGTCCTAGTTATGTACACAATTGATGTGTGCTGGAAGCATATTTTATTTACAGTGGGCTACTTGTCATCATCATATTTATGTAGAAGATGGACGTGTGCAGACTTCAATTAATTATGGCAGAGCAAAGTACTTTGGTATGTACAAGCTTGGTAGAGAAAATTACCCATAAGGCCATTTAAAAGTCCGTCACGCAGGGGCTGCGTAAAATAAGCAGATTTCCCATGTGAAGTTTTACAATAGAGAAATCTGCATACTGGTAACATAATACCACCATGATTAAATACAAACGGTAATGAGAAATCTTACAGTTAATTAAAATAAATTCCCAACTGAAACGGCTTCTGAATTGTGATAATAATTTATATTTTAATAACTCAAATTTTAGAAGTCCAGTAACTAAAGAAGGGGGGGGGTGGATTAACAGAACGTATTTGCATACCGAAATGTACAAAAAACGTGTAAAGAACAATACTTATATATTATTCAATTTGTAATAAAATTGGTTTTATAAAATTTTTCGATCAAGGGGGAGTTTTCGGAATGCTCCCTTCTAAACCCCCCCCCTCCCTCCCACTCGTCCGATTTCAGCCATTAACGAACTTTATCTTTTTTTCTACATATAACGATTAAATATCACGTTTGGTAATGATCAAAGTGAAATTTTCAACGTTCGCCAACTCTGAGTGGCCTCCCATGATCATAAGGAATTTAAAGGTTCAAAAGGTTACAATCTAAGAGAGTTATTAGGTTTAAATAACGCATACCGGTATAAGTGTAATAGCTATTGAAATGTAAATGTGTGCACATATTTTTCTTGGAACCCCCATAATGAGGAATGCCTCGGGTTCAACTGCACCAGCTCATGCATAATTTTCAGGCCGGAAGTAAATGCGATGTCAGGAGAAAGGACCCGTAAAAAGGAGGGGAAAAAAAAGTATATGGAATTCTTTTGAACAGCAAGGCGAGGGAGAGGGATGGAGAAAATAATTAAAGAAGTCCCGACGATTCCATGCTGGTTGAATTTAACTGTAAGGAAGATCAAAGAGGGGATGACAGACGATCAGCTGGTTTAGGGCGGGAAGAGAAACCGCGGGAAAAGGTGGCTTTGTGCCCCACTCCTCGGCTCCCCTCCTTCCTTCCTGTTGTTGTTGATGAACCGCCTCCTTTTGAATTAACACGGCAACAAAGGAGCCGACTCGAATTCGGGCTGGTTGTTTGACTTCCTCTTTTCAGGAGGGAATATTGCTCCTTTCATGGGATCTAAGGGGAAAAATGTTCACACAACTTGTGGGTCTGCGGGGGGTGTGATCCTAGCCTTTGTCGGTCCTTACAAGTTTCCGATTGAACCCTTTCTTCAGATGAATGGACCTATCTCGATTCTATCAGTTTACAAGTGTTTACTTACAACTTGAGTGTGTAGCCTGGCTTTGTCACTGCTGTCATCTACATCCGTAAATGGCAAATGGAACATAATGGATGATTTCACACTCGTGTTGCGTATAATGTCATTAAATATAATTATTCATAGAAACGTATACGTTGTCATTATGAAAGTTGTCAAGAGGATGTGACAAATCATTGACAATAACAAAGAACTTATTACAGCTGTACAGCTTTCTTAATCTTTAGTGAGTAGAATTATACCATGAAACACCCATTACCAATATTAATTGTTAATTCAATGTGACATCATTAGTAATCGTTCAAAAGTAAATTTTATGCATCTTAAAAGTGGCGTTCCGAGTTTCGAAAAGTTTTAAAATTTTAACAAAAAATATTAAAAGTTTAAAGAATGCAGAAATATATAGTGAATAGACTTACAAGGTTTCCAGGATCTCATATGTTCTTAGAAGAAGGGTTCCTCTTATGATAGTCTGAAAAAAATGTATTTACCATATACGAAGGACCAAAAAAAAAAAAAAGAAATAACTAAATTGAGCATCATTCCCGAAGTACCTATAACTACATTTTACTTGCATTTTGAATATAACATGCTCTGTGCTATAGAACAATGAATAATTCATTAGTTATATTATAGAATAATAGATAATACATTTTTTTTAATAAAGCGTGACCTTAAAAAGTGTATTTGCAAGACAGGGAAAATTAATAGTTATAAAAAAAATATTTGTATATTTCAAATGTAAATAAGATTATATAGTCTTGTAGCTGAAGTTAAAAATAGACGAAGGCTCAACCCCCGCCAAGTGGGAAAATTAGTACATGAGGTCGCTAACAGAGCGCGCTAGTGGCAAAGTACTTGAGGATCAGTGGAAGTCTGAAGATCCCAACTGTTGCACTTTTATGCTTAGCCGTGCTCGGTGAGCTAGTCTAAGTAACCTGGCCCGATTTATCTATTCAAAATTTTATATCTCCTTATAAATGGAGATCACTGGTAACCAAAGGTACAGCAGAAGAGAAATACGTCTGACAGCCTCTCAGCATGACAAAAGATTATGACTCTCTTAGCTCCCGTCCATCCACTGGCAGCATGAACTAGCCACAGGCCCTCCGGGTATAAGTGTACCCGTCATATGGAACAAACCTAACCCCTACCTCATCCTCTCCTTAAAATATATCCCTGATATAGAGAAAGGAGTCTCTAAGCTCAACCAAGTGCCGAAGCACATGACTGTCATCTTTTTCTGACTTAGGTTAGCTTAGTATTAGTCTTAGGTTAGTTAATTTGTAAGGTTAGTCTGTAGGTCTACTAGGATAGTCTTTTCATTATTATAGCTGAGTCTCAGAAAAAAAAAAAAAAAAAAAAAAAAAAAAAAAAATTGTACCCGTCTACTAGAGACAAATCAGTTCTCCTTGGTTAACGGGAGTCGTAAGTGGAGTTGATCACTCACTGCATAAAAACCCTCATCACGAAGGTCTCGAGTCTTGCTCGGGGGTGGTTAAGGTTTTTAAAGGTCTACAATGCTAACCGAAAAAAAAATTCTTGGAACGTGAAGTTTTTGTATCAACAATGAAGCATTTTATGAGACTTTTTTATTTTATTATTTATGTACTAAATTTTTCTTGATTGTCTTAATTTTTTTTTTAAGTCTGTTGACTAAATAGAAATAAGTTGGCTTTGAAGTTTCTTGTTGGTATGAGTTGTCTATGCTTTAATCCTCTAATTTACCTCCATTTTCAGAAAACAATCTATTCTTTGTGTTACTATGTTATTATTTTTTATTAACGTCCACTTTTTGCAACTAAGGCTAATTGGGACGGCTTATCTACAGGTCACCACCCTTTTCTAGCTAGGGTGGGATTTAGGGTGTTATTTAATGAATTTCGTCACTAAATAATTTCCTTTACCCAGGCAAGAATCGAACTCGCCACTCTAGTTACCATTAAAGGTCAACGCTTTAACTCACGTGTTACTATAGAAATATGAATTGAATTATTCATTGTTCTTCTAGCACAGAGCATATTTTATTCAAAACGCAAGTAAAATGATGAAGGCAATAACTTCTTTGTGGCACACTAAAACAAAATGTACTTAAAAAGTAGAGGTACTTCTACAATGTTATTCAATTGATTTTTTTTTCAGCGCCATTCTTCCTTTATTTTGTAGATAGGCCTTCAATAAAATTAATTAAAGAGCCAGTTCCCCTTTCTAATTGTACCGATTTTAGTTAAATGAGCCTTTTCAGGGGATTTTATGGCTATTTAAAAACAGCCAGCTACCCTGAAATTGGAATATCACACCCAAATTTAATTTATTCAGGTAATAGACGTTTTTATTGGCTTGAGGGGGTTGATTTTACTATTAATTAAACAAGGTTTATTTTAAGTAAATGGCTTAGGGTTTCTCTTCACTGAATATTGACAAACAAACATTTAACAATGCATATACTAACCAAATAAGCATCTACAGTGTTCAACCCTAACAATTCTTTTACATCAGCTAAAGAATATGTTGAAGGCTCTTCCGTTGATGATTCCGTTACCTTATCCTTATTAGTAAATCTCAAATATAAAAAACATTGAGATATTTATTTGAAGTTTACTTTCGCTAATTGCGGAGTTGGTCCCCACAAAAAATACGCTACGCAAAGACTGCGTAAGGAAGCAGATTTCACATCCGTCGGATTCATGCACATGCCATCCCGTCTCGCCATATATTCTCTGTCTCTCGTAGTAAAACTGCAATGTATACATAAACTGAAATGTGCGCTGGACATAAAATTTAGTGACTTACTTACTTAAGGTAATCATCAGACTATTAGAAGTGGGGGTGAATCTCTCACTGTGATGACAACTTCCCCATTTTTCTTTGTAATAGAAATATTGCTTGTACAATCAGATCTCTTTCTATTCTGCAAAACGTTTCCACTCCTATTATTTACTTAAAATGAAGTTAAATACACAGACTGACAGGCACTCCTGTAAAAAAGATAAGACTAACGAAAGAAGTTCATGCAAAATTTGTTTTCTAAAGCACCATTCAGCAATTCCTTTTTTTTTCTATTTTTTTTCCAAAGCTCAAGTTATAAACCTGGTCTGTATACCCAGATTCGAATAAACTCGTTCATTTTGGAACTTGGCCCTTCTATTTAAACGATTAAAAATTAAATTAAATAAAAAATTGTGTCTGACTGAGATTCAAGTTAGTTGAGACGTTTGTCTCAATTTCACTTGGTAAGTCCAGAGTCATGAGTCGTGCTGGCTATAAGAGCGTGGTTACCTACAGACAACCCGTATTATCACCAAGTTTACGTTAAGAAATAGCAAAAAAAATAAATTTAAATGTTCTCATCTAATATATAGGATCGGTAAAAAATATGGAACCGTTTTTAAAAATCATCCCACTAAACCTGTTTTCCATTGAGAAAAATGCGGGAAAAGTCGAAGGGAATTAAGTGGCGGGCACAATAAAGCTGACTTGAAGGAAGAAGTAGAAGTGAATGGGAAGAGGAAGGGAGAGTAAGTGGCGATAGTAAGAAGGCTTTCAGAGAGAGATAGAGAGCCCATTTCGCATATTGGCGACTATTCCAACTCTCCCCCTTTTGAGGGCAATCAGCTGATCGTATATCATGCTCGAGAGGCGGGCTCCCGGCCGGGTTTTTCCTTTGTAACCTACCAATAGACAGATAACCCTGGGAAAAAAGGAAACCTCCACGATATGGGAAGATAAATGACGTCATAAACCTACGTCAGAGGTGGCCATACGTCACAACCCCTTCCTCTCCTTCTCACACCCCCTATTTATGGTCTTCGTTTCGCCTATAAGTTTCCTTTATGAGCTCTACATATAACATGTGCTTTTTGTTGATTTTCCATTTATTTTGAAAATGTTGTGCGGTTATTTTTCTTTACAGCTCAACGCTTCCTTAATTTAATACATCATCCGCTTGTTTGTTAAAGTAATCTGGACATATTTGGATTACTATATTTGATTTAAGAGTAGTATTATTATATTACTGTGAAAGCCAATTATTATTTGGATTATTATTATATTAGATTTATGCATGGTGTTATGTTACTCTGAAAGTCAATTATTATTAGATTTAAAAGCGGTGTTATATTACTATGAAAATCAATTGTTATGTGGGTTATTATACTAGATTTATGAGTGTTGTTATATTATTGTGGAAGTCAATTATTATTATATTACATTTTAAAGGGAGGTTATATTACTATGAAAATCAATTATTATTTTGTTTATTATTATATCAGATTTAAGAGCCGTGTTAATAATACTATGAAAGTCAATTTTTATTTGAGTTATAATTATATTAGATTTAAGAGCCGTGTTATGTTATTGTGGAAGACAACTATTACTTGGGTTATTGTTACATTAGATTTTAAAGGGGGGTTATATTACTGTGAAAGTCAATTATTATTTTGTTTATTATTATATCAGATTTAAGAGCCGTGTTTATATTACTATGAAAATCAATTGTTATGTGGGTTATTATCCTAGATTTATGAGTGTTGTTATATTATTGTGGAAGTCAATTATTATTTAGATTATTATTATATTACATTTTAAAGGGGGGTTATATTACTGTGAAAGTCAATTATTACTTGGTTTATTATTATATCAGATTTAAGAGCCGTGTTTATATTACTATGAAAGTCAATTTTTATGTGGGTTATAATCCTAGATTTATGAGTGTTGTTATATTATTGTGGAAGTCAATTATTATTTAGATTATTATTATATTACATTTTAAAGGGGGGTTATATTACTGTGAAAGTCAATTATTACTTGGTTTATTATTATATCAGATTTAAGAGCCGTGTTTATATTACTATGAAAGTCAATTTTTATTTGAGTTCTAATTATATTAGATTTAAGAGCCGTGTTATGTTATTGTGAAAGACAACTATTACTTGGGTTATTGTTATATTAGATTTAAGAGTTTTTTGTTGTTTCTTTTATAAATGAGAATATTTTCAATTTATAATACTATTTCACGTTATTTATTGAAGTTTTATTTTGTGCAACAAAGACTAATCGCATGGGTTCCTAAGTAAAATTTCTCTCGAGGGCATTTATTGTCTCATTTCATGTTACCTTCATATATTTTTAAAATGTAGTTCTAAAATAATAAGCGACTACCCATTTTCTTTCACATAAATTACTAAAACCGAATGTAGTTGAAATGAGTAGATGATAGCAGTAATTAAAAAAAGAATCTGTTTTACTGCTTATTGTGAAAATGGGTTGTGATTTCGATTTTAGAAGTTTGAATGGCAAGCTTTGAATGTGAAAGTAACATTAGAACTCCTGAGGTCTAGTCAAATACAAGGATAGTAATGGTTGGGCAAAGCGGATATTTGGAAAGATAAATGTATTAGTTATTTAGTTGTTTTAAGTATTTCTTTTGCAGCTTTTAACTCATAGAAAATTAGTTGAAAAGCATTAAGCGGCAAAGGGAATGGTATAGGTAAAAAAAATAGCACAATTGATGTAATTGGATCATTTTTCATTTGACCTGAATGGATGAATGTTTAGTATATGTTAGTATGTGAAGGGAACCTTAATTCAAAATAATTCTTTGCAATAGTTGTACTGTTGTCACCTCCATACTTAACCATCATCTTAGTTAACTATTGATTTGGGTTGTCTTCCAGATAGGCCTTTGGCTCTTTCTCCATTTATTTGGATTCTCATCCAAACCCCAATTGTCGGTGGAGTTGTCTTTTATAGATACTATCTGGCACAGTTCCCTTTTGGTTTTCAAGAGGTGTGCACTCGTTTCTATATCCACGGGCTGGATATTATTTCTTGGATTCCTGGAGATTCATCCGTACCTGATGTATAATGAGAAAATGAAGCCAGCGCCGCGAGTATTATTACCTTAGGATTGAACCCATCATCAAATGATCTCTAGATCAAAACTGTTCATCATCTCAATTCAGAGTCTCATGACTTGAAAATGCAATCAGCTAATGCAATTGCTATCAGAGCCCATCATCTCTCCATGATCGAGACAATGAACATCCGCCTTGCCTTTCTGTCTTAATCATATTAGCAGATGTACCTAAGGGAAATCAGTTATTCATTCTGCAATCATAGTGAGAATATGAATGTCTAATAATTCCCATCAATCCTATTCATTTTTATTCAGTTATCATCAACCTAACATGTGTGCAACAGGATGCTATGATGAACCATACCCTTTGAAGCGGCTCTCCATTTGATGAATAAAAATTTGTGGAGGGAATTCTCCTAAGAAATATATTTTGAACTGTCAGAGAACGACACACACGGAAGATCCGAAGCAACGTCCAACTGTAAGTGTTGTTTGGTGGGAATAATATCGTCTGTCCTGAAGCCTAGCAGCCTACCTCAGAAAATATTAAATGGTTCACTTCTGGGAGTGAATAAAAGAGGGATTTATCGAGGCGAAGAAACTTTAAAATATCTCATTTTGTCAGGCAGACTGATCAAAAAATGTATTGTAAAAAATCTGACTGGAAATGATTTTTGTTTACAATTGGTGTTCTACACCTTTTTCTCTACTTCTGATATGAACCGGTATATTCGCATTTTTTTTAAATTTTTAACGCTCAGCAAACCCTCAGTTCTGCTCAAATCACATACCGAACACCAATATATTACGAAGCGCCTTATTTGCAGCTAATTAAAACGTATTTATTAAAAAAGTAGGTGGAGTGGAGGTGAACGATAGGATGAAATAAAAAAGTATTATATCTTGATTATGTACTTTTCTAGTATTTCAGCCGAAGAAATTCTTCTCTCAATCAAATAATAACCCAGGAATTTGTATTTTTGTTTTATTCTTTATTAGCAGATTTCCCTTAAGAGAAATCAGCTATTGAGATAATACTCAAAACGGGATTTTCGAAAAATGAGATTACGAAAATAAAGTCCATTCAACATTGTATCTATATATATATATATAAAATTGTAACCTCTGTCTGTACATTGATTTTTTTTTGCGAAATTTCACGATAACTTTTCGTTTCACATGTCATAGACACCATAACTGCATTTTGTTTCTTTCGTGTTTGTTTGTTTGTTTGCTTGTTTTGAATTTTATGAAACTTGGTATGTATATTACTACTCACCCAACTTAGACTTTAGGCTATACTAATATTCTCTAAGACAAACAGGAGTGGGGGTTATAAGGGAAGCCTGAAATTAAAAATAGCGATATTTCGTTTCCTATTACTTTTTCAGCAAATATGCCCATAACAAAAGTTGTTTATTTTGTAATTTAGAGTAACTTTTGTTATATGCACTTTTGCTGTATACGGAAGTATAAATGAGTTATACGCTAAGAACTAAAGAGGGAGGGAGTGTAAACCTTCGCGTAGGAAATCTGCTTAGTTTACGACCCTGCGTGACGGACTTTTTTGTTAAATAAGATCCTGCTCATTGAATCTTCAACTCGGTATTAAATGCTGGGATAAACTACAAAAGACACGTTTAAATTTGCTTCCTCAATGATATGAGTAAGTAGTGTATCAAATCCTCACAGCTGTACGAGATTCGAATCGAGCCAAAACAACAAGTTGTTTAGTGGCCCTGAAGAGGCTTAAGTGCTATTATAATTCTCTCTGGCCATTTCTCTTGCTGAGAATCTTATCTGTAGATTTGTCGACAAAGGTTTATAAGTGAGAAAAATGTTGCTGGCAGCTATCCAGAATCTAAACAAGGCGAGACCCTCCACCCTCTGTCAATAGCAGTAGGATACTCTTAAGCCTCTTAGCTTAACCTCCCTCACCGGTACCTTCCATTTTTTAATATTCTATACCTTTTGTTTAGTATTTTGGGAAAAGGGGGTTTGTAGTGTGTATTTTCTGTATTCGGAGATTTATCTAGGCCATTTATAAAGTTATTATCTATAGAAAGATTATTTTTCACTCAGAAGCTGGCCATTTAGCTGTCTAAAATAAAAGCTCATTATATCCGGCAACATTCGGAAGTAAAACACTTCTGTACAGAGATTATTTCCAAAAAGTGAAAATAAATGAAATTTTACTGTAATTACACTCATTGACAAAATGTTAGACACACTTCAAAAATTGTTATCCCTATCCTCCTATCTTTGCAAATTACTCATAAAACAGTAATAAAATAATCCATCACTCACCTGAAGTTAATCAGCAGCCTGCTTGTATTTGGGTTCTCAAGCCAAAAATATATACATTTTTTTTTTAATTTTCGAATCAAGTTAAGGCCCGTCAAAATGTTAGACACGCTCCCTGGTAAAAATAAATAAAACTCATTTTAATATTTTGTGGCCTTTCCACCACCATTGATTAATTCAAAAATTCTGTTTGGTAATGAATTACAACAATTGTTTGATTCTTTCTTGAGGCATTTCTTCCCATGAAGCCAGAATTGCAGATTTCAACTCGTCGATTGTTCCGAACTGTCTTGACTCAAAGTACACCTTTCTTGAAAGAATTCCCCAAACGTTTTCGATAATCCCTCTGGATTTGTGTTGGCTGGTGGAGGTCCATCATCAACGGAAGGATCAAAAAGGTCAAACACTACTACTGCCTATCGAAGTCTAAGCTCCCTAAAACATATGCTCCCAAGAATTAAGGATGCGGTCGATCCACTGGATAGGTCTGGTGTGTATCGGGTTGCTTGCCTGACTTCCGGAAGCTCATATGTGGGGCAAAGTGGAAGGAAGCTAAGGAGCAGATTAAAAGAGCACCTTTCCACCAAGACATCGGAGGTACGTAAACATATTTTAAACGAAAGCCATGAAGCAAATGCCGTTGAGTTCGAGGTGCTCGACCACCTTGGCAAAGGGAAGAAAATGGATATAGTAGAGCAGTTATGGATCAGGATGGACATGCTGGAGGATAAGAATATTAATATAAGGGGGGAGGGTGGCGTGCTCAGGCATGTTCCGTCCTCTGCAGTAGCCGCCCTGGCCCGAGTAGGCTCCCAGTCTCGCCGGAGATGTCGGCTCAATAGGGACCAACTCTAGGTCAGTTCCTCTCCATCTCCTTGTTATTTTGTTATTTATTGCTTTTAATATTTATTTATTTGTAATGTTTTAGTCATAAGTGTTGCATTGCGTTTTATATCATTTTTTGTTTGTTTTTTTTTAAAATGTTTTTAATATTCGACTACCTTTGTTGACTTTTACATTTATTTATTTATTTATTCATATATATTACTTGTTTTTGAACGTATAATGTTGTGTCACAGAGCACTGATGATGGGACGGTTCGCCCCGAAAGTACTTTGCCTGTAATAAAGAAGTATTAAGAGTGGAGGTGTTTGACCTTTTTGATCCTTCCGTTTTCGATAATGTTCAGGTCTGGGGAGACACCAGGCCAGTCTAATTTGTCAATTGTGTTGCGAGTAAACCAGTCTTTAATAATTTTTGCTGAATGTATTGGGGCGTTATATTGCTGGAGAACAGGTGTGCCTTCAGATATGTCATTAAAAGTCAACTTTTGTTCCTCTAACAGAGTTTTATACTCAGCTGAGTTTATTTTTGATGAAACAAATACCAAATTTTTTTTGTAACCAATTGAGGCCCAAACCATAACTTTTCCTCCTCCCATTTGACGCCTCTGTAAACTTTTTTCTTCTTTTCTTAGGTCATGAAAATAATACGAAAATTCATCATACCCATCCTGATTGATTTTTTTTTTCATCACTAAAGATGACATTCTTCCACTCCTCAGTCCACGGCGTCACCTTACGAGCAAAGGCCATCCGGGCTAATTTTTGACGTGTATTCAGAACTGTTTTTTTCTTCTAACTAATGTTTTTGACTTTTTTAATAATCTCTGGACATTCCTGAGTTTTGTTTTAACTCCAGCTTCCTCAGCAATTGGTCTTGCTCTTTTAGAAGAGTTGGATGCGATTTGAAGAATTTTCCGTTTTTCTCTTAATGTCAAAGCATTAAGCAAAAGCATTTCCATATGCCTCCCCGTGCCGAATAAACTTTGCGACCGATGAAAAACTTTGCTTGATTCGGCGGGCTATTTCCCTACAGCTCATCCCGCCCTTGTCGAGTGAAGAGATCAAACGGCGTTCTTCTTCGGAGAAACACTTATTTTTTCCCATAACTCACGTTGTCTTTTAGGTCTATTTTGAAAAAAAATTCAACACTGCACTGAAGTAGAAATGGTATTTTAATGATTTCAACTCCAGAGGATTAAGAAAATAGTAAACAACAACAAGTGTGTCTATCATTTTGACGCATTTAAAATGTCAATATTTACTGACATTAAATTAAAACAATGCACGCAGTCTGAGAAGAATGTCCCCATTTCAATATCATAATTTATACTTTGAACTGTGACTAAAAAAATAATATCAATCAAAAATAAAGATAATATGAAAAGTTGTTTTAATTTCAATGGGTGTGTCTAACATTTTATCACTGAGTGTAGGTTTGATTTCAAGTTAGCGAAGTGCTTATTACAAGTGTCAATATATTAAAGGGGCTAGAGTTAGTTGTGTGAGTTGAAGCGTTGGTCTTAAAACACTTGGTTAACCTAGAGTTCTAGAGTTTGATCCTAGAACCTATAGCTGTATCCTCAACTGGTCATTAGGAGTTTGTTTAGTGCCGAACTCAATAAATAGCATTCTTATTTCAACTCTGGAAACAAGGTTGGCTTCAGGAAGCAGGTAAGGCATACGTTGGAAAAAATAATCATTTGTATATATACACACATACATATGGGACGCCGTTGGCCGTGCTTGTTAAGGCATGTGAACATCTACTATTGCCTTCAGTACGCTGAATGTAAAAAATAGGTGCTGATCGATTACCGCTAAGGGAGAAAATTAGTTCACGAGTTAGCTACCAGAGCTCGCGAGTACCGCAGACCTTATGAATAAGCGGGAGTCTAACGTGTATATACGCCTGACATGTCCCCGGGAGCATATACGACGATGAATCCCTTAGATCCTGCCCACAATCAGGCTTACAGCGTGAGCTGGCCTCAAACCCTGTGGGTATAGTGGGGGCCGTCATTCTGCTAGAGAAAATTCATTCAAGGTCCTCCTTGGTGAACGGGGGGTTGTACGTCGAACTGATCACCACTCAATAGGTATAAACTAAAATCACGAATCCCTCGAGGCTTGCTCGAGGACAGCTAAGGATCTTAAAAGTCAATAATGCCAACTAAAAAAAATTCTTTGAACATGAAGTTTTTGTTTGGACCTTTTTATGAGGCTTATGAACTAAAATGTTCTTGATTACCTTAAATTTTTTTAAGTCAGTTTGCTTTTAAGGTTCTCAACTTGCTTTAATCTTTTCAATTTCCCCTATTTTCAGAAAATAGTCTGTTCGTTGTGTTTCAATAGAATTATGAATTGAATAATTCATTTTCTGTAGCTCAGAGCATCTTTTATTAAAAATACCTAAACATCTATAATGCCAACCGAAAAAAAAAAATACACACACACATATACATACATACACACACACACACATATATATATAGTTTTGCTAAAAGCTGAACGGGACATTCATTAATAAGTCCTACATAGAACTGTGGCATCTCATTATAATACAAATATAGAAGTTTTGCACAAATTAAGTGGCTAAAACTACAGGTTGTTATGTGGTGTGGTAATTCATTTGGTAATGAATATTACTTTCTCACTGGGGGGGGGGTTATGCAAACGCTGGTTTTTATGAGGGTGGACTGTATGAATATGGTTATATTTGATAGAACAAATGAGTCTCTTGAAAATGTTGCTTGATAATACATATAATTTACAAGGAATATATAGATTAACGGTTACAATATTGAATGGTGATTAGTGACGTAGATTGAATAGTGATGTAGATATGTTGGGTTATTGTGCCTGGCTCCTTTTCTTCCTGCTGGTTATTGTTTACACAATTTTCTTCCATCTCTGACCTCTCTCTCCATCCATATCCTCTCCCTTACCACCCGCCTTGGCTTGAATGCTAGTTAAATAGCCATGTTGTTGGGGCATATTAACAATAAAAAAAAATACTTCTTTTATTAACGAGTGTGCTCTCTCAGGACAAGTAGACTGACTGCTAGTCTCTCTTTTCCTTCTACTGCTTTTGTTCTATGCTAACAGCTGGTGCTTGGTAGTTCCCAGGACTGGCACACAGATGGCAGCACTTTCAGTGTCAAAATGAGTTTACTTCTCAAGTTATTTAAATAAAGTAATATTCTATCATAGTATAGCAGTTCACTAATATGATTATTGTTTTGTGATTAACTAATATGATTATATAATGTAACAATATAACAATCTCTAAGCATAAGAAGATCAATGGGTCTTGTATACCCGTACAGTCGTTTTAAAATAAAACGACAGACAGTATTAAAAAAAAGACATTATTTTAGTTTTCCAAATGAGAGCAATGGAATAATTTCCTAGAAGTATAAATTGTATAGGCATAAATGACACGAAACGTGGTTGTCATCAGTCTCGAATGTGATAAGAGCTCGTCCATAAATAGTGTTGGGTCTAACAATACTCCTTTGTTGACCTCTGCTGTTATCAAAGTTTTTCTCTCGCGTCAACTCGCCGGACATCAATCGTCTCAACAATAGCTGTCACTGACCTACATACACACAATATGTTCATCATTTCGTCAATATTTCAACACCAATATTGGCCCAGCTCGAAGCACAACCGAGACTTTTCAATATTTTACACCTACACGTAAGTAATTAATCATCTCTTGATTATTTTAGTAGATTTCCCTTGAAGGAAATCAGCTATTGAGGTTCTACTCGCAACACGATTTATTCATATATATATATATATATATATATATATGTTACCACTCTAGCGGTCGCTATTTTTTTTCGATACGAAACTCGATATGTAAACGTTTTTTGTAAAATTAAAGATCCAGTTCGTTAATGGCGTAAATCCGACCAATAGGAGGGGGAAGTTTAGAGGGGCGGGAATTTTAAAAATTCGAAATATCTCCTTTATTATAAGTGGATTGAAAAATTCTACAGAATGATTCTTATTGCAAATTGAGTACACTACACTATACATATTGTTATATACATTTGTTCTCTATCTTGAGTACTAAATATTTGCATTTCTTTAGTATGCAGCCTTCAGCAAATATCCACTTCTCCTCATGTCGCATATACAATACTCTGTTATATAATAAACCGCTTATTCCAAACTTAAATACAAAACATTGTTTTCAAGAAACCTTAATTATAGAAGATACATGCAAATACGTTTTGTTGATCGCCTCCCATCTTGACTTATTCTGATTTCTTTAGTAAATTATTCTGATTCATTAAAAATTACAGTATTTGTTGTAGTAAATAGTTTATAATAAAATTAATATTCTCTATTCAGATATATTTCATCCAGGTGGAAACTATTTCTATCTAACCGTTTAGTTTGGAGAGGTTGGCTAACCTGTTTGTTTACAATTCAGACTTTGAGAGGTTATTATAATTGACTGAAAGATTTCTCGTTACCATAACCCTTTCTCCTTTTAGCCTACTCTCCGACTATCTTTCGTTTTAGCCTAGCTATCAGTATCGACTGTGACCCTGCGCAGATCATCTTCAGCACTTCTCCTCAGACAACCAGCACCCGGACTCCTATCTACAAAACCGCCTTAAAATGATAATAAATATATTACAGAAAAAAGGCAATCCTCACCCAAAATCCTTATCCTATCCTACATCACAGCCCGGTATGTATGTGTATATCCCGTGTATATGCGTGTGTACATGAGGTACTTGTTTTTATTTTGCATGCTTGCACGTTTTTCTTTCGCTTAGTTTTCTTCGCATGCTCTTCTTCTATGCATGGTTTTTCTTTTGGTCTTTCTTCTTTAGTCAGGTGTAGGGAAAAAAAAAAAAAAAAAAAAAATATCGTTACCATTTGTATTTATTCACATTATATTCCCAGTGGTGTCTAGTGTTTGTTACCGGTATGTAGATTTATCTATTGTAAAACTTCAAGAGGGAAATGTGATTAGTTTACGCAGCTCTTGCATGGCAGAAAATTTATGTATGTCATATATAGAAATGTAATTTATTTTATATAATAGCTTTCAAGTATTCCGGAGCTTCAAAATCTTAGTAAAATATGTATTCTTAGTATTTAAATATACACGTCAAAATATCAAGAATAGGGTTTCTAATATGCCTTAAGGTTTGTCGGTTTGAAATTTCTTAACGTTTACTTTGTGCTACTGAGGCTTATTTAGGACGAACTGTCTACTGGTCAACATCCTTATTACCTAGGCTGGGACTAAGGATTTTATTTTATGAGCTCGTCAATACATTCCTATTTCCCACTCTACAGGTGTGAAGGAAATTTCGAAAATTTTTAGTACCATTACCTATATTTCACTTCTGTTATTTCTCTTTTTTTTTTGGTATTTGTTATTGTTACTTGTTGTTATCTATTTTACTTTTGTTATTAAACTTTGTACATTTTTTTTGTTTTTGAAAGGGCAAATCACCTTTCATGTCCATAAATACATAAATAAAGTTTCTTGTTTTTGAGAACACTTTGTGCCACACAGACTTTCTTTCTCAAAGTTGTAAAGTATTTCCTTCAGGACGAAATCTTTCATCATTAATTGTTTTATTTTCAAGTCTGATAAAACTTAGTAACCAAATTATAATTAGTGATTATTAGTGATAATTAGTAAACAAATTACTAATACCATTACTATCTGCAAGATAATTCCATCAAGTTTAATATGGTAATTTAGTTTTAATGGCTGTCCGTTTTTCTGACAGTATGATTGTTTATTCCCTCACATTGTGATTAGCTCACATTTATTCTCTAACTTAGATTCCACTCATGTTATTTTTTCTCATTATTATTATTAACCCTCGTCTCCTACGGTGGTTCTTCCTCCCACATTTCCTACGGTGGGTCGGATCCGACCATGCTGGCTCCTGAAGGGCGTAATCATTAAAGAAATCATTAATTATGCAGGAAAAGGATAAATATTGATTAAAAACTAAAAAACAATATTTTTATTTACTTTAATGTTTAAAAAAGTTAACATTGACAATTATACCAGTCTTCATTGTCTTTTGACTAAATGTTGACAGTCTCCTAATGTTATATACTTAAATTATAAAAAAAAAAAAAATAAAAAAAAAATACAAAATAAAGGAACAAATGTGAGAATTAAATTCAAGAAAACTGGTTGTCTTGTCGTCAAACCTGCATTTCTCGAGGATAAATTCAAATCGTGCTCAGGACATAGTACATCGAAACATGGGTGGACCATAAATTTGGGAAAACATTTCCTTGGTATTCAGGGTGGAATTTTTCAATGTGTCACTCAAATAAAGGAGGCCAAGAAAGGCTTTAAATTCTTCATTATTTGTAATGAAATATACGAAACATCGCCGGTAAATGAATGCCGCGTCCGTTCGATTTCTTCGTTTGTGTGCTTTACAACATCACTTATCATTTTTCACCAATGAAAAGTAAAAACAGTTTCAAAATATCCGTGATGATTCTTGCTTCTCCTCTTGGGCCAGGATTTCCTCTGACCACATTGATTGCAAGAACTCGAAAAGAAGGAAATCGAAGAAAATTTTGATCGCATCGGCTTATCGGTCCAGAGGGTTTCCCCATCCTTGCCGAAATCGAAATTTCTCTCATCATCGTCAAAAACCTGGTCATTTTTCAATCCACACTCATCATCACTCTCATCAGCATCAAATACATCATCAACGTTGTGTAATATCTCATCTTCCTGCTCGGATGTACTATCCTCGTTTTCTTCCAATATGTCTTCATTCTCTTGGCGTCGAAACTCCTCCAAAATTTCTTCCGGGGTCGTGAATATTTTATTGAATGCCATTCTAAAACAAAATAGTGCATTCTTATGGGAATGTAGAAATAATCATGAAAAAATCTAAAGCATAGAACCTACGGTGGGTCGGATCCGACCCCTAACTTATTTCCTACGGTGGGTCGGATCTGACCGAATGGGTAATAATGAGGAGAGGACACTTACCTGAGCGAAGTGGACTTGTCAGCCTCCCAGGCACAACTGCAGAGGAGGGTACCTAGGACCATGGAGTAGTCGGGGAAGCCAGGCGATTTTTAGACTAGGGGGAACCGGCGCCCCGGTCGGATCCGACCCAACCGTAGGAGATGAGGTTTAATCGTATTATAGGGGTGTTGTTAAATAAATCAAATAATAATTTCATTGGTCCCAATGTTTAAGTTCTTTCTGACTTCGAACAAGAACTGTTTCCATTTAACAACATTCACAATATTCGTACATAATTAATTATAATTTTATAATTAAATGAATTTTATTGGAACACACTTTTTTTAAACAATAAAGGCATTATAGTTTCTGTACAGTCAATCTCAAAACCCAGTAACAGCGGGTACTTATCGATTATTGGGAGGACACCCTTTTAGACGCTTATTAAATGATTTTTTTAAAAAAATAAACACATTATTTTAAATAAAACTTCTAGAATTTATTTGAATGACAAAATTTGTGAGAAAACTTAATTATAGATTAGAGTTAGCCCAAAACATTACGATGTCGTGGACTAGCTGCATAAGAGGTGTAATAGTAAACGATTACCAAGTAATATTAATAAACGATCACTCATTTTCTGATAACAAAAGAACAGAATGACTAACATAACCTTGTCAAAGTATGAACAGTCTATAGCAATAACAGTGATAGCGATACACCCTTTTGAACCAGTAAATATTTTATGTGTAAATAATCAGTGGACTCCCGTTAAACATTTTGTCATTTATAAATTTTAGATGTGTTGCTTTAAATAATATAGTGATTTTCTTTTAATTATGATTTAATAATCATCTTTAAATGGTTGGCCTCCCGATAATCCATAAGTACCTTATTACATTTGACATTGGGCTCCCAAAGATTAAATAAGGTAACAGTCTTCAGTTAATAAATGCGTTAACTACTGTAACACCACTGTACAAGTATAGTTGTGTACATTACATTTTTATCTGTCATGTTGTAAGGGAACCATATTTTTTGTGAGACCGTATCTCCCCCTCCCCCATATATGTATGCTTAATAGGCAATCGCTCTCTCTGCTCTACGCCCTGCAGAATTCAATATTCTATCCATTAGTTCCTCTTGTATTATTTATTTTCAATCATCGGAGAACGGGTATGAAAAAAAAAAAAAGAAAGAAAAAGAGAATTAAATGGAAAAAGAAAATTCATCTCGTGTAGTAGAGGTGATTGATTAATCCAGCCGGTTCTATCTGGGAGATGATGGTCCTAGGAAAGCTATCGGCTGAGTGGACACTCATCTAGTAGCTTCATCACGAATGATGGACGACCTTAGTAGCCAATATTCATCAGATGCTAGAAAGTTTTCGCTTAGACATTGCAAAATATTGGAGTAACTCTACATTTAACGCAACATTTAATGGTCTCATATATACTACTTATAGGTTATCAATATTCCGCCAACTTGTTGAAGTAGCTGTATTTCATACGCTGCTCCCTTGTGGCTATATAATCTTTAAACTGCTTACCATGGAAATATAGATAATATTTTTTCGTTGGTCTTTGGGGGAGGGGGCGCTAACCACAATTCTCTCAAATTCGAATGGAACACAGGTTACGTCATATGAATATCATTCATGACGTCATGATAATGAGGTATGCAAATCCTCTCCTCCATTTTTCTTTTAATAATACCCACAACTAAAAAAAAAATGATGTATAACTTCACTTAAGTAATAGATTAAATAAAACATGAGCGAGAGTAGTAGTTTATTGAAGGCAATAAATCTGCGAAATGAATCTTGGAGTTACAGAAGAAAGGTGCTTTCCACCTGCGAGAATATTACACATATTGATGACTTAATCTCACTCTCAATACTCTATTTCTCCAGTAGTAAGACGCCTGTGTAAACAGGAATTCATATTTAGTGACCGAGATGCTTAAAGTGAAAATTGGATGGGTAGAAGTGTTTAGAAAAGGTAGAAATAAAAAAAAATAAAAAACAATCGGTATATTTTTGTTTTAGGCGTAATTAAATCTTTGAACAATAACATTTACATATTTGAAATGTGATCTCAATTCATTCATCATTTATTCATCATCCATTTATTTATTTTTCCTCTACATTGTTCACATCCTTACCCCTCTTTAGGAGTAATATATTTTTTATTTAAAAAAATAAAAAAACACCCTTAGGACCAAGGCAATCATGACGTGACTAGCAAAATTGAAGATGTACCACACCACTCAGCTGATGATGTCCTTATATTAAAATGGTGTACAGTGTAAAAATCGATTACATAAAAATTTTCGAGATTTGAAAAATGGATTCCAGAAGGTAGCATGGCTACATCTATATCTAATGCACTTGCTGTTTATTTAAATATTTGATAAATATGTCGTATAAATTCCATATCTCAGTTTTATTTATTGAGGTCTTACTCATGACACGATTTTCAAAAAATCTCTCCTATATCCCCATCGATCCAACCTAGGCAATGACGAAAATGCTGTCTGGTCAAAACTATACATATATATTTGTTTGTTGTATAAATTAATGAACAAGTTCGTTTAATCTTGAAATCAAATCAATGAGAAGGGGATTTAGAGAGGGAGACGTTTTTAGCAGATTTCCCTTGGGGGAAATCTGCTATTCACGTCTTACTCATGACGCGATTTTCAAAAATTTTCTTCAAATGTCCATCGATCCTACCCAGGAGATGGCGAAAATGAGGTCCGTTCAAAATTATATATATATATATATATATATATATATATATATATATATATATATATATATTTGTTTGTTAACGCTCTAGTGGTCGCAATTTTTGTTTGATCGTTACCAAACTCGATATTTAAACATAATGCAAAAAGACAGATCAAGTTCGTTAATGGGTGAAGTCGGACCAGTGGGAGGGGGGGGGGTTAGAGGGGAGGGATTTTCGAAAATTCAAAATATCTCCGTTACCAAAAAATTGCATAGAACCAATCTTATTGTAAATTTAATTTACTATCAATATTGTCCTATACATTTATTCTCTATGTTGAATATTAACCAAGAAGATTGAAGATAATTTGGGCCGATAACGAACGTTTGAGTTTCCCGCCAAAAGCTAGTTCGGCCCTTTGCCGTAACTGTTCGGCTCTCGTATGGAGATTTCTCTATTGTATAACATCACGTGGGAAATCTGCTTAGTTTACGCAGCCCCTGCGTGACGGACTTTTTCTTTTCTTGCCAATGACACCTTCTAATGTTTGAAGAATTTTCAGTTGGTTTAGCTATTTGTCGTAGGCCTGGCATCCGAGAACAATATGTGAATCCACCAGGATCGTATCGTCTTGACAGACTAGAAACACCTTTTATGTTAGTTGGCACAATGTCCAATTTTTATCCTCGTTAAGGAAACCTAGTTGACTACTACTGCGCAAATGTCCTTTGTCGAAGTTTTTTTTGTTAATGATCGGTGTAGTTATCCTTTCATTTTGCGAGAGATTTTTTAAAGACTAAAACTGAAGTTTTTCCAGTCATTGGCAGTGGTAATAGGAAGAGTATCCGCATTTTAGTCTAATCATCCTGCTTCTTGTTCTACTTTTTCATTTAATGGTAAGCTACAGTGAGATGGCATTTTAAGTATCTGACCATTTACCGGAAATGAGATCGGACTGTTCGCCCCTGCTGCTGTAGATGAAGTAGATTATCTCTGTCCTAGACAACGGGGGATGTTCAACGGAGATAGTGAGAAGCACAATCCTATTTCTGCAGGTGGGCGAAGGTATGCCGAAGGGGGCTAGGCACTAAAAATCGGAAGGGAGGACTGGCTGTATTGGAGGGAAGCGGAAGTCGGGCCTGCCCCGGAGTACGTGTTCCATCCTCTACTTCCGGCATGAGGAAACAGCCCCTTCCTCTCTATATAACCCTGCCCTATCTCTTTCTTCCCTTACACCTCATAGAATCCTCACCGTACCACTCCTATCCTTTTCTCCATCTTATAACTGAGAGTATTATTTTTTCGTGATAAGGAGGCACTTCTAATTTAGATGATAGGATCCAAGATGTTTTCTTATCAATAAAAGGGACATATGACGAAAATATATAATGCACTTAAAGTAAATACCAACCAATGGGATTTTCGTTTAGTAGATGTCACTCATGTGTAAATCCATGTCAGCTCATCACACTCATTTTACCTCACTATTTTAGAATTTCCAAAAATTGTATACTGATAACAAGAAAAATATTAAATGTTATTTTTTTTTTTAAATCAAACGGTTTCCAAAATATGGCTACGTAAAGTGAAAAAAGCGCCCAAAACCCTGGACAGGTTTTTTGGAATCCTATAGAAGCTGTTCTAATTGAGCTAGTAATTTAAGAGTAGAGTATTGTTCCTTTGTTTAGAAATATTGGAAATTCTAATATTTATATTTCCTTGGTTTCTTTCTTCTCTACGAACAAAACATTTGTTTTATCTTGTCTTTGAACTGATCTGGGACTTGCAGCATTCTATTTATCTCTACTTCGAAGTTTTATTTATTTATTTATTAACATCCACTTTATGCTACTGCGGCTAATCGGGACGGGTTATCTACAGGTTACCACCTTTTCTAGCTAGGTTGGGCAGGGGGAGTTTATTTAATGAGACCATCACTAAAACTTCAGACTTTGCCACCAGTGCTATGTCATATGCAAGTCTGTACCAGTGCAATGTCATCTGCAATGAATGGATTTACTGTAAATCTGTATCCCTACGGTTTTTTTTTCTTTAATTTTCATTATTGACTTTTCAATAACATATTGAACAGATAATGTGACAAAGGGAATCCTAATCTTACACCTTTCTTAATTCTAGCTTCCTAAAAGAAGTAACTATTCGATTCATCAAAAATTATTTTTAACTGTATTTACACATTCAAATTTTAAAAAAAAATAGAATTTTTTTTAAAAAATAAAGTAACGGATATCACAAAGAATTTTTACCCGTCAGCTTTAAATTAGACATCAGTATAAAACAAATTAGGTCAGAACACAGGGCTGTATTATCAAAATAAAAGACTGTGAAAATATTTAATTAAACCATGATACTGAAGAGATTCCTCTGAAGTTTTAATACAAATAATTCTCTTACTTCTTGTTTTAATTAAAGTTATGTGTTGGTTTTTTTTAATTGTACAAGATAAATTTACATAAAAATACTTGATGTTTGTTTTTGAAACTGTGAGCCAAAGGAATTATTCAAACATTTCTGAGAGAAAGAAGGATGTAATTCATTATGGGATATTAAAAGACAACATCTCCTCTTGTATACAAAAATCTTCCTTTAATTTATACCAACACTGAGTCTTGTTTCAATTACTTTAAACCTGGAGCGAAAGATGAATACAGCATTATACTGTGTAAGAGCTTTGCGATTAAGAAGCGGCCTTTTTGAACTTTATAAAAGCCTGGAAGTAGAAATAAAAAGAAAGGAGAAAGATATAGCTTCTGCATTTAATACAACTTGAATAAAGAGACTGATGCAATTCAAAATCGTTCACAATTAACATCAAAAAAAGCATGATAAATATAATTCATTTTAATAATTAAATACAATAAATATGAATTGTCGAAATTCCTTTCTCGTTAGTCAGTGAGGAAATATAAAGTCCGTCCCGCAGGGGCTGCGTAAACTAAGCAGATTTCCCACGTGAAGTTTTACAATAGAGAAATCTGCCTAATAACAACTGAAGTAGTAAGAAACCTCTAAACCTATTCACGAGGGATGAATAGTTACGGAAACGGCCGCCAGAGCTCTCGGCGGAAAGTCCGAACATAGCCGACTCTTGCCGACCACACGCAGAATACAAATGCAAATATCTCGGTTAATATTCAAGATAGAGAATAAATGTATGAAACAATATTTATAGTAAATTTTACTTGCAATAAGATTGATTCTGTACAATTTTTCGATCCGACGTATAGTAACGGAGATATTTCGAATTTTCGAAAATCCTCCCCTCTAAACCCCCCCCTCCCACTGGTCCGATTTCAGCCGTTAACGAACTTGATCTTTCTTTTTACATAAAACGACCAAATATCGAGTTTGGTAACGATCAAACAAAAATTGCGACCACTAGAGCGGTAACAGACAAATATATATATATATATATATATATATATATATATATATATATATATACCAATTTGAACGGACCTCATTTTCGTCATCTACTAGGTAGTATCGATGGACGTTTGAAGAAATATTTCGAAAATTCCGTCATGAGTACAACCTCAATAGCTGATTTCCGTTAAGGGAAATCTGCTAATAGTAAATGCTTTGTGGTCAAGGATCGTCTTGGTGAAAATGCCTGGACATTAAAATTGTCACGCACGTTCTGCGAATACTAAGCATATTTCCCAACTGCAGCAAATGGCACGCAGATAACATCAGACCTCATTTAAATTTATGTATCTCTCACCCACGTAGATAGGGCTTACATTTTATCCGGGAAATGGTATGTCCATTAATATAGCTGCTCCACATGAAATTGAATGAAGATGAGGAGTGGGGGTCAAATAAAGGCGGTAAATTAAAAACATAGAAATACTTCAATTAAAAAAAAATGTATACATCAAAATTGTACAATATTTCATTTTCAATAAAACTACTTTTATTATCGGTCCGGCTCATAACACCGGAGATGTAGCAATGTCAGAAGAAAGTAATCGATCGTATTTAACTTTTAAATAAGACGATTCGAAATATATTGGCCCATTGAAAATATGGAATATTTAAGGGCAGGTACTTACTTAAGGCCGACAACTATAAAATACAAATTTCTCGTTTAATTTTCAAGTTTCAAGCTTTGGAAAGTTAAAGGCCAAAATATCGAAGCTGGGCCGTTCAAATGATTGGAACTATGCTTATCACTGCTTCAGTAAATTCTTATTCTCAATTTCATAAATGTATTTTTTCCACCTATTAAAGTATATTGTTACTTATTAATGCCCACTGTTATGTTACTATGGCTAATTGGGATTTTAAAGTATGTATATATAATTATGGCTTCTATAAAGTTTAATACATGGTAGTTTTCTTCCCAATGAAATTAACAGTTAAGGACACAGTTTCAAGTTGTTGCCATACGTCTACGGGAATAAACGTACTGATATATGTAAATACGTATCTTTATCTAGTTTATGTTTTTAGATTAATTTAGGGAAATCAGGTATTAAGGCTGTACTCATGACGCGATTTTCGAAACATTTCTTCAAATGTCCATCGACACTACCTAGGAGATGACGAAAATGAGGTCCATTCCAAATTATATATATATATATATATATATATATATATATATATATACTTGTCTGTTACTGCTCTAGCTACCTTAATTTTTGTCGTTAACAAACTTGATTTGTAAAACTAATGATGAAATCGGACTAGGGGAGGGTGGAAATTTGATATATCTCCGTTATTACCAGTCGCATCGAAAAAGTGTGTGGACCGAAATTATTGGATGTCCTATAAATGTTCTTATACGCATTTCTCTATCATGAATATTAACGGAGATATTAGGATTCTTTAGTTTTCTGTCTTCAGTAAACCCCCACTCCTACTCATATAATATTAATAATAATCTTTCACATCATGAACAACATTATTCTACACCTAAATACTAAATATTGTTTAGAAGAGACCTTTATTATGGAAAAGACATTCAATTTCGTTGGGTGGAGACATTATGAATTAAAATTTAGTTCTTCTCTCGAAAATGATCTATAGCTTTATGATCGACACCACACTCGATATTTAACCGTTTCAGCCGGCACTAAAGATCATATTTGTTATTGGCTGAAGTCGAACCGGAAATAGTTGGGGTTTAGAGGTGGATTCTAAAATTCAATATATTTTCGTTATTAAGATTCGGACCGTAAAGTGTTATAGGACGAATCAAGATAAACTATTGGTGGTCTAAAATTTTTGTTCTATGCATTTATTCAGGGAGTTATACGTAGTTTCTTGTTTTCAGCCCGTGTCTATTAGCAGATTTCCCTTAAGGAAAATCAGCTATTGAGGTTGTACTCATGATGCGATTTTCGAAATTTTTCTTCAAATGTCCATCGATCCCACCCAGGAGGTGATGAAAATGAGGTCCGTTCAAAACTATAAGTATATTTCTATCTATATATTTGTCTGTTACCACTCTAGTGGTCGCAATTATTGCTTAATCGTTACCAAACTCGATGTTTAGTCGTTTTATGTAAAAAGAAAGCTCAAGTTCTTTAACGGCTGAAATCGGACCAGAGGGAGGGGGATTTAGAGGGGAGGATTTTCGAAAATTCGAATTATCTTCGTTACTATAAGTCGGATCGAAACATTGTACAGAATCAATCTTATTGCAAATTAAAGTTGCTATAAATACTGTCATATACATTTATTCCCTATCTTGAATATTAACCGAGATATTTGCATTTTTATGAAATTTGGGCCGCTAACGGATTTTTGATTCTCCTATGGAGATTTCTCTATTGTATAACTTCACGCGGGAAATCTGCTTAGTTTACGCAGCCCCTGCGTGACGGACTTTTGTTTTCAGAGAAATACAGAATATGTTGCGATATGAAGGAAAAATAGCGTTATCCCTGCAAGTGGGAGGTTTGCTTAGTTTTCGCAGGAGCTGCAAGACGGAGCTTTAGTTAATAAAGGTAGTAAATATACGAGTCTTATATGACACAAATAAAGTTTGGTTTATTTTCTTTGTATCGCTCAGCTGTAGGCGGATATATATATACTCGGCCTCCATTGTGTTCTCTAATAGGCCGTATTTCCTAGACCCCTGCCTTCCTGGCTTTGTCCGATAAAAAAGGCGATTCGTCTTGAATGGAGTCCGTACTCCCCATTGACCTGAGCCCATTTGGGCCAGACTCTGCCATCTCCCCCAACTGCCTATCCTGACCAACTCTCCTCTCCTCATCCCGGCAACTATCCTGCTCAAATGACTCCGGCCAGTATAAGCCCCACCCTCTCAGACCGTCCTTGCTTTGACTTGCTAATCCTGACACGAATATCCTATACCTACTTGAGGATTCATCTGAATAACGACCCTTGTTTTTTGTTCATTTCCTCTCTCCCTTCACTTCTTTTTTTTTTAACTGAGTGTGAGTTTCGTTGTTCTTTGATGATGGCCTTCCTGAAGACGCATGGCATTTGAATGTTTTAAGATTTGTATACCTCTTCTGAATGCTGATGACGTCATTTGTGGGAGCCATTCTTTTTCTCACTTTTGCATACAAATGTGATATAATACGAACGTAGAAATTATCTTCAGAGGGACTCCGAGATTTCCTTATCTCCATTCGCAAGTTGCTGAAGAGAAGAAAGTACATGGTTGTCTGTACTCATAATTTTTCACAGATGCCATCGACGAAAAATAAGAAGTCAAAATCTTTTAGAAGATTTTCCTTAAGGGAAATCAGCTATTGAGGTGGTACTCATCACGGAATTTTCGAAATTTTTCTTCAAATTTCCATCGATCCTACCTAGTAGATGACGAAAATGAGGTCCGTTCAAAACTATATATATATATATATATATATATATATATATATATATATATATATATATATTTTTGTCTGTTTCCGCTCTAGTGGTCGCAATTGGGAAATATGCTTAGTATTCGCAGAACGTGCGTGACAATTTTAATGTCCAGGCATTTTCACCATGACGATCCTTGACCACAAAGCATTTACTATTAGCAGATTTCCCTTACAGGAAATCAGCTATTGAGGTTGTCCTCATGACAGAATTTTCGAAATTTTTCTTCAAATGTCCATCGATAGTAGTAGATGACGAAAATGAGATCCGTTCAATACTGTATATATCTATATGTATATATATATGTCTGTTACCGCTCTAGCGATCGCAATTTTTGTTTGATCGTTACCAAACTCGTCAAGTTCGTTAACGGCAGAAAACAGACCAGTGGAAGGGGGGGTTTAGAGGGGAGGATTTTCGAAAATTCGAAATATCTCCGTTACTATACGTCGGATCAAAACATTGTACAGAATCAATTTTTTGAAAATTTAATTTACTATAAATTTTGTTATATACATTTATTTCCTATCTTGCATATTAACCGAGATACTTGCAATTTTATGAAATCGGGGCGGATAACGGATGAGAGTGAGTTTCCAGCCAAAATCTAGGTCGGCCGTTTTTCTTAACTCTTCGGCTCTCGTGAAATTTCTCTATTGTAAAACTACACATGGGAAATTTGCTTAGTTTACGCAGCCCCTGCGTGAAAGACTTTTTTTCTTACTAAGCACAAGAAGTTGGTAAATTATTTTTAAGCCTGGCTAAATATATTATCAACCATATGTTGTTCATATATTTTCATGTCAAGGGGGTCCACCAATAAAGAACGTTTATTTCGCTCTAACTTTTATTGATACTGATAAGGACCAATAAATAGGCCTTGTCCTCTACTGTTTTTTAATATTATGCAGAGTGTACTTTCGGAGTCAGAGCTCCATCCTCAGTGCCTGTTGACAAACAAAACCTTGAGTCAATTTAACAATCATAGCATGGCCAAAAATAAAATAAAACAACAGTTACAAAAATAAATAAAAACAATAGAACATTTAATAACTAATCGACTATTAAAAATTAAAAAAATTAACAACCATAAGCGTATGTCAAAAACTTAAATCTATAAATAAAATTAAAAAACAACAAAAATTACAGATAGGAACACATATCACAGTGAGTGGGAAACCCTGAAAAGCCCACCAGAGAAATTGTAAAAGACATCTAAAAAATGAATCACCCCATACTAATAATAGAGAGGTGATGTAGGAGGTACCTGATTACCAAAAAATAAAAATAAAAGGAGGAAAAAAGGGGGTTGAAAAATAGAAAGTTAAAAATAATGTCAAAAAATAAAAATGTATGCATATTAATGTATAATAAAAGACGGTCTAGCGTGCGTGTGCCTGGACTTCCCATGACCAGAACTCAAATACGGTCTGAAGAGTGTTGGGCATTGATAACCATGAAGTTTTTTGCCCAAAATCAAACCTGATTATAGCTGTGTAGCCTGGATCACAACACAACACTATCCTACATGTTTCGTAGCCTACATACCACCACTTCAGAGGCTATCCATTTGTGAAGTGCTCTTCCCTCTTACATTCGTTACGTCTGTCCTCACTGAGGAGGTAGTTGATACTGACTGCCAACTACCTCCCCAGTGAGGGCAGTCACCACGAATGTACGAAGGCAAGAGCAGTTCTGAAATGAATAGCCCCGGAAGAGGTGGTATGTAAGCCACGAAACATGTAGGGCAGTATCAATATAGTTTGAGCGAAAAAAAAAATAACCTGTTTTATTCATGACCCTTGCGATGAAAATATGAAGAAAATAAATAAAAAAATATTGGGTCCGGAATAGGAAGATTATCAACCATGTTTCAGAATAGGTAAATGTCCGTCACACAGGGGCTACGTACACTAAGCGGATGGTAGATGATACACTGGTGATCTTCTACTAGAAAATAATCTCTATACCTAAGAAAAAATCCTATTAATAGAACCGTGGTGTTACTGGCGGCTGAAAACATGAAAATGCAACTAACTTTGCTAATTTTGTGAACATTAATATTTTAACAGGATTGGTTTATAAAAGGTTTCGAACCGACTAAGAATAATGGAGTTGTAATGAGTCTTCCTAGCCCCCCCCCCTTCTAAACTCCCCTTTTATGTTATCTGATTTAGGCTATTTACAAAATATAGCCATTAGAGTTGAAGGAAAAAGTTTAATTATTGAGTATGGTATAGATAAAATATACATTTTAGAGTCAAAACCGGAAAATCCTTGTTGATGGCTTCATCACAGTAATTTTTCGCATGTACCTCACATGGTAAAAGTTAAATGAAGAAATTATTTGACAGCTTATTGGTATTATGAAATGAGTAGGAATGGGAGTTTACCGAGGCTGAAATAAATGCATGTATCTGGGTAATAATAGAAACAGAGAAAAACATATATGAAACTATTTATAGTACACTAAATGTGAAATACGACTGTTCCTAAACAATTTCTGATCCTATGCATAACAAAGGAGATATTCCGAATTTACGAAATTCCCCTCCCCCTCGAACGATAACAACTGTTAACGAACTTAATCAGTCGATTTGCGAAAAAACGAAAAACGCTTATATACTGTTTGAAAACGATCAAACAAAAATTGCGACCTCTATTCGTCATCTCCTGGACAGGTTCGACAGACTTTTGAAGAAATGTTTAGAACATCGCGTCACGAGTACAACCTCAATAGCTGTTTCTCTTGAGAAGAATCTGCTAAAATATGTTACAGCATTGTATTATGGTTTATAACTCATGATTTTCATTCCATTTTTAGCAGATTTCCCTTAAGGGAAATCAGCTATTGAGGTTGTACTCATGACGCGATTTTCGAAATTTTTCTTCAAATCTCCATCGATCCTACTCAGGAGATGACGAAAATGAGATCCGTTCAAAACTGTAGATATATACATATACATATATATATATATATATATATATATATATATTTGTCTGTTACCGCTCTAGCGGTTACAATTATTGTTTTAATCGTTACCAAACTCGATATTTAGTCGTTTTATGTAAAAAAAGAGATCAAGTTCGTTAACGGCTGAAATCGGACCAGGGGAACGGGGGGTTTAGATGGGTTTTTTTTTTTGAAAATTCAAAATATCTCCGTTACTATACGTCGGATCGAAAAATTGCACAGAATCAATCTTATTGCAAATAGAATTTACTATAAATAATAATCTAAACATTTATTCTCTATCTTGAATATTAACCGAGATATTTGCATTTTTATTAAATGTGGGCCGATAACGAATGTTTTCCGCCAAAAGCTAGTTCGGCCGTAACTGTTCGGCTCTCGTATAGAGATTTCTCTATTGTATAGCTTCACGTGGGAAATCTACTTAGTTTACGCAGCCCCTGCGTGACGGACTTTTATAATGGTCTGAGGCGTTACGTGTTATGTGTAGGGTATTATGATTTATAACTCATGTTTTCGATCCTATTTTAGCAGATTTCCCTTAAGGGGATTCAGCTATTGAGGTTGTACTGATATATGGAAATACGTTTTGTTGCCCCCCCCTTCTATAGTTCTTGGATTATTAAAATATGAGTGATTGAGATAAAACTGATTCTGATTCATTACAAATTACAGCAAAAGCTTTATTAGATTGTTTTAAATAAAATTAATACGATACATTCAGATATATTTCATTAATTGTTTTTTTCTTTCCGGTCTACCTATCTATTCAGCGCAACGAGGTTGGCTTGTCTGTTTGTTTACAATTCAGCCGCTTTCCGTTGTAGAGATTATTAACTAGTATTGTAAATTGACTGAAAGATTTCTCATTACCGTTTGTATTTATTCACTTAACATACACGGTAGTGTTATCTGCGTGTATATTTATCTATTATAAGCTTCCGCGTGGGAAAACTGCTTAGTTTACAGAATTTTTATAAATGAGAAATTTTAGGTCAATACGGCTTTCCAAGGTGATATTGTACATTTGCGAAATGTTATCATGTGGTTCACTTCTTATGAAAAAAAACGGATTTAGAGGGTTTTGAAACTACTAATCTCCAGGTATATATGGCGGCCTGAAAGTAGGATATACGTTAGGCAAAATATGGACTGTGTATGAATGAATTATTATTTGCGTGGAGCGATGAGAGCCGCGATGATACTAGCTAACTAGACTAACCTTATTAGCAGCAAGGTTGCCAGGTCCTGTGGGAAATCATCCCCTACCTGGCATCTCTTCCCGTCTCCACATCCCTTCATCATCAGCCAATCCTCTAATTGCTAGCCCTCATCATTATTCCAAGCACTAATATGACTACTCTAGTACTTCTCATCACGACAAACTATTGATCAAACGACAAACTCTTCGGACGCGATGAAAGACAGCGCGGCTGCTAATACAGGGACACTGCGGTCAAAACTTGCTCAATATTCATACACGTAGTTTCTACAGAATTGATTGAAATAATGAAAACAAAAATCGTTCTATAAGAGAGAATAGTCGATCCATAATTAAAATAAGTCCGTCACGCGGGGGCTGCGTTAACCAAGCAGATTTCCCAGTTACGTCACATATTTATCTGAAAATGCAAAAAGTTCAAAGAAAACTTTTTTGAGCTTCAAATAAAGTACTTTTAATATAATAGCTTATTGTTAGTATGACAAGAGTAGGATTGGTGGTTTACAGAAGGCCGAAAAATAAAAATGCAAATAGCCCCTTTAATACTAAAAATAGACAATAAATGTATATAACAATATTAATAGAACATTTTATTAGGAATAAAATAGATTTTATACCATTTTTCGATCCGGCTAATAATAACGGAGATATTTCGAAATTTTCGAAATTCTCCCCTCTGAACCCCACCCACTTGTTCGATTTCAGCCAATAACGTACTCGACCTTTAGTTTTGTATGAAACGCTTATATATCGAGTTTTGTAACGATAAATTAAGAATTTAGCGGTAAAAGATAAGTATCTATACATATACATATATATATATATATATATATATTATATATATATATATATATATATATATATACATATATCCGAAACTTTAAAAGAACTGGGATTATCCACAAACGACCTCCTGAATTTATCTGCAGTCTTTATCAAGCATTCGGCGAGAATTATAAATTATCATTTATATAAATAAAGCCATGATGCAAAGCTGCACTCCTTTCCCCATGGTCCATCGAAATTTAATACCAATTTCTTGTTTTAAAAATAATATTTTTTTATAACATTACCCTGTTGGGCAGATTAGGGGGCTGGTCCCTGAAGGGAACCCTCCAGAAGGAGGGCAGCTTGTTTTGCTTTGTATATATATATTTTTTAACGGACCTCATCTTTGTCATCTCCTAGGCAAGATCGACTGACATTTGGGAATATTTTTTTGAAAATCTCCTCATGAGTACGACCTCAACAGCTGTTTTCCCTTGAGGGGGAATATTATATATCAAACAAAACAAGAATAGCCCCATTAAATTAGAAAATGCTTTCCGTCTCCAGCAAGACGACGACCACAAACACGTGTCTTGAAAAACACAAGAGTGGTTACTATATAATGCACGAGACAGCTCCGTACGCCACCACAATCGTCAGATTTAAACCCTATATAACATTTGTAGGGCCATATTGGAAGGCGGCTTAAAAGAAACAGTTACAGAAAAATTAGTAAAATACATGAAAAATCATTTATTGGCAGTAGTAAAAATAGGACCATTGATTACTGAGGTAATATTACAATTCATGTTAAAATTCTTATGTACACGTATGTAAATAAAAAATGTCAGGAACTTTTTTTGGCGAAAAATGTTTAGTAAGTAAAATAATGTGGTTATTTTCTACATTTTGAATAATTTGACATGTTTATGATTATTGTTGCTCGTCAAAGTTTTTACAATAGTTACAAGACTTGTGTGTTATTTATCCATTTAAACCTTTACTTTTACTAATTAGAAATGATTGCTCCTATTTCAATGTGGAGACTTTATTTACTGAGTCTATCTTCGTATAGAGAATTTACCATATGCCATTTTCGAATTAAAATCATTCAAGATAGTGAATTTATGGCCAAACGTTTCAAATTTCTGTAAAAATATCAACTTGTTTAATAAAATCTCACCGTCTCATCGTCAGGCAGCTGACTAAAACTTCTACACCCAATGAATGGCCCATAAGAACAAATAAAATCCTTTAAAAGTTTTATGAAGCAATAAATAAAATGGAATTAGATTGACATTAGCTTACTTAAAGTTAACTTCCCCATTGTGCTACCAACGCAAATTGGAACGTCTTATCAAAAGGATACTAAGTGTTTTAGTTAGTGTGTTACAAGGAGGATTTTGAAGATAATTAACGTCAATGTTCTTCAATTTATTTATTTTTAGTGCTTAACCTCTCCCACGAAGCGACACGGTAATCCCCAGAGCTTGTAATATTGTCTGCAGATGTTTTGAGATTTTTCAGTGATAAGAAAGATTTTTAAAGACATTGACTATAGGTAATTATCGTGTTGAAATGCTTCTTCTTATCCAGAGACCAGATGATTTATGTAATTAGTCCAACTATAAATCCAGTTTTCGAATATGATTTTGAAATAGTGAAAAAGTAATCCGTAAACAATACATTTACAGAAATGTTGATGTCCAACAAAAATTCAGAATGCAATGACTGACTAGCCAGAACAATGCCTGACTATAGTGGAATTACTGAGCGCTGTAAACACAGACTATTGGTTTTCCATTCCCCGAAATATCAGTTTTACAATAGGATTCTCCCGATCCGTTAATCCGAATCCAATCCGATCAACTTTACTCTCTGGCACAGACAAGTAGCGCCATCAAGTGGGCTGGTTCAACATTTGTGTAAATCTACTATATAGGTCTATTTTTTTTTTTGAATTTCTGACGAACGAGTCTTGTAATCTCAACATTTACCAGTAAATTAAAATTACCAACTATCATGCATTTTAGATAAAGAAAAAAGTCCGTACACTGGGGCTGCGTAAACTAAGCAGATTTCCCAGGTGTTGGTATAATACACTTCTGATTTCACCTCACCACATATTATATATTTCTAAGTAAAACCGATGAATAAGGGACGGGGGTTACTGAAGGTTGAAAACAAGAGCGTACGAATAATTAACTTAATATTTGAGTTACGAAAAAAAAACTGAGCGACAATTGTAGATCATTAATAGTTTAACCAGAACACTCTATAACATTTTACTATAGAACTCAGAGATATTTTCCGATTTCAGCCAATAAAAAATACTGTCTTTATTGTTTACTGAAACGGTTAAATATTGAGTACGATATAGACCAAATAAACATTTTCGAGTTAAGAACGTAAACTCTTAATTGCTGAAGTCATCACATTACGAATTTTCATGTGCCCCGTATAAACAGGTCTCTTGAAAGAAATATTTGGTATTTAAGCTTAAAATAAAGTGTTAAAAGATATAACAGCGTCTTGTTAATATGTCATTACCAGGACTGGGAGTTAACCTAAACATTCTAAATATCTTGGTTAACATTCACGATCAAGAAAATACAAATTTTTCGAAAATCGCGTCACGAGTAAAATCTTAGTAGCTGATTTTCCTTAAGAAAAATCTGCTAAAATGAGGTCGTTGTTATTAATAAATGAATACCTTAAATTGAAAAAAAAAATCAATCCTTTCGGGGCGTTTGGTTTAAGTTATCATTGTCAACAAGGTGTTTTAGCTGTAATTTGTAAGTAATGGTTGCATTGCAGTGTATTTATTTCTCAACAAAATGAGTTATACATCTTTCGAGGCGACTGATAATAAAGCAGATGCTGCAAATGTACAAATCATCCCCACTCCTACTTGTTCGATTTCTGACAATAACGAACTTTATCTTTAGTTTGAAATGAAATAATAAAATTATATAGTAATATAATAATCATGAATTATAAATAAGCATTTTTTTCCCTATCCTTCCTTATTAATATTCTTCATTATTTATGAGCCTTCAGTTCAAACACTTCATTCAAAATAACGCTTTCATTAAAAACATATTGCTTTTATTTATAACATTTTTCAAATACCCCAGATGAGTTTAGAGCTAAAGCTCTTTTCCAAGTGCTAAAATCCATATTTTACACTCAATATAACAAAGTAGGTTATTCATAAAAGTAGGATATATATATTTAACAACATTTAAGACTTGGATTACGGTTTTAATATCCCCCCTTCTAACTTCCCCCTGTTCCTGGTCCGATTTCTGTCAATAATAAATATGATCTTCATCGACGACTCAAACAATTAAATATCGATTATGGTATAGAACAAGTAAACATTTTCAAGTAAAGAACTTAAGACAATTTACGACGTCAACGCGCAACGTATTTACGATTTATCTCACAAAGTATAACTTCAATGAGAACATAATTTGGTATTTAAGCTCACGTAAAGTGTTTCAGGGTGTAACAGCTTATTCTTAATAAGTCATGAGTAGGAATGGGGGTTTACTGAAGGCAGTAAACTAAAAAAATGCATAAATCTTGGTCAAAAATCAAGATAGATAAAAAGTGTATATAACAATATTTCTTGAAAATACAATTTGAAATTAGATTAATTCTTTACACTTTTTTTAATTCGACTTATAATAACAGAGATATTTCCAATTCTCGAAATTATCCCTTTAACCCCCCCTCCCGTCCGATTTCAGTCGTTAATGATAGTGTCCTTTACTTTTACATGAAACGTTTAAATATCGAGTTTGGGAAGCATTCGCGTCATTAGTCTAGCCTCAATAGCTGATTTCCCTTAGGGGAAATCTGCTAATGATAAAAATAAAATAAAAAAATGATTAATATTATATGTTTCACCTCTCTTTCCTCTCATATTTCCACCATCTAGTTTAATTGATGTAAATTTGAAGAAATATGTACAATATTTTGTTCGTGTACAACTTCATTGATGATTTCCATTAAGGGAAATCTGTACAAATGTATTCGCCCTCTGAGAAATCCCTGTGGCAGACTGAATGTAGGGCAGTAAGTAGACAAGAGGCGAGTGAGGCTGAAAGAGAAATTAACTATTAACCCGTTGAGTGTGTTCCTATTCTTGAATGGGACAGGCTGAATAAAGCAGTACGCCTCATCCTATATTCAACAGCCTAGTGTTTCCTCCACCTGAAATATTAGCGGTCGTTCCGCTTCCGACTTCCATGCCAGTTGGAGCCAAAGCATTACCAACCTATGTTTAACTGAGATTAATTAAGATGCGTAAGGATATACCTATAAAGAAACTAAAATGATTATATTGTAACATAAACCACTTTTAATAAATTGATTCACATATTACTCACAGATTTCTTTTTACATTTCAGGTAAGTGCCTCAGGAAGAAACGTACTTCAGAATACACTTACCATTGTTAAGGTATTTAATTATCTATAAAATAAATGTTAATAGCTTAAAATTAAATTTAGCATGAAATACATAATTATTTTCAATACATGCATTAAAACATCATTTAATACTCCTCAACATTGAGCTATGAACTGCTTTATTTTATGTTAGGGAGCAATGAACATTATTAATGCATTAATCTATAGTAATTTTAAATGAGATTTGAACTAATTCATAATATATTTTAATCAGAAATCCAAGTGATGGTTCTCGATATGTCGCTCATTTGCTACAGCAAGGCAGTAACTAGAAAATTCAGATTTTTCTCATTAAGCAGATTTCCTAAGTACATCACGTATTTGAATTTATCTCGAAACACAAAAGTTCCATGAGAACATTATTTGGTATTTAAGCTTCAAGTGGTTCATAACGAAACAGATTGTAGTTAATATGACATTAGTAGCATGGGGGGGGGGGGTTTACTGAAGACGGAAAACTAAACAATGCCAATATCTCAGTTCATAATTAAGATGAAAAACGTACATAACAACATTTATAAGACATTACATTTACAATAATAGTGGTTCCATATGATTTTTCGATTTGGCGCATAATAATAGAGATATTAATAATTTTTGAAATTCCTCCCTCGGAGCTTTACATTAAATATTTAAATATCGACTTTGGTAACGGTCAAACAAAAATTGCGAACACTAGAGCGTTAAGATATATATATATATATATATATATATATATATATATATATATATATATATATATATATATATCTTAACGCTCTAGAGTTCGCAATTATATATATATATATATATATACAGTTTTGAATGATCCTCATTTTCTCCATTCCTGGGTAGAATCGATGTACAATTGAGGGAATTTTTCGAAAATGTCATCAATAGGTTCCCTTAAGGGAAATCTGCTAAACGACTTTCAACAGGCTGATTATCATAACTATATGACTGATTTTTACCTCTCTATGTCAAATTTTAGACAGTTTTGGTAGAACACTGTATCTTCGAATTTAAAAACAGAAATCGCAGTTTTAATGTTATGAATGTCGATGTTTCAAATGAAATGTCGTTGTATTATCCTTGACATTTGTGGTTTTCGGTCACGTCTGTTCAACTGAAAGTGCATCAGCTTGCCAACGTTTCAGTAAAATTTATTACCTTTGTCATGGCAAATTTAAAATCTTTGTTCAAGTGTTAGTATTAATAAGTCAAAATGCTAAAAGAAATTATTCGGGAAAGGGTGTAGGAGGCAGTACCGCAATGAAATAAGACTATAGAATACTTTCACTGCTTCCTATTCTCGTTTCACGAACTGTGTCTTTTAGCATGTGGACTTATTTATAATGTTCAAACTTGAACAATACCTTTTCAGTGAGTCTTGACAAAGGTAATAAATTTTACCCAATAGTTGGCTAACTGGTGTAGTATCATTTCAACCCATGTGACCGACAACCATATTAGACCAGTATAGTTCCAAGGGCGGGCGGCCATCTCCAAGGATATTTATTCATCAAGAACAGAGTGATTTGTACATTTATTCTAGGTACTTCCCATTAGCATAATTTTTCATTATTTATATACTTTTATTTGTCTTAATTAATGATAGTTGTTCTGCAGTAGAATTGCACTGAAAAGGAGTTGAGTATATCTTTAAGTTTTCCATTAGAGGAAATTGAATTTGGACACTTGTCTCTGTTTTCCGAAACATCTTACACGCATACATCAGTTGACGAATTTATGAGCCCACATGATTTCACAGTGTTAACACCCTTTACGGAGTTTTATTGGATTTATGCCACTCAACTTTCAAGTCGCGTCATATTTTCCTTGACGTGTGTTTGTGTTGGTGTGGGTATGTTCGAAATTGACCAAATCTGATTTTTGTCATAAAATAGCTACAAGTAAGTTCAATGGGCATTCGAAAATTAGAAAAGCACTTCATATGTCGATCTGTTTTTGCCAAACCTTTGCAGACACTGTGAGTAAAAAGTTTATCTGCGATTCATTCTACTCTTAGCCCAAGTTGTTGAAGTTTAGTAACCAAAAAATAAAAACTTTACGCCAAGAGGTTAACAGACATATAGTATGAGTTAAGGGGGTTTAGAATTCATTGTAACTGCTAAGTATACAAGAGATTTTTATGTTCATTAGTCAATCTCTTTCTCATCAATTTTACAAAATGGAGTTGAGCTAAACTGCGGGGGATTCAAGAGTTGGAATAAATATTGAATAAATAAATGTTAACTGACATTTTAATTCCTAGTTCGAGAGCGATTAAACAAAATGGAAGCCCTCAATCAATCAGAAGCGGAATTAGTTCTGCTTGAGCGTGTCCATAGGATTTGAAAAATAGGGAAGGATTAGTTTTAGGGAGAATTGTTGTCGGAAAGGCTTCAATATCTAGCTGAAGGGCGGACGGTTAAGCCCTCAGCCATCAATCTAGGGTCGAGTCTTTCCCCGGGAAATTGTTTCTGCTTTAGCTCGTCTGTCATTCAAAGCGGAAGTATTGCTAAATCACGCGCAGTCAAATTGTTTCGACGACTCCTATAGACGTGATGAATTTATGAAGCAGTCATATAAATTCTTTGTTTGACATTTCCCCGATGGGGTCCGAGCGATTTGCCAAGCTGTGCCAGTCGCCGGGGTATGTCAACTATTTTGATTAAATTTGTGAAATTTAGGATGATGACGAAAATATCGGTTTAAAACTGCTTCCAATTAACGAAATCTTCCCGGAAATTAGAAAGAAAATATGTCAGTATCTGGAATCACAACTTGATCTAGGTCATATAGAAAGTTTGGAAAATACTTGTTACATGAAAACCACTCGATGGACTGACTAGATGGAAAGCGCTTTGGGATAGTGGGCCTTCACGTTACTTAGTTATAGAAACTTAAAGCAGGTTGGAGGTATTGTTACGGGGAGTAATAGCGTGGAAGCAGATATGAAACCCAGATCGGTCGTAAAAAAACTTGACTTCTTTAGAAACCTTAGAAAAATCAAATGAACGAGAAGAAACAGTTACAATTAAAAGATTCTACATTCTTCCTTAACCATTGTGTGGACTATAGCTGTAAGAATAAGCCCAAATTTGTAAATGAAAAATAATAGTCCTTGAAGAGCTCCGATAAGCGGGAAATTAATCAAGTGCATTTGGACATATATATAATGAAAAATATTGTCCAGTTTTGCATCTGGTGCAATCGCCTTCAGAGAAACGGCAATAAAGTTCGAGAAAGTAAACGGATGAAGGAGAAGATCTAACCATGCCACCTGGGTAGGCTAGAGAAATAAGAACTGAAGTCCGAGAGTACTGAACCGGAGGAAAAACTACTTGTATCACCAAAGGTAGTGGATTCCCACGGAACGAGAGAGAAGGTACCTTCGTCACAACCGAAAACAAAGAATCGGTTGCAGGTTGCTACTAAACAACAGCGGAGCTAACTTTTTACCTATATCTAGAATGAGGAATCGATAGAGCTGGCCGCCGGAGGGTGAGGCCATGGGTTCCTAAATCGAAAACTCACGATCAGTTCAATTTTCAACGCGTTAAAAGGAAAATATTTGATTGCCTCTTACAAATAATTACCATAAATATAAATATATATATAAGTATAGTATAAATGACGACAAAATTGAAATGGACGAAATTTAAAATTTAATTATTGTTATCAAATCTACTCTATGCAAAATGAGTGTCCCTTGGTAGCCATTATAGGGGCCGTTTGCTAATTCACCTCAATTAGCTGTTTGCTATTTATTTGGACAACCCTTCACTATTATTGAAGTTTAATATTTATTATACTATATATATTTGTAGTAAACTATTTATCTATACTATGACATTATAATATTTATAATTGTATTCAATTACAAATATTCGGTTGGTCCGGAGTTTCCATGAATAGATATGAAGATGCGGCCTTTTCTACAATGTAGGGTCCAATATACTCTAGTGAAAGACCAAAGTGAGAATTTAAATTCAAAAATATCAAAATGTGAATGTCAAAGAGGTACGCCTTTGATCAACAACCACGAAGAATGACACTCTTAACTCCCTATTGCATAAACTGAGAGAGATATAAAATTGTCATGTATCTATCTCAAAAACGAATTTCACCAAATGGAAGGGAAGTGACGAATGAAAAAAAACATTTTCGGGCAGTGTGAAAATTCATCATAAAGTTCTATTATTATTAATTGTAAATACTTATTAAAATGTCTAAAAATTCAATTATCATGATAGATTATATTTTATTTTTTTGTGAAATACTATTCTTCCAAATAGGATGTACTCCAAACAGATGCTATGTATGGAAAATACTGCCAACGGGCAGGAAATGGGTTTCACTGATATCAGAGATTTTCATTCGAATTGTCGATGATTAAAACTGATAAATACAGAATATTTGATTAAGTTGGCTTTTTTTCATGGACAGGAGAGATTTAATTGTAGTATGCGAGAGACGTCCTCATTACTACAATTGATTTATATATATCTATATATATATAAAATTGTCACCTCTGTCTGTACATGGATTTTTTTCGCGAAATTTCACGATAACTTTTCGTTTCACATGTCACTGACACCATAACTGCATTTTGTTTCTTTCGTGTATGTTTGTTTGTTTGTTTATTTGTTACCTTTTCACGCATAAACGGCTGAACTGAATTTGATGAAACTTGGTATGTATATTACTACTACCCCAACTTAGACTTTAGGCTATACTAATATTCTCTGAGACGAACAGGAGTGGGGGATATAGAGAAGGCTTGAAATTAAAAATAGCGGTATTTCGTTTTCCATTGGTTTTTCTGCAAATATGCACATAACAAAAGTTGTTTATTTTGAATAACTTTTGTTATATACACTTTTTTCGTTTACCATATTATAAACGAGATATAAGCTAAAAATTATAGCTGGAGTCAACAATTTTTTTTGACACAAAAGACTCAACCGAACTAAATAAAACCCTCGGTATGTGTATTAGCACTAACACCTTCCTTATAATAAGCCATACTAACATTTCTAGGGCCGGGCAGGAGTGGGGGTTATAAGGTAGACCTGAAATTAAAAATAGTGATATTTCGTTTCCTATTGGGGTTTCGGCAAATATACACTTAACAAAAGTTGTTTATTTTGTTATTCAGAGAAATTTGCTCAAAAATTCTTTTCAATATGAACTACCAGGTACCTCACCTGGAAAAATTAATTCAAATTATAATGTATTATCATAATATTTTGTCCTTAATAATTTAAATCTATGCATAATGCACAGGAAACGAGAAATATGACAATATGGAAGACAGTGAGTCTTACAAAAAAAATTAATTTTATTATTAACAAATCCGCAGAAACGATGGGTATAAACCCTAAACACTGGGATGGGTAAATGTCAAAATATATAGTCCAAAGTAAAGCCTTGCCAAAAAAATACTATCGCCATCCAGCCTCAAATGAATTCCGGGGGAAGCCGGCTATCTGAGCTAGTATATATATATATATATATATATATATATATATATATATATATATATATATATTTATATATATCACATCAATAGCTGATTTCCCTTAAGGGACATCTGCTAATACACCATTGGTCAATTAAAATTCACTGCAGCTCAAAATTATAAGTGAAATTAGAGAGAACAGCTGACAGAGAGAAAGAATGAGAGAGGGAGAGAGAATGAGGAAGGGAGAGAAAGATAATTAATAGTATAGCTGACCAGGGAGAATTAAATCAGACTCATTAAAAGTTTGATCGGGCGCTGCTGGAATAATCAGGGAACTTAACTATCGGCTGTTCCACCTTCCTCGAGTTATAATGGAATTCCCGCTGCATCCAATCACGGCAGCCAATAACAAACAATATCCAATAAAATATATCCCACTTTCTCTGTCTCTCACTTTCTCTCTCTCCAGTTTATACTCTACAATTTCTAGAAACAATTTCAACTCATGTGAAAACAATATACTTCCTATTGATACAGTAAAATACATACGTCCACTCCCAGTATCTATTTGTTTGATTTAAAATTGAAACTTGCAGCAGAAATTCGTTCACAAAATTGGTAAATATTCAAATATTTTGTCCTTTTATGAAAGGGGTAAGTTGAGTCCGCTTTTATTCAACATTTATTTTTCTAAAGCACGATAGTAACATTTGTAATAATCTACACATACACACACACACGCGCATATATATAAGTAATATTTTTTTGGTGTATTACATCTATTTCACTCGCAAGAAAACCTTTTCTAGCAACCATACTGAATATGAAGTCTCTTGCAATTTTTGACTTTTTGCTTTGTAATATTTTTTTTTTTGTAATGTTGTTTCCATATTATCATATTTCATCCCCTTCGTAACACATTTCATTTATTTCTGGAATATGCTGGATGGTAGAGGAACAAATGTATAAGGATCAATAAGAAGGCCAAGTCCTCTACTGGTTTTTAATATTATGCAGAGTGCACTTTCGGAGTCAACGCTCCATCCTCAGTGCCTGCTGATTAAAGCTGCGTTGCCTGGACCACGATCCGGGTGTCGCCCGGCAAATAGAGCGTTGACTCCGAAAGTGCACTCTGCATTATATTAAAAACAAGTAGAGGACTTGGCCTTCTTATTGATCCTTATACATTTCATTTAGTTGGGTTATAGAGAGTCTAACGGGAGAAAACCTGAAATTTAAATTCTCTCAAAAACTACAATAAATGTAGTTTGAAAAATGCTTTGACTTAGGTTCTAAAAAATTGTCCTTCACAAATTATGGTACATTTATATAAGTAATTATAAATTATGTAAAGAAATTTTAGTATATAGTTCTGGAAAACGTTTTATTTTCTTACTGAAATATGAGTTTTCCAGCTGTCCGCTGTAGTGGTTGCTGATCAAAGGAAATTAACATGAATGAAATATAAAAACCCTAATCTTTATGACATCAAAGATATTTTCTTCTCCTTTCCTGTAAATAACCTGATTCCATTTAGCAAAGCACAGATTTCCCTTATATATTTTTCTTTTTTTATTATTTTATTTTATCTTGTCCAATCTTCCGTAATTCATTCTACCCGAAGAATTTCAGTCACATTTATGCCCCACATATGTGAGAGTTAAATTAATGGCTAAATGTAATATCTATTTCTATATTTCAGAAAAAGAATCTGGTGTTTTATTTTGGTTATCAATAATATTTACTTTCAATTCTTCTAGTATAAATTATAACCTCTTGATCATTCAATCATTTTTATAAATGTTTAACTTAGTTACTTTAATGAAAACTGTATATGCATATATCTACCTCATAGTTTCTTATTTTATGTTCATTTCACTTGGCCTGAAGTTGTGTGGTTAACCACATACAACCCAAGCTTTGGCTTAAGCGTACATCTCGCTAATAGTTTTAAGATGTTTTTATTTTATTAATCAGCTATGGAGGTTGTACTCATGACGGAATTTTCAAAATTTTTCTTCAAATGTCCATCGATCCTACCTAGTAGATGACGAAAATGTGGTCCGTTCAAAACTGTATATATATATATATATATATTTGTCTGTTACCGCTCTACCAGTCGTAATTTTTGTTTGATCGTTACCAAACTCGATATGTAGTCGTTTTATGTAAAAAGAAAGATCAAGTTCGTTAACGGCTGAAATCGGACCTCGGGGAGGGGAAGATTAGAGGGGAGGATTTTCGAAAATTCGAAATATCCTATTCGTCGGATCGAAAAATTGTACAAAATCAATCTTATTACAAATTAAATTTACTATAAATATTGTTATATACATTTATTCTCTATCTTGAATATTAACCGAGATATTTGCATTTTTATTAAATCCTGGGCGGCTAACGGACGAAGTGTCTTTCCCGCCAAAAGCTAGTTCCTAGTTTGGCCGTTTCATTAACTGTTCGGCTCTCATGAAATTTCTCTATTGTAAAACTTCACGTGGGAAATCTGCTTAGTTTACGCAGCCCCTGCATGACGGACTTTCTTTTATAGAGCCCGATGGGTACAATTAACATATCCATATATGTTATTTGCATAAGGAAGTGAGAAATGTAATTAGTTTAGACATACCATAATTGACGGGTGAAGGGGTTTCGTTTGTCACTCCTTACTTCGTTATACGAAGCAATAGAAGCACTGTAATAACGATCGAATTATCCGTTTAGAAATTTCCTAAACACATTTTGAGTAGTTTAGGGGAATGCTCTGTATGTAATTTCTAAGACTTGTAAGTAAGTAAGTGTACGTACGTATCTCGCATAACGAAAGAAAGACTCAACTTGCTATATTGGAATTTCAAATTGGTACTGTTTCTCTCCTTAGATAATGGTAGAGGAACCAATTGATCAGGATTTAAAAAATGGTCTTGTCTTCTAAAATCCATGAGCGTACGTCATAAAAATAAAAAAAGTTAAAAGCTCACGAACTATCTAAATCAAAAAGAAGCTAATTATGTTATAATCAATTTTTTACTTCAAGCATCGTTCTATCGAAATTTGGCAACAGTGATTTTCACATTTTCAAACAAGCTCTACTTCTTGCTTTTTCTATCCCATTTTTGGCAACTCAGATTTTTACATATTCCATTAATCTCTCCCTCTTCTAACTTTTACTATCTAATGTTTGGCAACTCCATTTTCTATCAAGCCCTCACTTCTAATTTTTTCCATTTTTGAGGTGCTGGATGGTGAAGGAATTATTATCTCAGGTAAGAAAAAACGCCTCGTTCCTTCACTATTCTTTATTCGTTGTGACAGAGCGCTTTCAGAGCATACGCTCCATCATCAGTGCCCTGCTGGCAAACAAATACCACATCTAATTTTTTATCTAAATTATAGCAGCTCAGATTTACGCATTTTCAATCAAGCTGCCAATTCTACCGTTCCTTTTTCGATTGTATTATTTCCAAATTAGCATATTTCGTAATCAAGTGCTTGACACATCAAGCTCCTTCTTTATTCTTGTTCCTGGCTCTGCATTCTGTTAGTGTTTCCCCATAAAAGTTTAATTCATGATTTAAAATATTTGGAACGTCAATTGTAAAAATCTTGCTACATTTAAGCAACTCATAAGCTGTAAGCCAGATTTTCATAATAACAATTTAAAAATATAGTTTTCAATGATAAGACTTTTTCCCCAGCTGTCCCGTGAGAGCGTGATCCATTATAAGATAGAAGCATTAGTAATAGTCTAGAGATTTTTGACAACTCAGACTTACATATATTCAATACAGTCATCCCTTCTAGCTCTTTCTATATAATTTTTTAAAACTCAAAACTTCAGACTTTCTATAAAGCTCTAACATCTCAGCTCTAGCTTTTTCTATCTAATTTTTGAAGACTCAAAATATCACATTTTCTATCAAGCTCATAATTCTAGCTTTTTCTATCTAATTTTTAAAAACTCAAAATATCACATTTTCTATCAAGCTCTAACTTCTAGCTTTTTCTATCTAATTTTTGAAAACTCAAAATATCACATTTTCTATCAAGCTCTAACTCCTAGCTTTTTCTATCTAATTTTTGAAAACTCAAAATATCACATTTTCTATCAAGCTCATAATTCTAGCTTTTTCTATCTAATTATTGAAAACGCAAAATATCACATTTTCTATCATGCTCATACTTCTAGCTTATTCAATTTAATTTTTGAAAAACTCAAAATATCACATTTTCTATCAAGCTCATACTTCTACCTTTTTCTATCTAATTATTGAAAACTCAAAATATCACATTTTCTATCAAGCTCTAACTCCTAGCTTTTTCTATCTAATTTTTGAAAACTCAAAATATCACATTTTCTATCAAGCTCTAACTGCTAGCTTTTTCTATCTAATTTTTGAAGACTCAAAATATCACATTTTCTATCAAGCTTTAACTTTTAGGATTTCAATCTAATTATTGGGAACTCAGATTTACATATTGCCTGCCAAGCTCTCACTTCTAGCTCTCTCTTTCCATTTCTCAAAAAACTAAAATTTCCCATCATGCTCTTGCTTCAGAGATATTTTATCTGAGAAGTTTTACTTTCTCACTATTCCTTTGCACCTCTCTCGGTTCACTTTTTTCTTGTGTATTCTCTCAAAATTATCCTATTTCGTGATCAAGAGCTTGACACATCATGCTCCTTCACTTATTCTAGCCACTGGCACTGCGTTCTGTTATTGTTTCTCCATAAGAAAGTCTTAAACTGTAAATCGGATTTACATAATATCAATTTAAATATACAGTGTTCAATGATAACGCATTTTTTTCGCAGCTGTGATCCATGATGCGGTAGGTGGATTGGTAATAGAGTGTACCTCCTTGGAGTGAAGGAATCGATCAATCTTGTGCTCAACACCTAGGAAATTGTTTCCACCTCTCCTTCCTTCTCTCAATCAGATACCATTGTCTCCCTCAACCCTCTCCCTCTCGCCATTATTGTACTATATTCAATAGATTTCAGATCTACTAAGATATCTTCAATGAAAGTGCTCTACAGATGAAAAAAAATCCATAAAACAAGATTAGGCAATATAAATATATATATATATATATATATAGTTAGCTTGAAAAGGTAGCCACACTGTATCAAAAACAATAAAGTTTGTCCTATCTATAAAACCTCTTATTTATTTTCATCCTCAACGAGTTTTGTTGCAACTTTTTGCGTTAAAAGAGCTACACTTTCAATCAATTTAATTAGAGAGCCATGTGTAGGAAAGAGAAACAATAATATGTACTCGTATTTTAACGGTGTTCTGTTGATATCAGTAGAAACCGCATTTCTTTTTAGTTGCCATATAGTCTATATTTGAATGCTTCATTGAAAACTAAAGATAAAGTGCGCTAATTGCTAAAATCGTATCAGAAAACACATTTTAAAATTTTTTGAATTATATAAGTTAGTTATATGTTTAGTTATTTCTTATTATCAAAGTTATGTTCTACAACCCGCATTTTTGTTCTGGATTAACGGAGCTGTTGTTATTTTTGAGATTTCAGCCAATAGAAAATACTCCTCTTTATCTCATGCAATTTTCTCATTAAGCCATTATGTCCCTAAGCGATTCATGCCCAGTTAGTTATTGTTTCCTTAGTTTTCTTACTAACGAAGAAATAGAGGATAGAATGAACAGTGACGCTTTCCCTGTATCATTTTAGTCAAGGAAATCTGCTTAGATGACGCAGCCGCTTCGTAACGGACTTGAGTGAGATAGAGCTAGAATTAGGGCCTCATCAAATTCTAGCTTGTTATAGAATTCATGCATCCTTCAGCAGCCACTGAGGTTACCTCCACCTTGTGAACCTCTCTGTTCTGGAATGTTAAATCAGGAAAGAGCTTCATTTGAAGAGTCAGATGTAATTAAATTAAAATTTCACTTAAATCTGAATAAATTCCTTATCAAAAATATTATACAATAAAAAAAACTAAAATTTAATTTTCATTGATTTGTTTTCTCTATACATGCAATTAGATGATAAAATATAATTACTCAGACTAAGGCTCGGCACAAAGACAAACTCTATTCATTTCTCGTCGTCATGACGTCCACGGACCTCTCGTAATTTTTTCTTTCAGAAAATACTGTAATCAAACAACTTCGTTTCATGATTGAAAATGTTATATAATCTATCTTCCTGTTTTCCATGCAGAGTATCCCTCTAACGTTGGAATTTATGTAAACGTTGTGTCCTCCATCCTTTGGATACTACACACATTTCAGCATTACATAATAATATTTCTTATATAATAATTATAAACATTATAGAACAATAAATTAATTAAATAAAAACAAAAAAAGTAAAAAAAAAAAAGATATAAAATAAAACATATGTAAACATTACATATGTGTACAACAATAGGTGTATATCTACAAAATAGGGTCCAAATCTTGAATAAATGCATTAAATCCCTTGTTGAATTTGAGTAAAAGTTTCGGTTTGTCCGTCGGGCAAGTTCTGTTTTGTAAAGTAATATACTTGATGAGTTTTGTTCTTCGTCCGTCAAAGTAATGTACAGTCATATAAGAGGTGGTCATATGTCTGTTCAGTCTCATTGTCACATTTACATGTATTTGTGTTTGTTAGTTTAAATTTGTACAAGTAACTCTTCGTACTAATATAATCTATCTTGTTAAATTATTGATGCTATGCAATTGTTGTTCTATTCATTTTTTCTAACTCAAATACTAATCGAGTTATTAGTTATTTGTAATTTTCAGTCGTCAGTAACCCCAAAGCACCTCTAATGGGATTTTTACATAGAAATAAAGAATATGTGGTGTACAATTATGGTATACCTGCACGTGCGAAATCTGCTGAGTTTACGCAGTCCCTGCGTGAAGGACTTTTTTTACTCGTCACTTAGTGACAGGACATGTGTTTCAATAGAAAATCACCACTCACTAGACAAAAGTTGTTCTGGTAAGACGCCTTCATAAAAACGTATTCAATTCTTTTTCGTCGTCTTTAACAACCCTCTTGTAAACAATTACAAGTAGATATTAGTCAGCAAGAAAATAAAGGTCTGTAAATAAATATGCACTATTATTAATTGCCTGAGATTCTGATGCTCATTACAATGAACAAGGAGAGTTTTGTAATTAAGTATTAATCTTTAATGCGTAATAAATGAAAACAGATTCAAATTTCTAAGTGATTTCAATATTGTGATATTAAAACTTAATGAATACGATTGAATGCATATGTTTGGGTAAATATTAAATGTACTAAATATATGCATTCGCTTACACACATCAATTTTTAATTTTACAACAATGGAGTAAATGAGAAATAAAAAAATTGTTATGACTTCATTTACTTAAAATATTAATATCTTCTTTTGTAGAGTATATTTACGTTTATAAGCATTCCTAAGCATGTGATGATGTCCGGATTCCCAACTATCATTTAAAATATTTTAGAATTTAATGAAGGATTTGTCATCAACCAACGTAATAAATTAAAGAAACAATTATGATAGTATAATTGAGGAAATCGAAAATTAATCTCAAATTCGTTGAGATGTTCCGCTCAAAATATCAGTCTTATCAGTTAATCGGAATACAATTTTTTATTGCCCCATGTAAACATATATTTTTGTCATTAATAGTTTTTTTTATTAACGTATAAATTTAGCATACCAGTCAATACTCTAACCCAGATCTCCAGGTTATCAAGGAAATAATTGTTCTTTCTTCACACCATTGACATCAAGTTCGGCTGCTAGAGAGAAGAATCTGTTCTTCAAGAATTAGTTGGTTACCGTATCTCTTGTATACGTATTTAGACAACTCACTCACACACCATATATTCAATGAACTTGGGTACAAGTACAAGCGGATACAATAAATGTTCCATCCATATAAAAAAAAAAATAGACTCTTAAACTATTAGTGATCCTAAAATCCCACCCTGGCTAGAAAAGGGTGGTAACCTGTAGATAACCGGACCCAGTTGCAAGATAGTCTGAGTTGCAAAATGTGGACGTTAATCTATATATATATATATATATATATATATATATATATAAAATTGTAACCTCTTTCTGTACATTGATTTTTTTCGCGAAATTTCACGATAACTTTTCACATGTCAGACACCATAACTGCATTTTGTTTCTTTCGTGTCTGTTTCTTTATTTGTTTGTTTGTTACCTTTTCACGCATACACGGGTGAACCGAATTTTATGAAACTTGGTATGTATATTACTACTAACCCAACTTAGACTTCAGGCCATATTAATTTTCTCTGAGACGAACAGGAGTGGGGGTTATAAGGGAGGCCTGAAATTAAAAAAAGCGATATTTCGTTTCCTATTGGTTTTTCGTCAAATGTAAACATAACAAAAGTTGTTTTTTTTTTGTTATTTAGAGTATCTTTTGTTATGTATATTTTTTTTCGTATACCGAATTCTAAACGAGATATTCTCTAAATCCTATAGCGGAAATGAAGAATTTTATTTGGCACAAAAGACTAAACCGAACTAAATATAACTCGGTATGTGCATTAGCACTAATGCCTTCATTGTAATAAGCCATACCAACATTTCTAGGGACGGGTAGGAGTGGGGGTTATAAGAGAGGCCTGAAGTTAAAAATAGAGATATTTCGTTTCCTTTTGTGGTTTCCGGATATATGAACATAACAAAAGTTGTTTATTTTTTTATTTAGAGTATCTTTTGTGATATTCATTTTTGCCTTTTAACAAAGTATAAACGAGATATACACCATAAACTAAAAAGGGAGTCAACTATTTCATTGGGCGCTAACGCTTAAACCGAACTTTAAAAAATCGGTATGTCAATTAGCATTACTTCTTCCATGATTATAAGCTATATTAAAATTTTTAGGTTAGAACGGGAGTGGGGGTTATAAATAATAATAATAATAATAATATCTATTAGTGCAAATTCCTTTTCATCAGTCAAGCTCTGTATATAGTTTTTTTTTTCTTTTCTATTGTTCCCTCTTTACTTTCGTGGAACGTGCCAAGGAGAATGTGTCCTCCAAAAGAACGATAAGAAAAGTAGCCTGCCATTCCGAGATTGACTTGTTCAGAAAACTTCTTTTTTCTGGAGTAGACAATGATTTTATCATTCAATAGACATACTGGAACTAGTTTGACGCCGCCCGCGAAACTATTTGTTGAATGTTGTTGGAAGAACTTTGTACCAAGAACTTTGTAGAGTTGATGACCTCTGACCCCGTTTCGGCGTGTCTGTATTCATACGAGAAAGAAGGTTGTGAGCGACTGACATTTTTTTGCTCCTACCTGATTCAAAGAGGAAGAAGAAAACTAGACATGACACCTTGGAAAAGTTGGATTGCTTCTAAACTTCCGAACGGCAAAACCTTCAGAGAACTTAAATATTTCCTTTAGGTTCACGGGCAGCTCTTGGGAATTCATGTCTTCTTTTAAAAGCTGTCATATGAACCCCTGAGCAGAAATATCTTCGGGAAAATTTAAATTAAACGTATCATTTATCAAAAAGAACGACATTCTCTTTTTAACTTTTAATTATAAATTAATTATGAAACTTAAATATTTTTACTGTAATAAAATATCAAGACTCTTTCATATCAAAGCAGACTATTCGGTTGTATGCTGTATTATATCATCCAAAAGCATAATATATTGTAGAAGCAAGCGTGGCTAGGTGAATTTTCTCAACCTTCAACTAAGTAACATAAAAATAAATATGAAAAATAAACTACTAAATAAACCAGACAAATAAAAATTATACAAAAGTAATAAACCCAACAAATAAAAATTGTACACAAGTAATAAAGAAATTATTTATTAACGTCCACTTTTTACAACTAATGATAAGACGGGTTATCTACAGATTACCACCATTTCCTAGCCTGGATAGAACTAAGGATTTTATTTAATGAATTCCGTCACTAATTAAATTCCTATTGCCCAGGTGAGAATCGAACTCGCCACTCTAGGTTTACCATGTGAGATTAAGGTCAACGCTTTAACTCACTTGGCTAGCCTGAGCCCCCAATACAAGTAATAAACCCAACAAATAAAAATTAAACACATGTGATAAACCCAACAAATGGACATTAAAAACAAGTAATAAACCCCACAAATAACTATTAATCACATTATACTTGTGAACATTAAACAGAAGTAGTAAAAATGAAACATTAAACAAAAGAAATAATTCTTGATTTTATTTATTTATTTTATGAGCCCCGAAACTAGGCTATGTTGATGTACTCCATTTATTTTCGATTCTCTAAAAAAATTTTGAAAAAAAATGTTTTCAAAATTAATAAAACATAGAATAAAATATAACGAAATAAAATTAAGCGTTAAAATAAAATTATGTGAAACTATAAATTTTGCGATAAATCCTGGTATGAGGTTGATGGATGTTTAAGGCGCAAGTTTAAAAATGTATTATACACAATAGTATAAGTAATAAACATAAAAAATAAGCATTAAACTCAAGAAATTAACACAAATAACTAACACAAAAACAAAAAATTATATAAATAATAATATTATTAGCAAAATTAATTGTTAATGCAATTATTATAATTAAATCATCAATAATCAATGTTATTAAAACCAGTGAGTTAAAAATATAATAAAAGTATATTTAAATTTCGTTTAAAATATAATAAATAGATTTAAAAAATGCAGCAGTAGTTAAAATAGTTTTTGTTAAAATTGTGTGTGTCAATATAGTTAGAAGAATCAAATTATGAAAGAAATTTTAAGTTTTTTTTAATTTGTCTGTAGAGTAGTACGAGTACGGACTACTGTCTGTGTGTAAGTCTCGCAGGTGTATATTATTAGAAAAGAAGTGTATTGCTCTTAAAACTTGGACATATAAGTTCTTGGATTCGATTTCCCCATGTGCAAAGAGAATTTACTAACTGAATGACTTACTTAATGAAATACCTTTTCATATGGCAAGTTGTAGATAGCCTGTCCCTGGTAGATTAAAGTGTCTACAAAGTCTAAATAAAAAGGGTTTGATTATAAATTCATACGTTGCTAAAACAACTTTCCAATTGTAGAGTACTAACTATCATAATAATAATTAATAATTATAATTATTTTATAATGTAATTGAAAATAGACTATTGAAATTGAGAAAATTTCCCATTATAACTTTCTGGAAGTTCAAGTAGTCGATGCGTGTGAGTGATATCCAACGCCTGGAAATAAGTAATTTTTATTAGAAATGTGCTTTATCCTTTTATATCCCTAGTATTTTAGATGGCATACTTAAAAAATTGGGGTTCATTCCTTTCAAAATTTTGGGAACTCATTTTGTAAAGATTCACTGATTAAACTACATGTTCGGGTGTGGTAGACTTTCTGCCATATTAGATTTAAGTGAATTTAAATTACATAAAATTCTCCTGTTCAAGTAAAACTCCAGTGAATTTTCGACAGCAATTACTACTTTGAATATTTTGATGTAAATTTGGAGTAACATGCTTACAAGACCTATAGTTGTAATATCGAAAAGGTATTTTAATTTTTTGAAGAGATATGCGTTGTATGCACTTTTCAAACGGTATGGCAGTCATTAGCGGCTTGGAAATGGCTACTATTGTAATGGATGTCAACTCCAAAATCAGAATTATTTTCGTTTATATGAATGGGATCGAAACATGTTGTAATACATAATTTTTAGAATTTTGTATCATAAACATTAAAAATGATAGAAACTTACACTCCCCCTCCCACCTACCCAGGTGACTTTTCGGATTAACAAAATTAGAATGAAATAAAAACATTTAATGACTTCAAAATGACGTTTTCAGTTATTGGAAACACGATACTATTACATTTTTACATAAAATAAAATATATTTTTCAATATAAATGGGACAAACTGAAGTTAAAATTTCAACCAACGAAACTGCATTGATTCCCAGAAAACCCCATTGTTAAATTGCCTCTTCAGAATCTGAGCTTTTCCATCGAGTGAACAACTCAATTCCATGAAACAATGTTTTATTGTTAACTGACGGATGAATATATATTCTATATTTGTTGTGGATTTTATTTAACTTTTAAAAAAAAAAATAACTTGAATGAAGGTTCTCCATTGGTTGTAAAATAATACGAGGCATTTTATTTTTAGATTTTCAATTCAAACAAAGCCATCGTTGAAGTTGTTGCTGAGCGAAAATTTCTCTAAATTAATTCCAGCAACACTGGTGTATTGGGTAACCTTTAGAAACAAAACAGTATAAAAAACCGTTAACCGTTTCCTTGAAAAAAAGGAAGTTATTCTCCCGTACCCTCTAAAACAAAAACCCCTTCCACCGGTTCATCTATGACGAATAATTTAAAAATATATGGCGTGAACATCATGTACCCCTACTAAATTAAATGTCCAAAATTTCTTCATAATTTAATCACAGGGGTCACCAACAAATGCTCTCGTTTCAAAGTATATTTTATTATAAATCGACCTTCATGTTTCGTGGACTTTATGTGGACCCCACACCTGACACCATGTTTTAATAATTATTCCAGATAATAAAACATACACAAATCTTATATAAATTCTGGTTATCATTATCATTATAGAACACAAGATAAACTGTACATGAACATAGCACTACACATAACAAACATCCGGTTCCCTCTTCTTATAATAACTATAACCTTTCTTCTTTAACAGTGTAGCCACATATAACAATAACCACCCCTTTTATTATATAAAAATATTTATAGAAAATTTAATTCACAATAAGAATGATTTTATACAATTTTTCGATCTAACAGTGATAGAAGTTTCATAATTCCCAATTCAAAGCCCCCCCCCCTCACCTTGGTCCGATTAGGGTCATTAACGAACTTTGTCTTTATTTTTGCATGAAATGTTTATATATGAAATTTCGTAATTTAAATAAAACTCGTATTCCCAGTTTTGCTAGAAAAGGTTAGGGACCTGTAGAAAACCTGTCCCCAATTAGCCTTAGCAGCACATGTGGACTTTAATAAATAACAATAACATTTTAAAAGTTGGAACGGTTTCTCCCTCTATAATTTATCTTATATCATGTCAGTGAAACGATACTGCAGGGGCTTTAAAGTTGATATTCTTATACTAATTCTGGATAATATCATTAGCTTTTAAGCTGGGGTACAGAGTGAACCCTGTCTAGCATGCTAGGTAGAGTGGAATTCACTTCTGTTCTCGAGGTATTCATTTTTGTGTGGTCTTAGACTAGAGGCAACGGGAAATGGTTGCGTTCCCTGGCTGACCGTTTCTTTGACCTATTTGATTCTGTGGAAATCGGGACTTACTATATACTTCTTACATCAATCCCTTTGCCCTGCCTAACGTCCACAACATTCCATGTCGATCGTTTAAGAATGGACAACTTGTATGAATTAAAAACTTAAATTAAGGTACCCCTTCTAAGTTTCACATTACTTATTATAGTTTAAACATATCTTGAGAACACTTAAAAATTGTATGGTAACGCTAGTAGGTTCCAGACGTTTCGACCCGGGCTCCTCATCAGTGCTACCGACCCCATATTTTCTTTCATAAGCCATACTTTTCATCTCCAGATATTTTACAGCCTCGTCCGTCTCAAGGAGCTACAAATTGCCATATTTAATCAAGAGAGCCTAACTACAAGGCAGCCCGCCGGCCGTTCCCAAACTACCTCAGGGACAAGCTTTGCATTTAAACACTCCACTTTGCAAGCCCCAAGTCCTGCATACTTAGCGAGACTTCGCATCCACCCTTCGACTTGCAAATCTCTCCTGAAATATCCCTTACTTCATTAACAGCGACCCCTCCGAGCCGCCGTTTTTCCATTACCCGTCTCATGGAATACTTTTCATTAATTCATGTGGAGGGCATCTCGCCCTCGCTCCCCCCGATTTAGACCACTCTCCTCCCTCGGTCTGGGCACACAAAATTAGTGTCACATTCCGTTCAGTATTAAATATTAAATGGAATTCACACAGGGGTTCAAATTGTTAAATGAGACGGACCACCCTTCCTTCATCCTGCAGGCGAACTTGGATGAACTTCAGTATTAAATCTATTTATCAAATAAAGACAGCAAAACTTTGTTTGGCAAAGAACACGTCGTCAATTTATTTTTGTATTTTACGAGGATTTCTAGCTCAAATATTAGAAAAGTAAAGTCCGTCACGCAGGGGCTGCGTAAACTAAGCAGATTTCCCCCGTGAAGTTTTACAATAGAGAAATTTCACGAGAGCCAAGCCAGTCAAGGAAACTACCGAACTAGCTTTTGGCGGGAAAGTAACTCTCGTCCGTTAGGCTCCGAGATTAAATTAAAAACAATTCAATCTCAAAAAAACAACAAGAACACAAAAGATGGACTTACCTTTAATGATAGCAGCGCTCTGAACATTTATTACACCAACACTAAATAGTACCACAGAATATCTATTATTTGTAAGACTTAATACTGCTGTGAATATTAAGTAAACAAATAAAGGGCAAGTCAAATGGTAAGAACCTTCCTGATAGCAAACTGTCTGAGTTGTAAACAATCAGGTTAGCCAGCTTTTACCGGAAATAAAAGCAGTTACGAAAATATATTTGAATATAAGTTATAAATTTTATTCATAACTATTTATTATATCTACTACTGTAATTAATAATAAACCAGAATAATTTTAATACCAACCATTCCAAATTTAGGAATCTGGGAAGAAAATAGAAATGGGGTGGTGGGGCAAATACGATTCAGACGGTTATGAGATTTTCACATGATTAAGGAACAAGCAGGTTAGCCAGGGAAGATTTACAATAGATAAATATACATACAGGTAACACTTCCGTGAATATTAGTGAATAATTACAAACGGCAATGAGAAATCTTTCTGTGAATTTACAATATAAGTTAATAGTCCCTACAACGTAATACGGCTGGATTGTAAACAAACAGGTTAGCCAACCTTGTAGCGCAGTATCGATAGATAGACCGAAAAAAAAACAATTAAAGAAATATATCTGAATATAAAATATTAATTTTATTGGAAACTATTTACTATAGTTAGGGGAGTTTTTTGAAATGAATCAAAATAATTTCTATCTCAACCACTCAGATTTTTTTTTTTTTCAGATTTTAGTCCAAGAAAAAAAAGGGGGGGGGGGAGTTCATCAGAACGTATTTGTTTGTACCTCGTAAAATAAAGCTTTGTTGAAAAAAATATTTTGTATTTAACCTAATAATGAGGTGGTTCATGTGATATCAGCTTATTAGCAGATTTCCCTTAAGGGAAATCAGCTATTGAGGTTGTACTCATAACGGAATTTTCGAAATTTTTCTTCAAATGTCCATCGATCCTACCTAGTTATGACGAGAAATTAAATGAGGTCCGTTCAAAACAATTATCTTGTATATAATCTATCTATCTATCTATCTATCTATCTATCTATCTATCTATCTATCTATCTATATATTTGTCTGTTATTTCTAGCGGTCGTATTTGATCGTGACCAAACTCGTATATTTAATCGTTTTATGTAGCAAGTTCGTTAACGGGCTGAAATCGGATCCTTTTTAGAAATTTTCGAAATCGAAATATCTCCGTTACTATTCGTGGGAATTGTTACAGAATCAATCTTATTACAAATTAAAATTTCTATAATAATACATATTTTCCGCTCCCGCTCAGTAAAAACCCCCCACATTGGTCCGATATCAGCGTTCTGTTGAACAAACTTGATCTAATAAATAGTTTCTTAAATTGGTATACAGATATATGTCTTTAATACGGTCTAATCGATACTGCACTACAAGGTTGGCTAATTTGCGTATTACGTTGTAGGTTACGTTCTAATTACAGTACTGGATACATAGTTACATGAATAAAATTTATAACTTATATTCATTTCCGTAATTGCATTTCCGGTAAAAGCTGGCTAAACTGATTGCTTTAGAGCTATCAGGAAGGTTCTCCATTTGACTTGCCTTTTATACTTACACAGCAGTATATATATATATTCTGTGGTACTATTTATATATATATTCATTACGGTTATATATATAATCTCGGATACGAGAGTTACTTTCCCGCCAAAACCTAACACGTTTCACGTGGAAATCTGCGTTTACGCAGCCTCTGCGTGACGGACTTTTTTGTTATATCTAGTGGGAGTGGTCGTCATCATTACTAAGTAGGATAGAACAATTGTGGATACGTATAGTGATAGAAAATGTCGTTAACAAACTTGATCTTTCCGTCTAAATTTCGAGTCAAACAAAAAATTGCGACTAGAGCTAACAGTACAGTTTTGATCATCTCCTCATTTTCGAAAATTCCGTCATGAGCACAACTCATAGTTGATAATCTGCTAACAAAACCGTTGAATTTCCCAATAAAAGGACACAAAAAATAATACTAAAAGAGAAGGAAGCTATAATATGCATTAGTATATATAACCACTATTTATCCTGTCTGCCACGTTCCATGTTAGTTTCAAGTTTGTCAAGCTTAATGTCATGAAGTGGGAAGTCTTGGGCCATTAGGGGCTAAATCATTAAGAATAAAATCCAATACATTTGGTAAAACTATTTGAAGATACTTCCAATGTATCGTTAATTAATTTTACGATACACCTGGATACAACGTTTTTGAATAATTATGTGAAGCGCTTCCGTCAGTCCCTGCATATTTAGTACTATCGACATAAGGGACAAGTTGTTCGTACTTGGCTGTTGTAATAATATTGACAATCAGCTGTATTATTCAAACGAAGCGGATGTATGAGGGAAGACTTGTTTAATCAATGGCCCCAAAATTAGAGTGTCCTAGTTTCTCAGTGTACTGAATGGAATAAGATGAAAACTTGATTTTAAATTGTGCACTAACCGATTAATTTTTAATTTAAGATAGTTGTTCAGAAATGTTTAAACAGTAAAAAGTAGTGTCTAACATAGAGAAGGTACCCTAATTTAAGGCTCTAGTTCTCTTTAGTGTCCTTTCTTAAACGATCGACATGGGATGTTTGTAGGCTTTGGTTAGGGAAGAGAGATGGATGCTGAAATTCCTATCCGTAACTACGACTTTATAAGTACAGTTGGCGTCTGAATATTTTGGTTTTTATGTTTCATAAATTGCTTTCCTCAGATTAAACATGTGAGTTAAACCGTTGACCCTAATTTCACATGATAATCCTAAAGGGGCGACCATAGGAACTTGTTTAGTGACGAACTTATTAAATATAATTCTTAGCCCCGCATTGCTAGAATAGGCTGGTAACCTGTAAATAACCCTTCCCAATGAGCCTAATAGATATTAAAAATAATAAATTGCTTCGTGTAATTGTAACCAGGCTCGGAACCTAACAGTTGTTCTTTTTATATGCCGGTTTTCTATGTAGATGATAGAATGAGAAAAACATTTCTGTAGCTAGTATCTACGTCTTGGCACGAAAATATTTTCAGCAGAGCCTACACGCATCATCAGGCGTTTAGAAGATACTTCCCGGTAAGAGAGACCTAGAACTACTCCCGTTTCCAAGGGTAGAGTTCGGCCTCACTTAACGGTACCGAGTCTTGTAATTACCTGACGATGAAGAAAATATAGTTCTTAGCCGCAGACTCAGTTTTCTTGTCCTAAAAGGAATTGTTTCTTTAATATTATCTCTACTCTTATCTAGTTCTTCAGGTTAACGAGCGTTCTTGGGTAATCAGGAGTCTAAAATGAGAATCAAAAACTATAAAAGAAAATCCATGATAAACAAGTATTGCTCAGCCAAAATATTCATTGATCAGACCTACATGTTTTTGACGACTGTCACTTCATAAACACTTTTATACTAAAATGAATTTGCAATCATAGTCCGGATATGATTTGGTAAGAATTTTAAAAAGGCATATATATTTAAAAAGTACACGTCGCCAAACAATAATAATTTCTCAATTCTCTCATAATAATATTTCTTACAATTTATGTAATATTATTCCAGAAACGGTGCCATTGAATTTATCCTAGCCAATTTCGGTGGGTTCATAACTCATTATAGAGATCAAACAGCTGATTATTAAATTTCCCAACACATACAACATGTTATACGAGTATACCATTTATTTTCTATTAAGTTCTTCAAGTTTTGTTTTATAACTTTTTTTTTTATCCAAGAGGTAATTAGGTATGTTTTTATGCTGTAAGGAGTATAAATTATATTTAGCAAATGTTTTAATATGATTCGAATCAGTAAGTGGATTTCAAGAACTGAGCAATTTGTAATCGTAAAGAAATTAAATCACGATTCAAAAAATGAATTTTTGGTTTAGTGAAGAAAATCCAATATAAATATATACACTTTTTTAGAGTTAATGTCACCTAGATCCTCTTAATTACCAATGGGCAGAAGAAAAAAAATTAGAATCTTTTATATTATAAATTCCCTTTGATATCCGGCCCCCCGGCAGGCTCGTCTGAAAGAATACTAAAGATCAAAGAAATGCAAATTATCCAATAAAACTTTCATGCATAATTTGTTAGTTCAAACTTCAAATTACTGCCCTCAAGGATTCATTACTGGTCTTCCATTACTTTTTACACCCAGGATCGCCTGAAAACTCATTATTAGCTGTGGCCAACATTGGATGAGTTCAAGAGGTACACGGAGGGAATAGTGAGCAATTAAACCGAACTCAAAGGCGCAAGGAGTTAAAAAAAAAAAAAAAACCTATTTATAAATATAAAATCCAGAGAAGATAAAGTAGGGGATAAATAGGCAGAGAATATATATGCTTTTATATAGTCACTGATAATGATTATATAATGAAAACTGAATACACTTCAAACTATGTTCCTGCTTTTAAATATCTAAACTTATAACTCAAACAAACATTCATAAACATTTTTACCATCACTCTCCAATGTTTTCAATCAATTCCATCCAGTCTCTTCCCTACTGATCAACGAAATATTTTTTTCTGATTGTGGTAAATCGTTGGATCAGCTTATACTTCTGTTTATACATTGTCAGATACTCTAAAAAAATAATACCATCATTTTTAGGATAAGGGAAGTGGTAGTTATGGAATATAGGGATGAAGAAAAGTCTTCCCTCAATGAAGATTTCATTTTACTGCACTAGACATTCCGTGCCATTTTCTTGTGCTACGAGGAATAATGACTAATGTTTCGGGTTGAAAATTATTCCAATAAAGAAAAAAAAGTCCGTCACGCAGGGGCTGCGTAAAATAAGCAGATTTCCCATGTGACGTTTTACAATAGAGAAATCTGCATACTGGTAACACAATACCACCATGATTAAATGCAAACGGTAATGAGAAATCTTTCAGTTAATTAAAATAAATTCCCAACTGAAACGGCTTCTGAATTGTAAGAATAATTTATATTTTAATAACTCAAATTTTAGTAGTCCAAGAACTAAAGAAAGGGTGGGGGGGGCGAACGAACAGAACGTATTTGCATAAATCTCACAAAGTAACGAAGGTAAGGTAAGGTTAGAAACTACAGGTAAGGTTAGAAGAAGCTTCCACCTGAGCCGAGTACTGGCGGAATGGCCGAACTATACCAGACTACAGACTTCATAAAAATGCCAATATCTCAGTTAATATTCAAGATAGAGAATAAACGTGTATAACAATATTTATAGTACATTTAATTTGCAATAAGATTGATTTAGATAAGATTGATTGAATAAGATATATATATATATATATATATATATATATATATATATATATATATATAATTTTGAACGGACCTAATTTTCGTCATCTCCTGGGTAGGATCGATGGACATTTGAAGAAATGTTTCGAAAATTGCGCCATTAGTACGACCTCAATAGCTGATTTCCATTAAGGGAAATCTGCTAATAGTGAATATCAAAAAAACAAAAAAAAACAAGAATATCAAAAAAAGTAATAATAAAGAAAAAAATATAATGGGAATACATTATGATAATGTGTAAGAGTCATTTACATTTATAGGTTATAAATGGCATAAAATCATTAGTAAAAGGAACAGCAGATAACAATTTGCAACCTTCCAATTATTTCCACTATGCATTATTCTTTTTGTAAGTTTTTGACATGGTCTTTCCATTACTTAACAATCAAATATGATACGGTCGTATGTCTGTTCTGACCGTACGTCACATATCTCGTTTTCAGTAATTTTAAGCTTATGTAAATTGTTTCTAGTTGGTCCATATCCTGACAGTAATTGAGGTATTCTGCTAATAGTCCCTTTACACTTTTTTCCTTGTTCTATTTCATGAAAAAATCTACCTTTATTTGTGTTAGTCCATCTGTTCCAATGGCTTTAGTTTTAGTGTGTTTTAATCTTAGATTTAGACATTTTTTTTAAGCAATCGTCTGAGCACAAGGACTTTCGACAAATAAGTTCTGTTCAATCACAGAAATTATAAATATTTAATATATATAATACTGCAAATTATAATCAATCAGAATAATTTATATTTTAGTAACTCAAATTAAAGTAGTAGAAGAACTAAAGAAGGGGGGGGGGGGGGAGTCAGACCGTATTTGCATATATCTCACAAAGTAAAAACTTACACGAGTCTGAACCAATTTCACCAGAGCCAAACAGTTACGGAAACAGATCTCATCTCCCCATACACTTAATAAAACTGCAAATATTATCAACTGCGAATACACGGTTAGTATTCAAGATAGGGAATACATGTATATAACAATATTTATAGTAAATTTAATTTGCAATAAGGTTGGTTCTATACATTTTTTTGATCCAACTTGTAGATCTTTCGAATTTTCAAAAATCCTCCCCTCTAAACCCCTCCCCCCTTCAATTTCAACCATTAACGAACTTGATCTTTCTTTTTACATAAAACGATTAAATATCGAGTATGGTAATAATTACGACCGCTAGAGCATTAACAGACACAGACAAACACACACACACACATATATATGTATATATAATATTGAACGGACCTCAATTGCGTCATGATTACGACCTCAATAGCTGATTCTCCTTAAAGGAAATCTGCTAAATACCTTCTCCTAAGACATTCATACATAAAACAGAAAAAAGTATCAGCAATAATATTTATATTACTGACATATCATGATCATAATGTATAATCCTTGTGGCCAAGTATTAGTCCACTTCTACCCCACACCCTATTTATTCCCAAAACATCTTTGGCATGTGTAATTTTTTGGAATTGTTTGGTAATGTAAAAAATGATAGAAATTTAAGGTCGACACTAGATGTTTAATATTAATAGCTTTAAACGAAAATTAGTTGTTATAATGCGCATTCGCAATACATTATTGTGTAAGGTATTCCACTAAGATACTCATAAAGTACATAAATTCAATTTATGTAAGTTGTAAATATTGTTATATTCTCATTTATATTGTTATATCCATTTATAATTTAACCTACATCTTTATTTTAATTTATTTTCCATCTGGCCATTATTACACCCATTCATAGTTAATCTTATTTTATTACCAACGGTGGGATATTTTTTTAAAAAAAAAGATTCCTAACAGGAATATAATAGAATCTTCATTTTGATTTAATAGACAAAAATTGATGATTTCACTCTCCCGCATCAATGCACTAAATAGTAATGTTAAAAAAAAAGAAATTCAATCAGTATTACAAATGTAATCTTAAGGTACTACTTTTAAAGCTGTCATTATAATGTCAATAGAATGGTAATTCATTTTAATTGCTGTTCAATATTGATGAAAAATTAAAATCACTGTTCTCGTTGCATCAATATTAATATTTGATGGAAATATTATGAATTGCATAACAGCTTAATTACTTTAAATTCCATCGTCCATTGTTTATTAATTAAATTTAAATAAAAATATTACTGAAGTTGTACAGTAACGATTTTTATTATTGTCAATAAAGTTTATAAGAGAATATATCTTCCTCAATAGAATATATTATATGATACTATAATTATGGTGGTCATTGCACATAATGAATTATGTACGCTCGTATAATTACGTATATGCATTGTATATCGTGAATAGATCAATAATACAATCCACAACATCCTGTAATTATGTATTCCGGTCATTTCAATAAAAAAGTTCATGGCAACTACATTAATTCCTATTCATGTAAAATACTTAGAAAATTATGAATAAATTCATGAATGATTTACATTGCGTTCCTTGTGAAACCCAGGGCCGTATTATTACCACGACTATTACATTTTACACTATGAACTGAAATGACTAGTTTATGAACTATATTTGCATCCAATTCTCTATTTTTCCAGTAGCAAGAAGCCTATGAATTGAAACCTCACCTGGGAATGAGATGTTTACTCAAAGTAAAACTAGTATGAGTAAAAATAAGGTTTTGCAGAAAGCCAAAAATTAAAAAAAAAAATAAATCTATTAATATGAGAGAGAGGAAGAGTAAGAGTGAGAGAGAGAGAGAGAGAGTGAGAGAGAGAGAGATGCTTTTATTGTCATAAGACCAATGGTCCTCTCTTTCAGACAACAGACATGTATGTTTACTATTTATAAATCAAAGTAAACTATTATAAATTAAATTAAAACTTACGCAACAAACTTAGAGATACTAAAAAAATATATATAAAAAACTAATATAAATAAAAGTAATATACAAACTAAAAATATAAATAACTCTAATATACAAATGGTTTTGTCATATCCCATCTCGGTCGTTAGAAAATGATTCATGTAGGCCTTTCGGAATGCAACAGCAGAGAAAGATTGGCGAAATATGTTGGTTCTGCAGGCTGTCAGTTTGAAATTGTTTCCCAGTCTCTCACTATTCATGGGAATAAAACCCTCATAAAGATTTTTGGGTACTCCAAAATCCAGGATCTTCTTTGCCAGACATTATATGTTGAAGCGCCGATACACCTTAGACGTGAGGCATCCCAGAGCTTTCATGTACGATGTTATGTGCTCACCTCTCTTAGCTTTGAATATGTACCTGATAGCTGAATTAAATGCTCTCTGAATTATAATATCTTCTGTAGATGTAATGTCCATATAAACGGAATCGCAGTACCACATTAATGTCAAAATTAGGCTGGATACAAGTTTTATCGGCATTTCCAACGGGAAAAAGTATTTATATTCTATTAGTGGATGTAAAGATTTTCTTATTTTATTAGTTACCGAAGCTGCTTGATCTTGCCATGACAGATTGCTGTTAAATATTACGCCAATTATACTAATTTTTTCTCTCCTTGCTATAATTTGCCATTTTATTTTTATTGAAAGTCCAGGCTGTTTATTTTTTTTTAAATATTTTTGGGGTGCCAAGTAGTAGCCACTTTTTTTTTGTGTTTAGAGTTAACAAATTTTTTGCACGCCAATCAGTGATCCTCTTTATGTCCTCGTTTATTCTTTGTACAAGTTCTTCTTCTGCATTTTCCGTAGCAGCCGAAAGCCATATACTAACGTCATCTGCGTATAAATGGATGTTACTATGTAGAACACAGGATAAAGAATTTATCAGAATTGGGATGAGAGAGAGAGAGAGGAGGAGGGCGAGGGAGGGCGGGAGAGGGAGTGAGAGAGAGAGAGAGGGAGAGGGAGAGAGGGAGAGGGAGAGAGAGAGAGAGAGAGAAGAGAGAGAGAGAGGAGAGAGAGAGAGAGAGAGAGGAGGAGGGAGAGGGAGGGAGGGAGAGAGAGAGGAGGAGAGAGAGGGAGGGAGGGAGAGAGGGAGGGAGGGAGAGAGGGAGAGAGAGAGAGAGAGAGAGAGAGAGAGAGAGAGAGAGAGAGAGAGGAGAGAGAGGAGAGAGAGGAGAGAGAGGAGAGAGAGGAGAGAGAGAGAGAGAGAGAGAGAGAGAGAGAGAGAGAGAGAGAGAGAGAGAGAGAGAGAGAGATGAGAGGTGTGATATTGGGACGGATCATGGAGGAAGAGGGTAAAGGGAGGAAGGAGGCACAAGTCAAATTACAATGCCTACTCATTCCTCCAAAGGGCTTTTGTCTTCCAATCTCCATTTGATTATCATTGCAAATTTGTCGCGGGCCTCCCCAACTCCGATGATAAGATGAATAGCCCCCAGCATATCGGCCCGGATTGGATTAGGCCTCCAATCCAAGGTCTCAACAAACCCCACCGGAATCAGGAATAAACCTACAAATGGAGGCTGGACCGGGCCCATTCAAATTCACCGCCAATTATTCTTCTTTTCGCGAAAACCGGCGAAGCAATCAGCACGGTAAATCATCGTGGGTGTATGTTTGATTCATGTAATTTGGTTCGGAGAATCCAGACATCGTTAAGGCTATCAGATTGCCTGGCTGAGTTCGTAACTGGGACTCGGAGGAAGAATATGAAATGCTATCGAAGAGTAAGTTTCAATATTCACTAGCAAGATGTTGATGGAAGCTGGACTAGACAAAGCCCTTGAAGACTGTCTGAGCTGTACGTTTGTAATTAGAGAGATCTAGGCAACACAACCACAATGACCAACAATAATGGTGACTAACAGACCCTTCGAGGACATTCTACGGTTTCCCTTTTTCCTCATTGACGCTCTCAATTTCAATACTTAAGAGTATTTATCAACCATACTGGCATATTTATACAGCACAGGACTACGAGTACATAAGCTCAACAGTATATATAGGCAGTGGATCTGTATGTGATGATAATTCCCACGACGAAATCAGTAACAAGAATTTAGGAAGGGTTCACCAACAATGGAATCTAGTCAAAATTTAAGTATATATACATTTATTTATAATCAATACTCACTAATAATATACACGATAACAGTGATTACTTAGACTCAGTCATTAAACATCTAAAAGACATTAACATATATAACACACTATAATCTACACTTTCTGCACTTATTTCCTACATTAGCAGGGTGTATAAACTTTAATTTTATTTATTTATTTTTTATTTTTTTTGGTTATCCGTTTTCCTTTTTTTTTTTCCTCCCCCCCCCTTCTATAGTTAAATTTTCATTTGTATTATGTTCGTTACTCTGATGTTTCCATATCGTACAATATCGTTTGCTTCATATATGACCTTGGCACGCCAATAACCCGTTTCAAAAATCACCGTTTGACATAGTTCACTCTTTTTCACTTTTTTTTTTTTTTGTTTTTGTTGTTGTTTTTCGCATTTCGCTATTTTTTAATGACAGTTTAATAATGAGTAAATCCCCTGCGTTGCGGAACTCATTTAAATAAATAAAATCACAATGAAGAGGCACCTTTTAATAATATAAAGGGGGACACTTATCTCTACTTAATACTAGATTACAATTAAAGCACTTAGCTGTTTTTATAGAAGCTCTCTATCAAACTCTGACGTGTGAGATAGCCTGCAGGCAAGGAGTAGCCTGACTAAGGGCTGAAGGATTAGCAAGATGTCCTGGACCAAGGTCTCCAGTCGGGAGTATCTGAGATATGACTGCCTTTAATCCTTCGCGACATCGTCCTTATAAAGGCAGTGCCGATGTCGCCCTTTGTCCCCGACGATCAAAATATGCTCAAAAAGTGTATTTAACGAGAAATTATTCAGAATTAAAAAAATGGTCATTTGTGATGGGTTTATGTAATGCAACGTCTTATTCATTATACCATGGACAACAGTAGATGTTCACATTAATTGAATTTATAATAGCAAATTAATAGAAAATCACAACTATCAAACTTCAACTTCACATAGAACAACATAGTAGCTACTGAAATTACCATAGTAACCTTCATAGTATGATTACATAGATGATATGTTTGGTATATATTTCATATATCTATTATTCTATATATGATTAATTATATATTATATTATGTCTAGAGTTTTTTCTGTTTACGATTTCATTCGTGACACATAAGATGCATTTCAATACAAGCAAAACACTAACATCAAAAAATAATATTATATTCTAAGCGTTACACATGTTATGTCTTTACACCAGTTCACTGACCTACTGATGACCTTGTATTATAAAAGGTGGGTGAATTCAAGTATTAATGTATAAATACTTATAAACATGGTTCTATGAATAATGACATTAGTGGCAACGGGTTGCCTATGTTGTTAATAAATGAAATACAGCCCTCAACAAAGTACTACCTAATTAATGGCATATATATTCTTCTAAACTTATAGAACATTAAGTTGTCAATAAGATTGCTTATGTACACTATTTCGATTTGACGTATAACAACGGAGCACAAGACATCTCCTGGATTTCTATATTTAGTGTACCTACTTTGAATGAGATGCTCCGAAAAGAGTATAATAGTTACAAGCACAAGGTACTTGATCGATATCATATTCGATAATTAACCGTTTTTTGCAAATCTCAAACCAGTTTTTTTTTTTCTTTGCTTTTCAGCTTTAAGTAAAACCTCATTTCCACTCATCCGATTTTTACTTTGAGTTAGTCCCTGAGCATCTCAATCCTAAGTTTAATTTCAATTTCTATGTACATATGGTTCTTACTATGGGGAAAATACATAATATGATGGGAAGTAGGTCACGAGCTTGTCATTCCATTGTAGAATTCAGAACTGATTTTTCATAAATATTCTTTTAAAAATTCTCTTCGATTTATTCATGTAACAAACATGGCTTTATTTAAAAAATAATTCATTGACAGTAGTGTACATGATTGAATTTCAGAAATTGAATAATAAATTAAGAAAAAAGAATTTAGTTTTTCAATAGTACTGTTAAAAAAAACGAACGTTAAGTGTATTCTATATTCAGTTTGTCGCAGGGTCATTTGTTCCTAAACAATTTACTTTGAAAAAGCATCAATACGTCACCTCACGAGATTTTATTATATTTAATATATATTAACTGTTGCTCTTCATTAATGAAATCATTATTTGTTTCTTTAATAATTGCGACCTGCTGACTGTAAAATTCCACGAGGAACGCAATGTACATGATACATGATAAATAGTGTACATGATTGAATTTCAGAACAAAAAAATGAATTTAGGAATTATAATAGTACAGTTCAGCCTCCCTCTTTCTACACATCCGTTTTTCACATAAAAATAGACAGAATGCCTTGAGATGAGTTCAAATGTGTGTTATACCATCACATACCACATATCACATACCATCACTTGGGAAATCTGCTTAGTTTACGCAGCCCCTGCTTTAAAGACTTTTTATTTTCATTATTAGTAAAAATATTTAATGATATTCAGAGGCCGTAGAAGTAGTCGAGTTTGAATATGAGGACAATAAAAGCGTTGCTAGACTCAGGAGGCTTATATCCGTGAGCAAAGTTCTCTCGCTGGGACTTAATAACTTTTTCAAAGTTGAAGCGAGAAATGCCGTCTTGGGCAGGCTTGCCAACCTCCCTTGGGCGATAATTACATTCCCATTATCAGCTTGGCTAATTCCATGCTCAACCATTCCAGTCTTTTCTGCGAATTGCTCTTGAATAAAGCAACTCGAGGTGAGCATCGAGATCTGCTAATCTACTAACTAGCACTGAAGATGGAATATCTTCTTTGGAAACTTATTTCAAGAAGAACGTGTTCGGTAATGACCGCTCATTCAGGTGAACTAAACTTTTTATTCCGGTTTTTTTTAGGTTAAGGGTAAGAACTCTTTTACGGGTGTTAGTGCCTTTTTTTATAATGTCCTTTAGGGACTTTCAAGGGGTTAGGGATCCTCTTATTTTTGACGTGTTTTGAATTATTATAATTTGGTAAGTTTTATTATGTTGTTGTGTTTATTTTTTTTGTATTTGTATTTAAACCCCAAATAAACAAGTAAAAGTAACAATAACAAATGACAAAAGTAAAAAAAGATTATAAACATTTTAAATAATTAAAAGTACAACATACTACTAAATTCAACTATTTACGAATTATTTATATATCAGGGATATGTGATTAACAGTAGGATTTAAATTAAATAACAATTTTAATGGAATTAATAATAGGTATAGAAAGGGAAATTAAAAATGGCAGTGGTGGCTTGCTAGAAGGAGCTATTGGAATTAAATATTTGTCATCTCGTGAAAAATATTTGTACTAAAGAGCATCAAGTTAATTATTAACAGACTGTGACAGCAAATGAAGAGATTTTCATTAGATTGGAATACGAGATCATTAAATATTGATAACTTGCGAAAAATGTCATCTATAAGGGATGATATTGATCTAGGAAAGGGAGAGGAAGGGGTTTATAAACTGGATGCTGACTAAAGTGCTGACGATGCCTCTGCTACTGAAGGAAGGCAGATGCTGCTGAAACTGACACAAATATGGCTTCTAAGAAGATCCGTCTCAGGGCGACTTTTTCTGCCCAATAACCCAGGAGGTACATCAATCTATGAACGATTTTTAGCAGATTTCTCTTAAGGGAAATCACCTACTGAGGTCGTACTCATGACGCGATTTTCAACAATTTTCTTCAAGTGTCCATCTATCCTACCCAGGAGATGACGAAAATGAGGTTCGTTCAAAACAATATATATATATATATATATATATATATATATATATATATATATATATATATTTGTCTGTTAACGCTCTAGAGGTCGCAAATTTTGTTTAATCGTCTCCAAACTCGGTATTTAATCGGTTTATGTAAAAAGGAAGATCAAGTTCGTAAACGGCTGAAAATCGTACATGGGAGGGGGGTTTAGAAGGGAATTTCGAAAACTCAAAATATCTCCGTTACTATTCCTCGGATCCAATAAGTGTATAGAACCAATCTTATTGCAAATAAAGTTTACTATAAACGTTGGTATATATATTTATTCTTTATCTTGAATATTAACCGAGATATTAGAATGTTTATTAAGTGTAACGGACGAGATATGGTCGTTTTAGCAGATTTCCCTTAGGGGAAATCTGGATATTGAGGTTGTACTCATGACGGAATTTTCAAAAATTTTCGTCAAATATCCATCGATCCTACCTGGACGAAAATGGGGTCAGTTCAAAAATGTTTATATATATATATATATATATATATATATATATATATATATATATATATATATATATATATATTTGTCTGTTACCGCTCTAGCGGCCGTAATTTTTGTTTTATCGTTGCCAAACTCGATATTTAGTCGTTGTATGTAAAATGAAAGATCAAGCTCGTTAACG